>WKFP01014837.1:1217736-1328837 GCA_011057875.1 Pterocles orientalis | reverse complement strand
ATTCTTACCTGGAGGTTGTTGTCAAGAGAGATCATTCCTGAGGGTATAAAAACACTTGAGATTTCAGAGTCATTAGACTGATGCATCTTAGTATCTCTAGTTTTGATTAACAACTTTACACAAGGATAGAGTGTGTGAATTTTTGTGGTATTTTTAGTGACTGTAATGATCTTTGATAAAAACCTGTTCAACAGTGTCATCGTTGTTATATATAATTCAACTGAAAATCCTTTATATGACAGTAAAAAAACCCCACAACCTTTAAGAGGTTGTATAAGCATCTCAACAACTTTCTTGCCCAAGTATATGTAAAACTGCTCAATTATATGAAGTATTTAACTGATATGGGAATTATAAGCTCTTTTCTTGAGACTGGGCAAAACCTGATTTTAGCCGATAAATACTGTATCCCCTCTGGGAGTCATGTGCTCTGTTTAGAGGAGTTTCCTGTTAGCCCCATAAAATTTGCATTGCAAGGTTAGGCTCTATGAAAAAGAGGCAAGAGTGATTGCACGTCGAGTTAAAATACCCTCGTGTGGACCACTAGAAAAGGGAGATTATTTTAGATGTTACAGCCATACAGGACATTTGTCCAGCTGCTAAGATGTCTTAGATGAATTAGGAGATCTTCCTTGTTAAAACAAACAAACAAAAAACCAAATAAATAAATGAAAACCCACCCCAAAAAACCCAGAGAGGTCACAAGGCAAAGAAAACTGCTGTTTCTTAAATTGCATGAAAATAGTTCCATCTAGTCAATTTTGGTCTTATGCTCTGGAACAACTTTGGAATGATTTTGATGTAATTGTAATGGGAATGTCCTCTGCTGGTCATCTGGCCTGGGTGGGAGCTTCTCTGAAGAAGAAAAACATTCATGAGGAAGAAGTAGCAGCTTGTGCATAAATTAAGAGCAGTTTTCTGCTCTTGCCTTTCTGGTACTGAAATCCCTAGGCATCTAATGACCTTTCCCTCACTGGCTCCCCATTTTATATACATACATATTATATATATATATATAGTTACAATTAAAAAGATCAGACAATTTAATTAGTTGATATTTATAAAGGTCTTTCAAGAGGAAAAGAGCATTGTAAGTGGCCTGCATAATAAATTGGTATTAATATTTGTTCAGAGATTGAAAGTTGAATTTGGTGACATCATTAGTGTGCATAAATGAGTTTTTTCTTAGTTTAATATATTTGTTAATTGGCTGTGCAAGATTTTTTACTGGCTTACTTTACAAGTTCTTTAAAATTTTCAGCTTTGTCAGCCCGCAGGGAGTAAATAAGTGTGCTATTATTAGTGTAACACGGGCAGTCAGAAGATATAGGATGAACACCATCACGGTATCTAGTCTAACTTAGGTTGAGATCAGTAATGTTTGCAATAGGACAATATGGAAAGAAAAGGGTAGAAGTTCAGGTGAAATAGCAGTGTGCCTCTGGCCATGCCCAATTCGTGAACTTGGAGGTGGGGGGCAAGAAAAGAAAATCTGTTCCTCAAAGTGTTTAAAAGTAGATATCTCCATTGTTTCTGGAGTTAAATTAAGGAACTTGGATGAATTTTGTGACAATCTTTAGGAAAGAGTTCAGAATCAGGAATGGTTCCCAAGAAGGACTGATAACTGGCATGAACGTCCGTTGCCTTGAATAATGAGCCTTGTGACTGCATCTTCCTTTCTCATTCATCACACCCTCGAGTTTACGCATTGTAGTTTCTCCTGTGTAGTGTATTAAGGATTGCAAATGGAAAAACTTCATTTCTGGGAGCTGAGTCCCGAATTTCTTTGGTGATTTCCATTTCCTACCCATTACATTGTCCTCCTTGGCACTGATTTCAAAAATTGCCAGGACTTCACAAATACCCAGTGGTATGTGACACATTGGCCAGCTCCACCTGGATGATTTACTTCTTTTTAAGGCTTGCATTTATACTTTTAAACTTGATACATATGGATGTCTTCATGGGTTCACTGCCATTTCTGGACTTTATGGCCCTCGAACATTTGCAGGGCATCAAATGTTAATGGGCAACCTGGGGATTTGGCAGCAGGACATTAGAACAGGGATTTCTCTTAGCATTTAAAAGCATGTGGTCATTACCAACAGGAAACTTAACTATCCCTGCCAACCACTTCTCACTTGTAAACCTAGTTAATGCAAGTATGCAGGCTGATTGGAAGAAATTTGGACCACTATTAGTTTCTTACTGTACCTGCACGTTAACCCTTTTGCTAACCTTTTGAAGACAAAATGACCCATATATAGGCTTACTGCTAGAAAATAACCAATAACACAGAGGAGCAGTGGCAAGACGGCTGTAGGAATGAGAGGCAAAGAGGTGAGCGTTCACCTCTTTTGAAGAAAGTAGATGCCGTTGAGCAGTATTTGCTTTGAACTGTTAAGTATATGACATACATAGAATAGCTGAGAGAGCCTCACTGCAGCCTGAGGTACCGGGGTGCAAGGCCTTCAGCATTCTGTCAGCACCCTGTGAGACATCCTGTCCCAAGTGATAGTCATGAGGGACATGATCAAAGAGGTCTTGTATTCCCTCTTGAAGAACTCAGGACTCTTTACTTGGTTTTGAAAGATTTTTTTTCTAATGTATATATAACTCAAATGCCAGTGGACCAGCTTTTTCTCCTGTGTGTGTTGGCATAGATTAATTTATGAATATTTTAGGTGGGAGAATTGTGCTCCCACCCATGGGTATGTTTTGCTTAGGTTTTGAATAACTTGATAATGCATTTTAAGGACAAAGATTTTTCTTTTACTCTATGAGGTTTAGTTGTGTTCTTACTTATCTTGTGTTTCGTGATTTAAACATAGATGACTGAGAGGCCCCTATTGTTGTGTTTGGGACTAAGCTTAAACTTAAGATGTGAGCTTAATGGAGTTACTTGCTATGAATTCTGTTTAAAAAAATCCCTTAGAGTTGAAGAAAGGTACTTTCTAGAGTGGAGATGTAAATACAAATGCCTGGTCTAGAAGCTAGAAAAAAATGATACAAACATCGTAAGTAAAAATGAGTGGAATGTACAGACTGGTGAGCATCAGGACAGCAGGGCAAAAGGAGGCACCTAAGGTAGGATGTGGTTGGGCTTTGACAGAAGACAACACGGAAAGAACTGCCAAACCAGAGCTCTTTAGGAGTGCACAAACTTCATCCAAAGTTCACACATACTGCACTCTCCAGCCTCAGTTCCTATCTCACCAGTGCAAACTGAGAATTGCATCATGCATGCACTGAACTATTTTGACAAGCCCTTCACTTTTAAGCAGAGGTTTCAACGGGAGCAGTGAGCTGTGGAGTCTCTATGGCTACGTGGCAAAACTTCAGAATCCAAATCAGTTCTTTGCTGGGGAATTTTGCGTGGAGTTTCTTGGATTCCCTGTGTTCCCCTGCGAGCAGTGTGCACAGGGAAAGCAGAATATTTGAGCTGGCTTGTGCGATGCCAATTGAAAGGGGTGAGTAATAAAGAATGGCATTCTGCTCTCCCACACATTTCCCTCTCAGTTCCTGAAGGGCTGGAGACAGAAAAGCATCCCCAAATGGAGATCTACATTCAGGATGAGTGCAAGAAGCACCATTGCCATTCCCACCCTACCGTTTTGCCCTCTTCCAGTGCAAACTCTAATAGACATGTAGTTCATTACCACAGGTAGTTTTATCCACCTTTAATTGCTTCACATCCCATCTTGTCTGCTCTTATTCTCAGTGATGATATTTTGCTGGTTTTCCTCTTCTCTATAGACTTACTCCCACCTTCTCTCTCCTGTGGTGTCTCACCCACCTTTCTTTAGGGAGATAAAAGGGTTTTTGAATTAATATGGTTTAACAAGCCGGAAAAGAAATTCAAATGTGTAGATTATAATGCTAGGTTTCTATTCAGTATTTTATTGTACATTTGCAAGAGCTAGAGTATTATGAACCTTTTGCATTGCCTATGAATATTCACTGGGCAAACAACCACATGGACTCTGTCTGTTTGCTTTTCACTTTCATGTTTGTTTTCCAGTTATTCTAGCAAACATGTTTACTAGCAGGAATCCCTAAGAAACCCGGCAGTTTTTTGAAGATTGTTGGGTTTCACATTAGGGAGCTTATCATAGGAGTTAAACTTACCCTGCCTATAAACAGAAGGTGATATTCAGTCAGAATTAATCACTATAGCTGAAAGTTGGAGTGTAAAAAATTCACAATAAACTTCTGGTAACTCTTCACAGATTAAGGAAATATCAGCACAAAATTTTTGTTCTGTAATTGATGTAGAACAAATAATTTGGAGAAGCACGTAAGCCAAGTGTGGGCAGCTTCAATAAAAGAGGCTGATTAATCAGTTAAGTTATATGTTAAGTCATTTGCTACCAAATTCCTGCTGGTCCATAGCAGATTCGAATCTGCTGCTGTTCCTCTCATAAGAAGCTCTCATGGACACGTGCCCCTGTTTGGAAGAGCCTGTATGCAATTGTAGGCTTTGGTAAAGTTTTAACAGGGCTTGAGTTAGGTCAGAGTTTCAAATATAGTGTTCTTACAATTGATTTCTAATTCTATCCACCATGTCCCACCAAGGAGGGGAGACTGATAAATGATGTTACACTATTTGTCATATCTGGTCTATTCTGTGGTTCCCATCTTCCCCATTACAAAAGTGATGGGGAAAACCTAGTTCCAACAATGGTATTTTTTGGATGGCTAAACTTTGCCAAGTCATTTTTCAGGCACATTAATATTTGTAGGATTGTGCACTTGTGCACCGTAACCTACTTACAATGCCTGTTTAAACACTTGATTACACAGCAGAATGGTTTCTTCAGCCTAATGCCTTTCTGTGCTGCATGTTGCCTTGGCTGGTTGGAGACCCCCAGGGAGAATGTCATTGCAGGGCAGGGGGAAATTCAACCAATACTGAATTTTCTTAGTGCCACTTTCTGCCTCTGGTGGGGGACATGTTAGGGCTGAAATGAGCTGCAGAGATCAGAACTATTTCATTTCAGTTTCTGAGTGAATATTTTCTGACAGTGCGCTGGACAGCAGGGAGGCACAGTCCTGCATGTAGATTGCAGGCAAGGATGTGTTTGCTCTGGGCTAATTTATCCACTTGGGAGAAAAGAAGTTAACCTACAGACAACACCATGCTGTTCTAACTAATTCCAGTATCTCAGCTAGCTTATTTAGAGCTAGAACAGATACCAGTGTACTACCCTGCAGGCTGCAATATTGATATATGCTGGAGTGTGAAGGCTGAGAATCATTTTGGCTGGAAGAGTACTTCACTTCTTAATATTTCTGGGAAATGAGGCTGCTGGGTCACAGCAAATGTCCAGGGGAATGTGAGACTGGGAGTGAGACTGGCTCCTTCAAAGAAGACAACAGGGTTCCCCCTCCCCATCTGCACTGGGTCCTGCACAGGACTGGGGGGCGGTGGGGTGGGTGGGAACCTGCACCCCAGCCCTGTGACCCTGTACAACATGACAGAGTGGGAAACAGGGCCACTGGGTCCTGTGGGGTGAGATGGGGGCAGAAATGCTGCTTTCCTGGGGACTGGTTGCTGTGGACCACATCCCCTCATCTCGCACCAGCAAGTGGGGAAAGGGGCTCAAGGCAGCATGCTGGAGGGTGGGTGTCTCACCATGTCCTGTCTGGACATGTGGGAAGAGAATGTCAGTCCTATCAAACTGAAGTGTAAGCAAGCCATTAGTTTCCCTTGCCTCTGGGAATATGTAGCCAAAGAAATAGGGAAGGATGAATAGAGGAAGGTGTGTTAAGAGTTGCAGAAAAACCAAGCCACTGTGGTATTTATGTCTTGCTCCAGTGATTTGACACTGAACGACAGAAATGGATTTCTCTGTTTCTTCCCTGTCCGAGGCAAGATTGCCTTGTGCTTTCATTATGGATAAATTCACCATGTGGATTTCCTTTCCCAGGCAGTTTAAGAATCACCACAGTTATCTTATAGTGGACTGGTGGATATTGCTTCCAAAAGTGTGTTCTATTTGTCACCTGGGTCAGATCTGTTCTCTTTATTGCTCGTGACACCAAAACCTACATTAGTACATAACTAGTTAAATGTTTGAGAGAGGTCAGTTGATTCTCTAAACTGACCTGGTACCTGTGTGTGTGCTTAAATCAAGGCTATAATCATTTGAGTTGCTGTCATATTAGCTTTTGAAATTAAAGTGATCTATTTATAGGCTTCACATTACCATTTGAGATCTCTTTCTAGCGTGATTATTTGATTTTTACATTTTATTTATTTTTTATTATTTTGTATTTCTTATTTGTTCGTTAATTTATAGATCTGTTGCAACTGTAGCTGGGAGCTTTTTTTAGGCATATCACTTTTTCTGGGAACTGTTGATAATGCATCCATAGGAGACACTTTATGAGAAGAGCGGTCCAGGATGAAGTTTCTCTTGCATTACAAGGTGGTAGGCATGGCAGCTAAAGGGTTCCTTTCCTCGTAGAGAGCTGACAGAGTAGTTACACCAAATGGTATCCCAAGGCTACTTGGCACAGGTGTTACAGTGCCTGGAGCAACACTGTACCCTGACATGGCTGCATCGGTTTCCGTTGAGCCCAGCCTTGTAAATCCCACCATATCAAGATCATTGGCTACCATATCACAGTAGCCAATATGTTCTTGCAATATCCAGACCAATTCTGCCTAGAGACATTAATATATTCAGCAAGTCACACATATATTGTAAAGGCACCTTTTCTCTTTCCTTCCCTATTATACTGGGCACAACCTCAGAAAACCTGAGAAACGAGGAGCCTATCTGAGGAGCTCACTGAAAAATGCATTTACAGACAACTGGAGTTCTCAGCTACCACCAGTGTATATGATTTCACTAATAACTAGATCCCAGGCAGTACAATGGAGTAGTTCGAAGTCAGAACTGAAAACTTAGAGCTTAAGGCTAGTTGTGTGACTGAAGATAATTATTTTATTCCTTGCATTTATTCCTGTTGTGTTGTTTAAACATTGGAAGACAGTGGGCCATCATATTGCACCTCTGCTGAAGTTTCCAGATACTTGCTGTGAGCAGTACTAAGTAGATTACATTGCAGAAATCTGGTCTGAAATCTACTGAAACATATTTAGCTGGCATGGGCCAGAGTAATACTGTTAAATGGTGTTGAAAAACTGCTGAGCATACATTAACTTCAGACAATTATCCTAAAAAACTCGTAGTTCCAGAAAAGAAGATTACATGAAAGATTATTCAGCGCTAAAATGAAAGATGATGCTTTTCTGCTTTTGGCATGCAATAAAAAATAGATGGGACAAAGCACAAAGTCAACTAGCATTGGAAAGATATGTACGTATCCGATATTAGTATAGGTACCAGGTGGGTAGCATCTATGTAATGACCAGTCCCCACGCATTCAGTTGGATCCTTGGGATGTTGTTCTACGAAAGGAATTCGAACAATTCTGGCTTCCAGGGTATAAGAGATGCCTGCAGCTGTTGGAGAGGACAAGTCTTAATATCCTTTTTGAAAATTACTCTTTTTCACCTATCAGCCATTGGGTTCCTAAATTGACATGGTGACTATTTCAGCCTTTTCTGATTCATGGACTCTTTTTCGTCTTGGCTTTTGAAGAGAGAATGACAGGTTGAAAATGCTAGCAAATGACTATCCTTGCATATGGTCAATGCTTAGGTTTTAATTTAGTGTTTAGTGTTCCTCTAGTCAAGCCTGGTGCAGGACAGCCCATTAACATCCCTCCCTTTCGAGACTGCATTCCTCATGGAATGGCTATCGACTTTTTGTTAGCCAGCTGCTGAGTTCCATGCTCTGGCAGTTCATCACAGGGTTGGTTATCATGTTGCAGGCTTTCCCATGCAGAGATTCATTTCTTCTCTTTCTTTTTACCATCTTTATCTATAAATCTTGGCTATTTCCTCTCAAGGTTAGGCTATTTCAGGCTATGGACTGAATATCAAGAAGTGACTCAGCTTTTGCATTACTGGTGAAAAGGAGTTCCTTCAATCCTCCATCCATTTTTGTAGCTATCTGGGAGGAAAGCAAGGCGATGAATCACATTTCCAGGGAGCGTGAGTAGAGATGGAATGCAGCTTCGGTTGACCTTCCCTGAACACTTAAGGAACTTTCTTCCTTTGAATTCATACACCAAAATGGTGGCTTTATATGAGAAGTAGATTGGTCTAGTTTCTATGGGAGGAATTTGGTTTATTGAACTTTTATTTTATTAGCTAAAGACATTATTTGGATTGAAGTTTGTGGACTTAGTAATACAGTTGTGTGTGACTTGTGCTGTATCAATAAATACAGCAATTCATCACCGCTTGCTAGGATGGTTCCATCACTCGCATTAAGCCTAATTCCGGTGCTTAACTTAAGCACACTCTCAGGAAGATTTTAGGCACCTGCCTGAAAGCAGAGGGGGTGACAAGTCTGTCTACCATAGCTAAATATCTGACAAGAGCAAGGAGTGAGGTAGGCCCCTCAGGACATGCAGAGGACAACCTACCTGGCTCAGGCACTTGCTCTCCATAGACAGAGGGAAGTCAGGAGACTCCAAAGACCTCTACAATCTGCTTATCTTAGGTCTCTATCTTTTCCACGGTGAGTAACAGGGAACCAAGAGGAAAAGTCTGTCCACTGAGCATCTCACCATATAGACCTGCTCTGGAAATGATGATGGATGATCTAAGAGGTCTCCAAACACAAGGATCTCAGATGGGAAGATGACATCATTTTTGCTGCTGCACCATGACTGTGATGCTAGTGGTAGTCTTGACTTCATCTGGATTTTACAGTTCTTACAGATAATTAGACAGAGGACAAGGAAGGATTTAGTTGGAGTTTTCAGTGTCTATTTACCCAAAGGTGAGTTGTGACAGGGTTTTAGGTTGGACATAGTTACCAATTTATCAGAATACATGCTTTGAGTATGTGTTAATTTAAAGATGAAGACAGCTTCCAGGCTAAATCAGGAGACACAAATTAATTTAGGTACTGAAAGACTTCAGTAGCTCTGGAGAACCTGCAGAACTCTCAGACTGGATGGAGATTTGAGGCTTTGTATGGGTTTTAGGTGTCAGGCTGTGTCCCAGTTTGGATTAGGTAGACTTGATTTAACATTGCTTTTATAATGGTTGTTTTGCATTTGATCATCCTACGGTGTTTAAAAGACTTAAACAAGGTTAAACATCTTGCTCTTTATCCCACTGGCATGTGCCTATGGCAAAGCAGGGAGTTAAACTAAGTCTTAAGAGCCAGGAGCTGTTGTCCAAATAGGTGAACTACTGATCTGAAAACAACTACTGCACCACTAAAATTTTTCATATGTAGTGTCTCTTTTTATTGGAATTAAGAATATTCCCTTACTAATTCCTGTTTCTGCAGCTGGACCTTCTGACACGTTACCTACATATCTCTGAATTCTGTTTCAGGCGTAAAAACTGTCAGAGGCTTCTTGAGAAATTTGGCTAGAGGGCATAAATTCCCTTCCCCTCTCATGCCCTCACCTTGAACTTGTTTTGTGTGGAGATTGTAGAGTAACTGGATATCATATAGTAAAATAAGAAGGAATAGGTGAAAAAATTCTAATAGTGAAAAATTCTTATAGAGAAGATGAAGACATTGTAGGTGCTTCTGGGTGCTGCATAGCTAACTTTGGCAACTGGCTCAGTGGAATGTAAAACCAGATACCAGAAAAACATTAACACAATAATTTAGAGGTTATTTGAACAGAGATCTGAGTATGTTGATAGTGTATTCTAGTGGAAAGTACAGAGAAACATTAATTAATGGCATCTCATTGATTCGACTAAGAATGTAGCAGTATTAAATGCTTGATTTTTTTTTTTAATTTTTTTTTTTCTAGAAAGAGGGGGTGCCAACCCAGAGACACTTTCAGTGTGTTCTGGGAGGGTTATGAAAACATAGATCAAGCTCCATTCTTAAAATCAAGCCTGCTGTTTGTGATAGAGGAAGGTACAATAAACTCATATAGGGAAAAATACTTTGGGAAATGCTGTAGGTGGCAGAGCACAAAGCTGCACACTGTAGGTGGTAGAGCACAAAGATTCAATGAGCATGGAGATGTGTTTGCTCAGATTAAGGAAATCAAATATTTCAAATCAGTCCCTAAAAACGACTTGAAAATATTAAGCTTTGTGCACTGGAGTGTGTCCTTACTGAAAGGTAAGGTGCAGTTGCAGTGCAGTTGCAGAGCAGCAAGGACTGGGAGTTGTAATAAGAGCACTGTCATTTTGAGAGTGATTACTGGGAATGATACCATAAATACCAGTTTGCAAATGAGGAAACTGAGGGATAGACCTGTTTACCATACCTGGTAAGCTGAAAGAGAGGACCCGAGAGCCCTGGCTCTCAATCCAGGCTCTGTCTTCTAGTAGAGAGAAATAACATTTTATGTTACACTATTTGCTGTGCAATAATGAAATAATGAATAAACAGATGTTCCTTGTAGTAGCAGAAACCAGGAAATGAAAAGTAAATTGTGATCTGTTTTGGTCTCAAATGTTTCCCAGTTCTATTAAGGCAAAAAAGGTTTTACCTATTCAAGCTGCGTAGGACAATGTGTAGGCAGAATGTGCTTTATGCATGAACTTAAATTTTCATTCTGATTTTAACAATTTGCATTGAATTCTGTGTTAATTATCTAAAAAAAAATCAGAGATGATGGTAGATATACGAGATCCATCGTAATAGGAACATGTTGCCATAGACACAACTGCTCAGTATGACACTGGGATGTTGCTGCTTTAAGAAACCCACTGAAGTTGTATTTCACAATGCCCTGAAATCATGCAGTTGTGGAAAGTTAATTATAATTCTTTCACTGAAGTGGGGGTACTGTAATGTTGATTCTAAAATATTCAACAAGCTGTATCAGTGCAGAGGGCTGTCAAATGACAGAGAAAACTAGCGTATCAGAAGTACTGAGAAATGTTTAAAAGTTTTAATTACAGCAGGTGGCCAAAGTTTCTGGGCACTGCATAGCTTAATTTTGAGTCTTAACAACTTCAGTTATAGCTTCGGAATTTCTGCATCTCTTACAAAAATCCATCTCATACATTGGCAAGCAATGCCACTATTTATAGAAAACACCGAGCAAGAAGCAGGGAAGAATACAAAGCCAAAATATGAAATGAGAGCTTTCTGTTACACTTAGTAACAACGGAGGAGTTGCAAGCTATTCGAGATTGTTCCACTCTTGTGCTTTTTTGTGTGTGTGGATCGGCAAAGAGATACATCTGGATTTGGGCCAGAAGGCCTGGGCTATCATCTAGCCTGACTTCCTGGCCAGAACTCCACTGACATCAGCAGGCAGCAATCATCTGCCCATTTAGTGCATTTTGTGGTTTGGCTTGTTTTTCAAGAGCACTGTATACAGATTTCTGAACGAGCGTTTACAGATATACATTCTTATCGTTACAAAGGGTAAACTTATCAATGTGCATAACCAGACTCTCTGTCAACCAATACATTTAATTCTCATTACCTTGTCACATCACAGGTTTTGTGAAGGACCAAGAGGCGTCACAGGTGGGGAGATGAGCTACATTCCTGTGTGGGTTTGGTGGAGGATGGAAAAAAGCCCTTCCTATGGTGTATGTTTATTTTATTTATTTATTTCACTTATTTCTCTCTCTTCAGACTCAGATTAAAAAAAAAAATAATCAACAACTGTATTGCATCTCTCCAGCTCGCAAAAGACTAACCCAAACACATTCTTCTATTTTCTAGACATGTCACCTCTCACAACAGATCTTCCTATCCTCCTCCCTTGTGAAAATAGAAAAGTATTTTTGTAGTCCAGTTTGGCTTGTCTTGCTGAGTCACTAACAAATAACTCTTAGTGGCCTTTCCTTGATTCTGATTGATAAATACAAGCTGGAATATCTCCTGCCCACCTGCCCTTCAGATGTACTTCCACTAAGGACCCAGACAATATTTCTATCATCTAGACCAGGACCAAACTCCCTGACTTTCTGAGCAATCGTTACTAGTTTATATACTTTCCATCATATTTGCAGTGTTTATGGGAGTAAACTCCATGTAGGAACCAAATCGGGAAACCACACTTGGATTAAAGGTACCCAAGAACTATGAATTTATATGAAATTGTTCAGATGGCAGCATTCTTTTTTTCAAAATACTATCTGATAATTTCATGATGTTCTTACACTGTATCCAATGTCCCAGTTATTATGACTGGACAAATATTCACAAACACCTCTTAAGGCATATTTCAGTATGTGGATTCCACTTTGGATGTGGTGATGAGCAGGGGATAGAAAAAGATACCCTTGGACTGTGTTATTCTGCTTTTGTAGAATATCTAAAGTAGAGCTGATAATCTTCCAAAAGAATACCAGGGAGCACCAACTCCTCAGTATGTAACTATTGTGGTGTGTGCATTGACATTTATTTTATACCTTAAAGAACATCAGTAAAATTCTTTGAAATGGATAAGATGTTATTTTAGTATTGGCTTTAGTAGAGTGAATATAATATTTTACTCTGATTTTATTTATTCATTAGGTCAGATTCTCAGCTTTTATAGGACTGTAGATCTTTATGACCGCGTTGGAATTAAAAGGTTACTCGTATTATAATTGACAGTAGACTTTGGCTTTGTTTTCCCAAGAGATTTAGTGTTATTTTTGGTTAATGTGTGGAATGGGGCATGCTATAACTTCTTTGTGTCAAGGGGAGTGCTATTTCTAAAATTATTTCAATAAAGTACTAAGGGAACAGAAATTTTTCCTCTCAGATAAATATGTCTCTAGTCAATTGACATTCTGCTGTCAGCCTGCATGTCTCATTCAGTCTTGTCCTCCATGCAAAAGAGATATTGACCCTATGTACTACACTGAGAATAATTTTGCATATAGATGTAGTAACAGAATGTTTATAGACAGTACTGCAGACAGAGCATTGCCAGAGATTTTTAGCTTTATAAATGGTTACAGAGAAAGCAGTGCTGAAGTCATTTAGCTTGTGAAATATCATCAGATTATAGCAGTAATTTGCATTTTATAAAGCATTTCAACTGAAGACATTCTCTGAATTTATCTGATCTTCACTGTGTGTGACTCAAGGGAATATTGAAGGGAGAAGAGGACATCTGTGGAAGTAATGTATATGGAAGACGTGGTATTTTGAAAGGAAACCTCTAACTGCTTGGAAATAATAAATTGGTTAAATAGTATCAGTGCAAAAATGTTCTTTAACTGCTGAGAAATAATAGAATTGCTTAGATGTTATCAGTGTAAAAGTTTCTATTCAGACATAATTTGCTGAAAATACTTTGCAGCTTGAGATAAAATTTTCAGTGATAAAAAGTTGAAGTGAATAATTTTGATTTTCTAGACTAATTTTGTTAATATTGAAATATTCTATTTTGGTGCTGTCATTTATATTTATTTTATAATATTAAACCAGTATTACATGTTAATATTCTATGTTTTACTCTTCGTGTAGTCAGCACTTTTTCTTTGTGGAAACAAAACATCCCAGTGGATTAAATAGAAAAAACCTCTTAGGGGCGTTTGTACATTTTGGCTTTGTGTACTGAATTGTCCACAGCTCAAGTCACTGAAGGGAGTCTGGTGTTCAGAAATAAATAACCATGCTTTGTTCACAACATTTGAGGTGTTTCCTTGAACCCAGAACAGCAAAATGGCGATAAGAGTGGTTCAGTCAGTATGTGTGAAGCATCACTATAGAGTGGAAAATTTTTAAAATAAATATTTTTTTTAATTATTCCATTAATTGCAGACCCTAAAGAGGTGAGGATTATCTGCTGAGATAGGCCTCCTCAACAGTTTTCCGAAACAGTGGGTTTAACTCTCTAAAGCAACAGTGCGTTCAAAACTGTGTTGTCTGATTAGCTGAGCATAATTTAACGGATGTAGATTTTTTCCACTTGCTGCTAGGGAATACTTTTGTTTTAGGAATCCTGTTTGAAAGAAGATATCATTCACTTTAGCAATTTAGAAATAATATTTCAATTGGTGTGTAGGAGGCATAGAGGGATGTAGCAGAAAAGGGGGAGGGAACAAGTGTAAGCAGTGCTCTTCTCATTATGGTAATATGTATATGGAAATTAACCTCTTAATGGTTCCTAAAAATTGATTGCTATATACATATTTACACGTATGTATGTATGTATCCTCATATACCTGTGTATATATTTCCCCATATTTAGTGGTGTCTAAGTTTTGGAACTCATTCTGAGGATCTAGTGGAGATGAGAAAATGACATCACACCAGCTGGTAGACATCAGAAACAGTAGAGTGATACCAGTTTGTAATATCAGTAGAGTGATATCAGTGACAGAAGGTCATGAAGGATGAAACCTTTTTCTCAAGTCACTTGTGTTCCTGGATGCCCCACTTCAACAGGGCAGTGCTTCTGAGAAGGACATACAACCTGAGAAATTTCTGTGATTGGTTTGTATTTAAAAAGTAGGAAACAGCTTTAGAGATACTAGTGGAAGGGCAGTCATGGAATCATAGAATGGATTGGGTTGTGTTGGAAAAGACCTTTAATGATCATCGAGTTCTAACCCCCCTGCCTTGGTCAGGGACACTCTCTACTAGACCAGGTTGCTCAAAGCTCTGTCCAGCCTGACCTTGAAAACTTCCAGGGGTGGGGCATCCACAGCTTCTCTGGGCAACCTGTTCCAGCGTCTCACCACACTCACAGGAAAAAATATACTTATGTCCAGTGTAAACCTACCCTTATTCAGTTTAAAACTCTTGCCCCTCGTCCTGTCACTACAGGTCTTGATTCTTATAAGCCTCCTTTAAGTACTGGAAGGCTCCTATAAGGTCTTCCTGGAGCCTTCTCTTCTCCAGGCTGAACAACCCCAACTCTCTCAGCCTTTCTCCATAGGACAGGTGTTCATTTTTTTGGCCCTCCTCTGGACCCACTCCAACAGGTCCATGTCTTTCCTGTGCTCAGGATCCCAGAGCTGGACACAATACTCCAGACGAGGTCTCATGAGAGTGTAGTACATGGGGAGAATCACCTCCCTTGACTTGTAAGTCTTGTTTCTTTTAATGCAGCCCAGGATATGGTTTGCTCTCTGGGCTGCAAGTGTACATTTCTAGCTCAAGTACAATTTTTTATTCACCGGTATTCCCAAATCCTCCAACAGGCTTGTCTCAATCCCTTCATCCCCTAATCTGTGTTGATACTGGTGATAGTCCGTATCCAGGTGTACGACCTTGCCCTTGGTCTTGTTGAACTTCATGAGATTCACATGGGCTCACTCCTCAAGCCTGTCAAGGTCCATGTGCATGGCATCCCTTCCCTTGAGCATTATCAACTTGATGTCATCCTCAAACTTTCTGATGGTGCACTCAATCTCACTATCTATGTTGTCAATAAAGATATTAAACAGTACTGGTCTCAGTATGGGCCCCTGAGGGACACAGTTGATACTGATCTCCATTTGGAGATTGAGCCATTGACTGCAATTCTTTGTATGTGGCCATCCAGCCAACTCCTTATCCATTGAATAGCCCAACAATCAAATCCATGTCTCCAATTTAGAGACAAAGATGTAATGTGGGATGGTGTCAAAGGCCTTACAGAAGTCAAGGTAGATGGTATCAGTTGCTCCTCTCTTATCCAGCAATGCAGTCACTCCATCACTTCATTGTAGAAGGCCAGGGGATTATTTAGGGATGATTTGATAAAATGGCAACATTTGCCATGTTGGCTGTCTCTAGTCACCTCCAAGCCATCCGTATGTCTTGACATAGCTTCCAGGGTGATCTGTTCCATGATCTTAAGAGGCACAGAGGTGAGGCTGACTGCTTGGTAGTTCCCAGGGTCCTCTTTTTTACTCTGTTTAAAAATGGGTGTGAAAGCCCCTTTTTCCAGTCACTGGTGACTTTGCTGGCTGCCACGACTTTTCAAATATGACAGAGAGCATCTTAGCACCTACATCTGACCATGGGATGCATCTCATTGATTCCCATGGACTTGTGTATGTACAGCAGAAAATAATACAGTTGAAATACAGCTGGCTATATTTTGACTTGATGGCTAAAATAAAAGTAGAAGTAAGGAATGAAATAATTGCTGAAACTCTACAGAAAACATCTCTCTCAGTCACGGGAATTTTTTTGCTGACTTTATTGTTCCTACTAGGATAAGTTTTTTAAGTCTTAGTCTGGGGATTATTTTTGTGACTTAGATAGTTCTAGAGGAAAAAGCATCTAGGTTGGCCAGGTGTCTTCAAATGTTGGGAATCACAGGTCTCAGGGGAGATACAGATATAGCAAGCATCACCAACTTTCACAGAGATAGGTTGCTGACAAGGACTTTTGTAACTTTAAGTGTATAGTTATACATAAATAATATGGATGCCTGATTTAAGCACATTGTTGTACATTCCATAGACAAATTATATTTGTAAAAGCTCTAATTACAAGGGGATCAGGTGTTTACATGTGTAGAGGTATATTATTTTGGTTGATTAGGCTGTATATCAAAGAGAATTCTCTCTACTAACAGATTTGTTTCTGCTTTCATTTTTTGTAATTTATTTATTTTGAATATTAATTTATTTTAAAAAGTAAATAGTTTATTACATTATTACATTATGAGAATAATTAGATTGCCTATTTATTCTTTACTGTGTCCAGTAATTTGCTTTTGTCTTATAAGGGTTCTAGAAATATCTTGACTCTTGATTTGAGATCATTAAAACAGAAAAGGTACTAATTTCCTTTTAAATGGTTTCACTCATTAATTATCCTTTGTTTTCAAATGCTATGCAGGTTTGAAATAACATTCAGTAACTGTCTAAATGTAAACATATTTTCAAAACACGGTATTTATCTCATTGATCATATATCTAGATGAGGTTTGTTAACATATTAAGCTAATAACTGTTATCAATTGAATGAAGAGGAATAGTTACAGCATGGCTGGTGAATATCCATCATTGTACTCTCTGTTGTGAAACCCAACACTTTGCTTGTTTAAGGAACATACTGGTTTCATCAGAAAAAAAGCCTAAACCTTTGTTTTCGTGAAAAGCATAGGTTACTTCCACTGTTACACAATTTTATATCATATTTCTCAGTCTAACAATATGTTCCCTTTAAATTGTTTCCTCAACCAAAATCACAGTACAAAAAATAAAATCCTATGTGTTTTGACACATACAGGTCTTTATCAAGTACAAACAAAAATCAAGTTGTTCTTATACAAATTTTCAATAAGAACTTTAATTTTTTTTTCATACAAAAAGACTACAGTAATTTCCTGGATGAAAATTGCTGAAGGTTTATTTTTAAGTACTGTAATAAATGCAGTTGAACTTTGGAAGTTCTTTCCTTCTTCATTCATGATGTTACCATGGAAATGTAGATTTTATGCTTAAATGAATTAGCTTAGTTCATAAATTACAGTTCATAAATTATAAAAGTAAAATGTTAATTCATAATTGGGGAGTGATGGTAAATCGTTAAAAGACAGACATCATTTTTCCCCAAGTTTCTTTTTCCCCAAGTTTTTCAAACAATCATGATAAATGATTTTTTGGGGAGAAAACAAGAGGAGGGTACTAATCATCCAGGCTTTTTACCTTGTCTTGAGCTGTACATCTATCTAGGCTGAATCACAGGTGGTATATATCAGAAAGGCCTAACCATCATGTATTAGCTACTTTAGGGAGCAGCAGTGAAGACACTCCCTTGTTTTGCTCTTGGTATATTGGCTCACAAATAGGCACCTTGTATATAAGCGTATCCCTTCGTATGTTTGGATGTATGTGTACACATAAACAATATAGAATAAATGGGAAACTGTCTGTCTACACACACTGCTATCAAGGTGACAGTCTTACCCTACAAAGGTAAAATTATGAAAAGCACCAGGCACAGATGGCAAGCTTCATCGTACATTTGATCTTCCAGCCCTCGAAGACTTCAGAGTTTAGGGCTTCACGACTTTCCTGCTAATTTATCCATCATTATGATGCCTCCCAGAAACAGAAAATTAAAAAACACTCCAAAAAGAGCAGTTTTGCTAAATTAATCTTATTTGGATAAAAGGTGGTACCTTCTTGTTGATCGTCTTGATCCTCACAGGAACATTCCTACTGTAAGAATAAAGGACCATCTAAATCAAGGATTGTATTCCCTTCATGAGAGGTTTTGAAGGACAAGTTAGACAAATATTTGCCAAGAACAGTCTATGTAAGGTTAATCTTCCCTCAGCAGGGAAGGCAGACTAGATAATCTGCTAGGATTCCAGGTTGCCGTGGCCTTTAAAATGACTGTGGATGGAAATACCCTTTTGAAGGTGTTCTCATGAGCATGCAGTCAAGAAGAAAGGCAGCTGTCCACTCATAGTCACAAAATAAAACGCACTATGTGGACACATGTTATTCATTAATTTGAGTGAAATTCAGGAAATTCAACTGGGGGTCTTCAGAGCTGAAAAAGGTCTTTGCAGCCTGGGTCTCTCAATGGAGACTGTAACAGAGCCATGTCTTCTCAGTCAGTTGGACAGGATGAGTTATAAAATAAATTTGAACTACAGGTTACAGGTACAGCAGAGGAAAAACTGGGCTTTGAGCAACCCACGATGCTTTGTGAAGCTTAATCCAATTCCTACTTTCTGGTCTCTGTTCCTTGTTTTGTATTATTCTCTTTTAAGGACATTGGGAACAATGAGGAAAACTTTCCTGAGAAATTCAGTCATAGAGAAGCCTCACAGCATCAGGCCATTGTTAATTTTTTTTAATGTATGTTTTGTCTGTATAGTTTCTTTAAATTTGCTTATCTTAAATGGTTTTATGACTGTTTCAAAATACTAACCACAACAGATTGGTTCATAAAATATGCATGCATTTAATCTTGAGAATGAATTATTTCTAAGTAAAATATATGTTTTTCTCATATATCTGATCAAAACCTTCCCCAACGCAACCACGGAGGACAGAAAGTAGAGAGCTGGGACACTAGGAAGAAAAGTATTAGATGTTCAAAAATCAGACAATTACATTAACAGGATTGTGCAGGGAAAAAAAAAGAAAAAAAAAGTTTTCAGGAAAAAACCTTGTCTTAAGTTAAATCAGCCCACGGGAAAGTCTGCTGTTTACTGGCCTGGAAGGAAGGAAGAATATTTGACACAGCAACTTTTACATCAGAATGCCATGGTACCAGAGAGATGTTTACAATACTGGAGATGAGAGTTTGTAAATAATCTATTCAGCCTTTTTCTTTCTCTTTCTGGAAATTTTAAGATTTGCTGAGCTCAGTCTGCTCGTTTAATTCCTCTGTTATGTGTTACTAGACTTTGCTATAGTGGAAAGCCTAAGCAAGCTTAAGGCTTTTCTTCCACGTTCTTCTTTCTGCAGTTGTTTCCAGATGCCCCATAGACTCTTCAGAGTCAACATTTTCTGCCTAGAAACTGTAGACCCCACAGCATCCAAGACCTGCAGCCCATATCAATGCTTTCTGTAATATTCCACCCCTCGACATGGGTATTATCAGTGTAATGAACTTCCTGTAGCTGTGGGAAATAACATTTTAATGACAATTTAAAGCCTCAGAAATGGGGAAAGGAGCAAAATCGTTCCAGTTTAAAGCTGTAGTTAGGCGATGTAAGACTAGGGTGCTGTACAGACTGCATCACTGCAGTGTGCAAGAACAGGGGGTGATGGAGCATGACTGTAGCCATAGTGCCACGGCTGCACAATCCAGTACCTCCAACATCACTGCAAAAAGAGGGAGAATGACACCCTTGGCTGCTGAAAGTCAGTGGCACAGATTATCAGTGTTGATACTACTAAGAGTTGCATGGCTGGACCCTACAGATGGCTTTGCAAACCTCCACCATCGTGCCCAATCCCCTGCAGACATCCACTCTCCCCTCTTTTGGAGGACAGGAGTGTTGTTTCTCCCTCTGTTCACTCAGAGAGCAAGGCACCTTCTTCTTCAGTCCTTTCTCCTTCTGTTTTCTGTTTTTTTCTAACTCATCTTTGTTTTCCTTGTGATCATCTGAGGGTGATCACAGAATCTATCCCATTGCAGCAATCCTTTTAAAAGAAATTTTTAATGTTGACCCACAAGCGTGGTGCAGAAGTGAAGTGGGACACATTGCACTGTCATAGAGCCTTTTGCTTTTGTTGATATTCTCCTTTAAAATGCAACTCTTTTGATGATGCTGGGGGAAAAAAAAAAAACAAAAAACAAAAAACAAAATATCCAATACATTTGAAAATGGTTAGGCTTCTGTGGAGGAAAATATTACTCTCCAGTAGAGCTTCATTTTTCCCCTATGAGGTTTTCCAAGTGCCATCTGTTTTGTGCTTGTATAGTTCCATAGCGCAGTGGGTCCTTGACCACAGCTCCAGGATACAATGGCAATACTTCCTTTCGACTACTACTACTATTACTACTACTACTAGCTCTTATTACTCTTCTGGGCAGTGACAGTGCTGTCTGGTTCTGCTGCAGCTGTCAGAGGAGCTGGTGGGGCGCATGCTGCAGAAAGGCTGTCATCCTCCCCCCCATTCTCCAAAGCAGACAGCCCTTGGGATCTCCTGAGATCAAGGTTTTCCAGGGCAGCCCATTCCCTTTTCTCTCGTTGAACCTCTGCAGACAACCAGGCTTTCCTTCCAGACGCTCCCTTTTGACCTTCTGATAAAGTAATGATGAAATTTCACAGCTCAAGAGAGTGGCTCTGGTGGTTTCCTTCATCTAAGAATATTCAGGTCACAAGTTGTGTGTATGTTTAAAGAGGGTCTGTAAGGCAGCTTTTTTTTTGGACTACTGACTCTCTACTGTTTTTATACTTAACCTATTTTTTTTTTAATGGAGTAACTTCTTTTATCTGTGGGGTTCTTCCCTGGGTTCTCCTGTTTCAAGACTCCCCGAGCACTTGAATTGTTCTATTTTTGGCATGTCTGGCAGACTGGGGCAACGCTTTTTCCTCACTTACTGTTATCAACTCTGTGTCAAAGAGCGTAAATATCACCAATAGGTGATGCTTTTGAGTAGCTGTTAGTCATAATAAAATATTATCTGTCCTTGATGAGAATGCTGCCTTTAACAATTAGGCTGCTGCAGTAAGAAATGTTTTGGCAGAGGTGAACAAGCCCTGCAGGGATTGCTTGTGTAGATTACCTGAAGTAGCCCCTGATAAATGTGTTAGGTTGGTCTGCTAGCAAAGTAATACCTTGTTGGCTGGTACAGAGGTTTCAATTTTCCGTCAAATTCTCAAATGCCTCACAGTTATTATCAGAGGCACCCACCACATGGATGGGAACCTTCCCTTTTCACTCTTGCGGTGTTATGAGGTTCAGCGTCTGTAATTTCCTAGATAACTTTTGCTCCCAGAAACTCAGGAGTCATGGGAGGTTT
Organism: Pterocles orientalis; assembly: GCA_011057875.1. NCBI lineage: Eukaryota > Metazoa > Chordata > Aves > Pterocliformes > Pteroclidae > Pterocles > Pterocles orientalis. The sequence continues at coordinate 1,307,433 of WKFP01014837.1, read as the reverse complement.
GTCTGAGTGCAGACTTTGCAACTGCATCGCTTTTTGTTTTCCTAAATGAATTTGAAGTATTTTATACAGGTGATCGCTTGGGAATTCTACGCAGCCCTGCTTGCTTTTAGTGAGATTCCTGTTTTCCTCCTGTTGGGTTGCTTGCCTAGAACCAAAACCATTAACTTTTTAGGACTGTGAAAAAAAAGTTGTTTCAAAGACTTTGCTGACTGAAAGCTTGTGTAATTCCTTTGGCAGAAAGGAGGCTGGAATTTGATTTTCATATGCAGCTACATGCTTGCCTGAGCCTTGCCTGGCTGTTCAGGACTGTACATCTATTCATCTCTGCTTTTTGAATTGCATTTCTCCGGTGGATCAGAATTCCCCAAGATCTGTAGTATTTTTTCAATGACTAAGATGCTTAATTTTAATTGTTGATGTACTGTACTGCAACACAAACCATGATTCCTTTCCCTTTCTGTTCACTTGAAGAGTGTCAGAAAAAATACATCAATTATTTCTCCCATGCTTTTGCTGAGCAACACGTTGCTGTGTTTTAGCTTATTTGGTGGATATTGCTGCAGCCAAAGTCTGAACTATTGTAACTTTGGGATAGCCCAGCTTTATGAACTATGCCATGTAGACCACAGTTTATTTACTAATAGAAATGGCAGAATTAGGTTGAAGAACAGGGTTCATCTCTTTTGTTCTGGAAGTCATTGCTTGTGCCAAAGAAGGTTGTGATTACTAATTACTTAATTTGTATGACAGATGGAGCTGGGGATCAAATTAAGTAGCTGTCTTAGGATACATTGTAGAGCAATATCTAGCTTTAAACACGACTGCCTTTTTCATTTCTAAAAAAAGGCACAAACAATGACGGGCTAAAAATAGCTGTTCACTTGGAGTTGACGACAGTTTCTGAGAGCTTGTCTTTAGGAAGATGTTGGAAAAAAACCCTGCCGTCTTTTCCCCTCCCCCTTTTTTTCTTTTTTAAACGTACATCCTTCTGTTCCAGCTTCTTCACCTCATTGCCCACAGAAAGATACCCACTGACTTTGATAGGACTTCAGAATTCTTGCAGATTTCCAAGGGGGTTTAGGTAAAGCATTATTTTAAAAAAATCCTAAAAGTCACTGCAGATATTTCTATTAATTTCTGCTTATCCTACACAAATTGCTCTGTGCTGATAGAGGAGGAGGTAGTAAAGCCTTTTCCACTCTTTGCCTCCCACAGGATCTGCTGCAGTGAAAAAAAAAAAAAAGTCTCTTTTCTGATTTTATTCCTGAAGACTGCTTCATAATTCAGTATGAATATCGGTGGTTCCCAGTGCTGTAAACAAAGAGTTGAGTCTTTGACTTTGTGTCGCTGCAGTCTAGTAAACAATCAGTTAATTTGTAGCATCCCAGTAGTTGAGAGGAGTGAAAGAAGTGGTTTGATCTTATTTTTGTGCTTGTGAATTAAAGCTTTGCCTTCTGGCTAGGTTCTGAGTTCCCTCCTTCTGGAAGATATTTAAGCATTTTAAATTCAGAATATGTAGTTACAAATGTGAGGGCACAGCCTTCTCCAGGTTTTTTCTGCTTTCATTTTAATTTTTCTCTGTGTTTCTAAGCCCAGCAAGCCAGAGAACAGTTTGAAAATGATGTCCAGTGTCGGAGCTAGGAGCACGATGCAATTCAGGATCTTTAGAACTAGTCCGCTGCATTTTTATTAAATGAGAGTGAAGGAGTAGGTGGGACTTTTTTTTTTTTTTAAATAGATTAGCACAGGGGACTGAACTTGCATTTGAGGAAACGTTAATAAGCCAGCCAGCCATTGTCCTTAATCAGAGACTGTATTTGTAAGTAGAACATGTTGAATCTGTCATGATTGATGACGTTGTCTTTGTTAAAAGGGATGCTGCATCTTTAACAAGAGCAGACAGAAACAGTGCAGAATCTACAGTAAATTTGAGAATTGGAAGAGAAACCTTTCTTCATTTTTCCCTGTATAACGTTTGTAAAATATTAAAAAGAAAAACATCAAAGCCAGGGGGAAATAGAAGTAACTTGCTGCTTACATTTTAATTCCTCACCTTTCCCCTGTGGGTGAGTTCCCCCCTCCTTCTCCCCCCTGAATTTAAAATACTGGAAGGAAAAGCGACTGAGGTCCAAGTTTCAGACGCTGAATTCTCTGCTAATTGAAATTACTGGGCATATTTCTATATATAGTCGATGGAGAGATGTGTAGCTCTCACTCAGTGCCTTCAAGACATGTCTTTTTGTAGTCAGAAAAACAGAGATCAATGCATTTTCAAACTGACAGAGGGAACGGATGCTCCTTAGTAGCACATGCTCGGGATCGTGTGTGTACCGTTTGTGCAGAGCAGAGACGCTGAATACTGGTCCATATGCTCCTTGTTTACTGCAATGTTTTTTGCATGTTACTGTGCACTCCGGACTAATGTGAAGGTAAGAGGAGACGAGACAACAATTGGGCAGGAATGTACATGTAAAACCAGCTGCAGAAAATGTCTACCTTGTGTTGCTGAGTACTTTAGAATTGCTAGCTGAACAGGCATATTATTACAGGTGGTTGTGGAGGCTTTGTTTTATCGTTGTCTGTGTAGCTAAAGCATAGAAGGATGTTTTAATTTTGCAGCTTAGAGACCTTCAGTTTTTTAACTGCTTGCAGTTCAGCTTCTGGGCTCGTATGATCTGATAAACATGTTTTGCTACTGTCCAGGTAGGCCAGAAACAAGATGCCAAAGGCTGTTTGTGTAAGGCTACATAGCTTTATATAGGGTAAGAATTCCTAGGCTCGAGTCCCCCATGCATCCTCCAAGTGATGCTGCTTGCATGCTTTCTTGTTGATTACTTGTCTGAAAATCGGGGGGTTTACTGCTGCTATCTGCCTTGGGTTTTGTGGTGATTTGTTTCTAACTCGAAACAAAATGCATGCAAACAAATTGTAAGCAATGTCCTGAGAAAGAAACAAGGGATTATTACTGCAAAACGCTACAGAAAAAAATGCCAGCTGGCAGCACTGGTCTCACAGTAACTATTAACCAGCGTTTGTCACTCATGTCAATGTTTGCTTGCTCTGTTAATTAGTGTCAGAACTTCACTGTAAGTTGCCGGATATATTACCTTCTCTGCAAGTAGGACAATATTAGCAGACAGGATCATTGCTATTGAATTGAGCTCTAAGCCAAGCTGTGGGCCAGCTGTGGGAATCCAGTTGCATAATTTAAATGAATTACAGTCCTCAGTCAACATATTGGGGAGGTACTTCTGGCATTCTGGCTTTTTCAAGTTCAAGTGACTGTGTCTTTCTGGGAAGCAGAGCACTGGCAAACGCTGAATAATCATAGTTAGAATTGTTTTACTTGGAGAAATAATTGTAAAGGATATTTTGCTTTCAAACTGCTTTAAGCATGGCTCTGAATTAAAGTGAGCTTTCTGTATTCCACTTGGTTTGATAATAATGAGCTTCATATTTATTTATTAGGGCAAAATATTTTTTTTACATTTGATTTAAAAGTATTTTGCATTAAACCTCACATTTTAAGAGTCTGCTCCTATGTATGTGGTCAAAGTCTATACTGCTGATTGCTGCAATGAATTGATAAGCCTTCAGATTTTATTACTTTCTAATTAACTTTTGCAATTCACTTTCTGTGCCACTTCTGAGGAGAAATGTGGCAAATCTATTTTCTTTGAATGTGTGGATAACAAGGGAAAAAAATACAAGTTAAAACTTTCAATGCTGTTCTGTCTTTCTAAAATACATCCATTGTCCTTTCCTTATGCTTTCCCTAGAATGATTTTGGCAGGTTAGTAAATTCTGTCCACATTATATGCCCTATGCTCCATGCAGTAAATTGTCAATAAAGAAATGTTTTGAGACCAATCCATCTTTATTGCTCATTTTGTCCCCCAGCCTGCAGTACTGTGCTAAAGGTGTTCTGTTAAATTGGGTCTGTCGTCAAGAAATGATTTCTCAATCTAAATAAGAATAGGTGCATGGGAAATTTCAATGTGACTATTTTTACTGTAATTTCCACGAGATACCTTATCAGTAAGTACCACAGCAATTATTAGGAGTCTCATGGGTTTAACTTTTGAAATGTCTTTGTTTCCATTCACAAGCACAGAAAAAAGTGAAATGTTTGTGCTAGCCCAAGTTTGAGGATTGGTTGGATAAGATAGTTTTAATTTTTTTGGAACTTCTTCAACTGTTAAGTGTCTCGAATAATTGTTTGATATACAGTATCTGTTATTTACATGATATTATTCTAAGGATGTTATCTTAAGTTGCTCTAATTTAATCAAACTCAAACACTTTCAATGTTTACTTTGATCACCTACTTTCCAAGCTATGCGTAACATAAAAACAATACTACACTAACATAAAAAAGCTGCACAAACTTTGTAAATCCCCCCAGGAACTGCCCAAGCACGGCAGCTCCACTTGCATCTTCAATAGTCCTTATTTTCTGTTTCTGACATTGAAAATTACTTAATAAATAGGAGTTTATTGGAAGGTGCTCCCCATGCCTGGTCATTGTAAAACATCCATAGTGTTTCTGCAGAACTCTGTTGGTTTTCAACTTGGTTGGCACTAACATAAGCCACAGCTTTTTGGGTGGCCAAAATAAATGAAATACATTATAAAACATCTGTTTTGAGTTTTGTATTTTCCCCTTTTTAAATGGGTGGAAAAAATCCTAGTGGTTCTCAAATATTTTACTCTTTAAGTCATAAGATAGATTTAAACTATAAGTACAGGCTGTAACAGGAAATAGATCTGCTTGCCCTGGAAAGTGAAAAAGAAGAGCATTTGGGTCTGTTCTGATGGCAGCTGCAGTTTATGGCTTTAGAGAAAGCAGATTTTTCAAGTTCAAGGTAGGACTCTTGCTTCTTGATTGCCAGTGTATCTGAAACTGCCCACGTGAACTTAGTTGGCGTATGCAGACTTGTAAAAAGAAGTCTACCCCATGCATTCTTAGTCAAAACCTGTTTTTACAGCTGACTAAAGAATAGCACTGACCATGAGCACGTACCTGCCTATGTGAATAATTATTTCTTCCTGCCTGAGCAGAAACAAAGGCAGTGGTTAAAAAAGGCAGAGAGATGCCTGAGAAGTTATGAGCAAAATACTTTTCTCTGTCAGAGTTTCTCTGGACCTACATTTTAAAAATGAAATTCAGCTTGAATTAATAAAAAATAAAAAAAATATAACTATTGCGCACTATTGCCTGTTTACTAGATACCACCTTAGTGAAATTCTACATTTTTGACTGTTCTCTTTCTTGCTCTCTCATGTATGCACACTCTTGTACCTCAGTGGAAGATATAAATGAGCACAGAAGTCAGGGAATGAAAACCTAAAAGCAGTGCCTCCAAGATCAGAAATGCTCTTGTGGAAATGTGCAGTGTGCCTGAAAAAGTGAAATCCTGCTATATGCAGTTGTTAAATATATTGTTGTGTTTTCAGCACGAGTAAGTCTCAGGAGCACAGGTTAACTGTGGTAGGGGGTTGCCCAGTATCAAATGTTTGTAGTTTTAATTGTGTCCACTGTGTATTGAAAATACTTTTGGTATTTATATGCAAGAGATTTTTAGAGGTTGCCATTAAAAACTTTCTGTTGTTGGCTTAGGCAAGTATTTTAAATTCCCTCAATATTAGCAATATTTCTTGTAAAACTATGGGAAACATTGCAGCTATGTAGGTTCCAGAGCCTGAACTAAACTTGAATAACTTTTACAGGCTGGGGTCTTGCTTTTCTTAAAAGTTTGCAGGAGTTTTGCCTTCTCCTTCCCTCGATGAACTCTATGTGTAGTTCTGAAAGATTTCACGGTAAATCTAGGCTGCTATTTCTGGCTGACAGTTTGAGGGTCTTACTGGAGGCACAGCTGGTGCTTCTGGGAATTTGGGTAGCAGAGCTGATGTCTTTCATTTGTACTGCAGCAGGGGACTTGATGTGAGCGCTGGGCTCTCTCCCCTTGAAGCACCTCATTCTCAGCAGCAGTCACACCGGCTTTGGGCTCATCAGAGCTTCGTGTAAAGATCTGGGTGTTTTTGTTGTGAATTCAGATCCGTACCCTTTGAAGTGCCAAAGGCTTCCCAGGAGGTTCAGAGTCACTTCAGCAGGAGTTGAAGGCTGTCTTCATGTTAATGGTTCCACTTGGCACCTCACAGAACTGAGCTCCTGTCTGAGCACTGGGTTAGCTAAGAGCCTTTTTTTTCTTCTGACTGTTAACTTCAGGTCACTAAGGTGGCGGTGGAAGTTTTCTACGTATGATCCCTTGTATCTCCTGTGCTACAGCTAAAAGATGATGCTAGCCTGTGTCAAACGGTAACCGTGAAGTGATTTATGGCTGAAATGTTGACCTATGCATTGTCACTTTTTGAGGATCTCGGATGATGCAGAGGACCTGTTGGGGTAGGAATGGAGTGTGGCCAGGACCCATGGAGGATCCCAGAGGCTAGCATCCTTTAATCACTTCAGCTTTCTCTGTTCGTCCTCTTTGTCCCATGTGCATTAAAAAAATATAAATTCTTATTTTAACCTAGCAGTGTCCAATTGCAACCTAAGTTGCGGGTTAAGTAATAAAGACAGAAGGATCACCGTACCAAACAGTAATATGTTTCATTGCCAAAAGCTGCAAAATGTCACAAATGCCGACAGAGCTTCTGACTTCTCTCTACATTTTCACACACAGATGTGACTCCTCCCATGTCTCAGTGTATATTAATGATATAGTTACATAATTGTGTATATCATGTATTTCACCACCCGTATTTGGTGCCAGAATTGTTCTGGTCTTCCAAAAGAGAAGAGTTTATGGATCATTCAGACTTGGGCCTGTGTTGCCAAAATATGTTCTGCTGTGGTTCCATGGTATTCTTTGCAAATGGGGGGTGAAGTCAAAACATTTGGACTCCCAACTCTCACAGAGTTCCAGACATGATCCTTGGTTTCTTATGCATATTTTCCTCCTGTTAATATTCCGTCATGCACCGTCCTCTAGCACCTCTTTACTAAGTGAGGGACATTCAGAAGTCACACAGATGGCTTTGATAGAGCATTGTAAAAGGAGTAAGCAGGAAAGACTGATTTCTCACTTTTTCTAATGTATTTAAGAATAGACTTTATCTGAGTTTACTTTTTTTTGTAGTTCTTATTATGTCTGACAGTCTGACTTTACTCGTAACCGCATAGTCATAACGACAAGTGGCAGGTCAAAGTACGGTTCCTCTACTACTGGAGGACACCAAGGCAAAATATAGGTTAGTACTGGAAAGCAGACAGAGTTGGTGTGGAATTTCTACCCTGAGAGTTCTGGAGACAAGGGAAAGGATAATACTATGTATGTTGTGAATATCTAGTTGCATTTCTGTAATATATCTTGTCATCTGTTTATACAATGTTTGACTAGGCTATAAAATAAGCAAGACCTTGAACTTTATAAGGGATTTGTTTAACAACTGCAGGATCTAGCCTTGAGACCTAAAACCAGCTGAGCTGTTTGTATTGCTGTCATCCTTTTGTTAAATAAAGATGGAATTTTAGGGAAGAGATAACTCACTGCAAAAAGGGGTTAGTGATCTCTTGGACTAGCTGTTACAAGGAGACCTCTCTCAGAATTACGACAGTAGTAATACCACAGCATTTCTTTCTTTTGGTGGCTTTCTGTGCCTGTTACTAAAATGTATTGCTACTGCTGGCTTCCATGCTTAGAAGAATGTCAAAGTTCTCATTGATGGCCCAATTTTTACAATCACACCAGTGACATTAATAGGAGCTCTGGTAAATAGGAGATCTGAACCCAACCTCATACAGTTCTGTCTAAATAAGAATTAAATTATTTGAATCCTGAAGACCGTTTTTTCCACTTCTAAAATCAATCTTGGCCAGATTTGCAAGTATTTAAAATACCTAAGTATCTAATTTACCGCTTTGCCCAGCTGCAAGTGTTGATTTACAATATATGGCCATAACAAGTTATGAATGAAAGCGGTAATTAGAACAGATTAATAACACAGCGGCAGCTCTGGTTATTCAGATACTGTAAGATTGGGACTATATTTAACCCATAGACCCAAATAATATTCCCTGAAAGGCCATTATAAATGGGCGAATAGGTACAGAGATGCTAAAATGACAAGCACAGTATAAGAAATCAAATCCACTACTAAAAATTCTTTATGAACACTAAGCAGACATGAGTATTGTGCTATGGGGTACTTGTCTAAAGTTAGAAGAGTTTGTCACAAAAATAGTGCTTGGGAGATACAGAAGCTAGGCATTATTTTCTTCATTCAGAAATTTCTGGATAGATACTAGTACCAAGAAAAATATTTCAATTCTGTTTTCCATCTCCCATTTTAATGTGGGCTCATTAGAACTTATCTGATGAGTTATGCTTGTCAGAAATATATAATTGGACTTTTTGTTAGAAGAAAATTGAAAATATCTAGGAGTGTAAAACTATTTAAATTTGTTGGGTGTTTAATATGCCCAAGTAACTAGAGTATATCATGTCTATAAGTGACAATTTTATGTTTGCATAAACATGATGAAAAGTTAAATCCTCTGCTGTTAAATGACTGCTGATTGGCTTGCCCTGTGCACTTCAGATGCCACTGTTTGTGTGATTTTTATGAGATTGAAGAAAAATTAGATCAACAATCCTGACAGCAATGCTGCCTACAAAGTATTGAGGAACATGTAATGGACCCAGGCAAAAGTTGGTTTTTTTTTCCGTGGGAAACTCTGTGACTCCTATTACCCAGATCGGGAGAAGAGCAAAGGACTATTAATCAGTGATGTATAGAATTAATAATAGCTTCCCACAATTAAAGGCTGCCCAGCAATATCTCATCATTAGTTTCTATCTACATTCACTTATAACTTAATCTGTTTCAGAGAATCATAGAATTGTTTGGGTTGGAAGGGACCTTAAAGGTCATCCAGTTACATCCCCCCTGCCATTGGGAGGGAGACCTTCCACTAGACCAGGAGTTCCTTGTTCATCCACCCAGGCCTTCTGGCATTTTTGCCTGCCTTCCTCTTTGTTGGGATGGATCGCTCCTGAGCTTGGAGGAAGTGACCGTGAATATCAACCAGTTTTCTTGGGCCCCTCTTCTCTCCAGGGCTTTATCCCATGGTACTCTATCAAGCAGGTCCCTGAAGAGGCCAAAGTCCGCTCTCCTGAAGTCCAGGGTAGTCAGTTTGCTGGGTGCCCTCCTCACTGTCTTGAGGATCTTGAACTCCAGCATTTCATGGTCATCGCATCCTAGGCTGCCCTTGAGCTTCACATTCCCCACCAACCCTTCCTTGTTGGCGAGAACAAGGACCAGCGCAGCACCTCTCCTCATTGGTTCCTCTATCACTTGGAGAAGGAAGTTATCATCAATGCACTCCAGAAACCTCCTGGATTGCTTGTGCCCTGCTGTGTTGTGTCTCCAACAGATGCCAGGATGGTTGAAGTCCCCCATGAGGACCAGGGTTGATGAATGTGATGTTGCGCCCATATGACTGTAGAGGGCCTCATCCACTTGCTCTCCCTGGTCAGGTGGACTGTAGCAGACCCCCACTACAATGTCCCCTGTCCCAGCCCTCCCTTTAATCCTGACCCACAGGCTCTCTGTTGGCTCCTCATCTGACCCCAGGTGGAGCTCCATGCACTCCAGCTGGTCTTTGACATAGAGGGCAACACCCCCTCCTCGCCTCCCCTGCCTGTCCTTCCTAAAGAGCCTGTATCCCTGCATTCCAACACTCCAGTCATGGCAGCTGTCCCACCATGTTTCCGTGATGACAATGAGATCAGAGCCTTGCAGGGGTGCTCTTACCTGTCCCATTTGTTCACACCAAGTCGGATAAAGATATTCTGTGTCTGTGGTTGAGTGTTGCATTTTCCAGGGCTAGTCTTCACAGGTGTGTCCTCTCTTACTGCTACTGGTTGTATATATATATATATCTATCTTTTGGACACGCTGAGATATTTTGTTCCTATCCAGGCCCCCATGTTTCTGGGATGGGATGGATGGAGGAAACGCTTGTACTTGTTTTTGGAGGGGAACCCCCCCTCCCACTTCCTTTCACAATATACTTACACACAGTGGGAGATGAGGAAAGTAGTTTTTGGAAGTAAAGATGCAAAGTAAGATTCTGAAAGAGGAATTTATATTTTTTTCAGTTGTGGACACACACCAAGAAATGAACTCTGGAACACATTCAGGCAGTCTGCATTTCACGTGTGACCCCATGCCAAAATAATGAGTGATAGCTAGAGATTAATGACTAATACAGAAGTTACAGAATGAAAAAAAACCCTATTATTAAAAGCATAACCATCACTGTTTTCTCAGAGGAGGAGGAGGAGGCGGCTGATTTTTTCCCTTTGTATCTCCAAAAGGATCTGAGTATTTGAAGTAGTATAAATTCTCCTGATAACTGAGTAGCTTCCAGACTTCCGGAAAAACAAGTAAGATAAAATCTGAATCCCATAAAAACAAATCAAAGAAACATAGGCACAAGCATTTTTTTGGGTTTTAGTCTCACTTTTACCAAAGAGGTAAACCTCTCAGATTTCAAATAGGAATCTCTGCAGAGAAATAATTGGAAAGTCTTGTCTGCCTTTGATAGCACAGAAGATCATTAAAATCTTAGAAAAGGATGATTGACTGGAGAATGAAAACTCAGAACAGCATTTTCATCCAAGTTGCAGGACAAATGAAGACAACTATTGTAGATGCTAACAGATATTTTGGATAGGATTTTCAGGCGGCTCCAGATGTATTTTCAAAACTTCATTTTTCATTTGCAAACAAAAATAAGTGGCCAAATTTTCAAGTTAGACAGAACAATCATAATTAGTCTAGTTTGTCAGTGCAGGCTGTAAAACCACCTTGAATTGTTGGAGGAAGAATACATCTCTTACACTTGCCATGCCTTTTAGAAAAACATATTGTTTCTGTTGAATAGTTTCTGATGAAGGAGAACCTCTTATAACCTTTACAACTGTATTATTACAGGGGTTAATTAGTCTGCTGGAGGTGTGTGCCATATTTCTAGCCTGAATTAATTGAGTCTCAGCTTCTAGATTTTGGGTCACTTTCTGTTTTTGCTACATCTTAATCCACTGGATGGAGGACTCCAGTGCAAAGGGTTGTACCCCCATGAGTAGCTCTAGGCTGTGGTGAAGGCATTGCCTAATCATCTCTTTGATTAAGTAAATAAACCGAGCTCCTGGCATCTCTTACTGCAAAGCATTGTTGCCAGAGCTCTCATTCCCCTCGTGGCTGGTCTTTGAGCTCTCTCCAGTTTCACAGCAGGCCTCCTGATCTGTGCATGCGTGCTCCTGATCCGTGCAGTTGCAGCCCTGTGCAGGATTAATAAATGTCCTGGCTCGCACCAAAGATGCCGTGTGTATGTCTGGGGTTACACTGGGCCATTTAGCCCCATTGCTGCACTGGGAGTTCACGTTCTGCCCCGTATCTTGCAGGTTTGCCATCTTCTTACCAGAAGACCTCTCTGGAAAGTGCCCAGAAGGAATGGTTGCTTTCTTTATTCCCGGAGTTAGGACTTTATTGCTGTCTGTGTTAAAACGTATATTGATCTGTATCAGTGATCTGTCCTCTGGGCCATCTACCACACTGTCTTTTCTCTGTCGTTGCTAAATCTGGCCAGTAGTCAGAGAATGAGTTTTCTTCCAAACTGACCAACATTTGAAAAGCATAAAGCCAGGACCAGCCCCTTGAAGATCCCACTGAACACAGCTGTCCCGTTTGTAATTACATTCTGAACCCTGTCAGTCAGACACTTTTTAATCCATTTAATGTGTGCCATTTTGATTTTGGTTTTAATAAAATGTCATGCAGCACCATGTCAAATGATTTACAGAAGTCTAAGTACATTATGTCAATATTGTTACCATTGTCAGACAAATTTGTAATCCCATCTGAAAAAAGATAGCATGTTAGTTAGCTTGACAGGATCTGTTTTCCATTAACCTGACGTCATTTGTATTTCTTCCTTCAAAAATTAATATATATTTTATCAGCAACTCCATACTAAGGACTTTTGAAAAATTAGTCATAAGTAGAACAATAGAAATTTTTCAGAATTCATGTCTTTAAATGCAGTCTTTGTTTAAGTCCCTATGTAGAAATCTCCTTCAGCTGAGCACTAAGCAAAAGTCAGGAACTCTTGAAGGGTTGATCTTGCAAAATAGGGGTCTCCCGGTGCAAATGGAAAAGTGAATAAATTATGAGTGAGACAAAGCTTGTGTGGAAGAGAGTTTCTTTTGTTAGACCATCTCCAGTGGTTGAAAAACAGTGGATGTGCTTCTGGGACCACAATGCCCTTTGGTCTCACATCCTTAGATTATCATGGCTGTGATAACAGCTAGCAGCTCAGTGACTAGGCATTGTAGAATCATTTTATTAGAAATAAAATCATACTACGTAGTTCCTTTAGAAAAATGAAATGTTAAGACTTGGAAAGATTCTTCATTTCTACTAGATGACCTATGAAGACACAAACCTGAATTATTGCTGAGAAGGTGCTGGATCAGTACTTTCATACACTCCTCCTCCTGTGTGCTTTTGAGATGCTATTAATTTCTCATGAAAACCTGCTTTTGTAGTGAATCACACGATATACATCTCTTGTAGTTCTTGAGTTTTTAAAAATGGGGACGTGAAGGCCACATGCTTGTTTCTAGGCACGTGTGTACCTGGAAAGTGACTATAAGGCATTTTGCCTCTAAAGCCAGAATCAATCTAAAGAACTCAGGTGGCATTCAGCTCACTTAACTCCAGACATAACCGATGTAAACATCTATATCTAGTGATTTCAGGCTCCCTTTGGTGTCAGTGGAGAGGAATTGTCTCTTCTGAGGCGTGATTCATATGACCTAGTTTAAATATCTGCATGGGGATGAGATTAATTGTGTCCTGAAAGTGCCAGTTTCTCTCCATTTACCGGAGACAGCTTAGGTGACTAGCTGAGATGGAGGTCTCCCTCTTATAGACGTTTCCATCTGGTCAAATTAATCCCATCCTTCAAGCAGCAAGGATGGGATTTTTAATGCTGGTCAGGCAGCTTTTTCTCTCCTTTCCTTTTGCATGTAACAGAAGGAAGACGTAAAAATGTGGGGAGGAGGAGCAAGCTGTTGCAAAGGGTCAGCCAGGATGCCCTGGAGACGAGGCAAGAGCAAGAGCTTGTGGGACTGTGAGATCATCTGGTTTGTTTTCCTTTGTTTTTGTCTTGGTTCTTGCTTCTAAATTACTTAATTAATATAAAAAAAATAAGCAGTGAGTAATCGAACTGAGCTGTTTGCAGCATGTTTCCCCCTTGCCCAGCTGGTAGATCAACTGATCATTTCAATGATGTTCAATTGTTATATTTTATTTTAGTTGCTTTAAAATTGTGAGAGAACAAATAAAGGTCTGGTTCTTCTCTGAGAGCTGTACAGTCAGGTGCTGCAAAAGCATAAAAAAGAGAGGTAAAGCACATACGTTGAATGAGATTTGGTCTGCGTGTCAGATAACTAATTTTAGTCATCTTTGAGGCAGGGGGTCTTCATCTGAGCTTGGTCCCTATCAGTCAATAAATCTAGATAACCAAGAAACCAGTTAAAGCCCTAAATTAGACACCCACAGTTGTCCAGCTGAACAGCTAACTGTATCATCAATCTCAGAAGGGACCCAAAACTGTGGGATCATTTCAGGGGTAAGCTTGGCTAGAAATGCAAGAAGACTGAACATGGGTCTAGAAGCGTAAGTGTAACTCTGGAAGACCTGAACTGCTGCCCTGGATTCACCAGAAAATGTCAATAGAAGTAGCAGAGTCACTAATGCATCTTAGGGGGATATTTTATGAGGATTACTTAACAAATATTTGTACAGTACATCCACTGTAAATTTGCCATGTCTCTGTAACACGTGGTAAAATTAGCAAGCAATTTAAGTGTCAGGGGTTGTTTAAGATAATTACCAACTTTTCAAAAGTTGTTTAGGAGCTGGTTACCAGGGGATTTGTGAAGATCTAATTACCATTAGCTATCTGACCGAAACAGGTGACTTGATCCTGAGATTTTCTCCCAGCTAGATTTAAATGTTGGCATGATATTTTAAACAGATCAAATTTCACGAAAGTTTTGTCAGTTGAGTGAATATTGATTTCACTCTTTTTTTTCACACAGAAAATGCAATAGTTCTCAACCTAGAGATGAGCTCAAACTTAATTGTAATGCATAGCTTGTTGCTATGTAATTGTTTTTAACAATGAGAATGCTAATGGAGAATGTTTGCTGTCTTCTGTTTTTAGGGGAATTAATACCTTTAACACATAAAAATGTTTTAAAGATTTTTTAACAGGCTAATAAATCATGAATGGATGGATTGTCCCCCATCAGGATGTACTTTCACACAGAATGACGAAACAGAGATGCAAAAAGATATTTTCTTTGTGGTCCATAGTTAGTAGCATATATCAGCTCTAATGGAAAACAAATAAACAAATGAAGAGATAAGAGAAAAGAGAAAAGGAAAAGTTTCGCCAGTGGTCAGCCAGGAAAAGAAATGGTGGGGATGTCCCTAGATGAGCATTGCCTTCTGGGTGTCTTCTCCAGTGCACCAGGTGTCCCCCAAATGCCTTTTCCAAAGTAATTTTGTAGTTTCATTGGGACTTTCTCAGTTTCGCCCATTAGTTATTCTTGACTGTTATGCCAACAGAGCTGACTGGTGCACTCACCGATCAGCCACAGAAATTGCAGAGCTAATAAGCTTTGTGTATATACCTTACGGGGAAATCCTTAATGGCTGTCTAAAAGGCTACTTTTTAATGGTATTACCTACTAATCTCTGTTCCATCCCTAGAGCAGGGTTATAAACCAAAATTTAGGATCTGAGGGACGGAAAAGGATGAGTGGAAGGAAAAGCAATTCATATGCTGGAAGAGAAGGGCTAGAGGTACTGCCACAGCAACGGGGGTACAGAGGTGGGATGTGTCAACGGAAAAGCTGACTACAGCATTGCACATGAAGAGCTGCAAAGGGAAAGCCCTGAGCGTTACACAGATTAAGGCAATGTGCAAACAATACAAAGTTTTGTCCTGGGAGAAGGAAAAAAGAGAAAGTAACATAATTTTTCCAAATGAATGACTACGCGGACTTCTTAACCCTCAATGGACAAAGCCCCTTGGCACTGGTCTTGCAATTGACTGGACAGAATAACCCCTCAAATGCTTCCCCCTGAAATTCCCAGCAGAAATACCTCTTGTCTCTTCTTGCTGACTGTAAACAGCAATGAGTCACTTCTGGGTTTCCCTGGTTTATTCTGGTCTTACTCATTTCAGTTTTATTATGCCTAAGTTGCATCTGCCATGGCTCTGTCTCTTCTTTGCACATGTACAATCTCTCCGCTGCTGACATTTGATACTAGTTCCTGGCTTTGCATCAAGCTTATCTACACAGCTCTACTTTTCAACATCGTTCCTGCGTCTCTGATCCCTCCAGTGATATTTTCTCATTGAAATACTGTCTGTTTCTCTTGCAGTGCACATCTTTCAATGGATTCCTTGGGACACAGCTCAAAAAAACCACAAACCTTACTGTTTCAAATCTTCCAGATCTTCTTCTAAGATTTTTTTCCTCCTTTTCCTTCCTATGGCTCTCAGAAGCTGACTGCTAGACCTTCTGAGAGTTTTCCATTGTGCAGTGAGTTTAAGACAATGCAATATCAAAACTATGCTATATCGGTGCTACATTGACACATTTTACACTGAAGAAAATGATAGCAGAAAGGGCAAGATGATAACAGGGCTTGTTTTTGGACCTACACATGTTGTATGGTGGTTTCCCACCACTAGAGTGATGTCCTCACTGCACCTCATCCCCATCCTTACCTTCCAGCCTGGGTCTAGGGAGTTGATTCTCCTTTGTAATTTCAGGGAGTTATGCAGCTGTCTTCTCTTTCCCTTTGCCTTTCCCAACTCGTTCCCTGTCTGAACCTCTTTCAATAAAATACCTCACCAGCTGGAAACCACTGTTCTGTGATTTTTGTTGAATTTTTTTCTGTGGTCAGCATTTTTTCCCCTCAAACAACTAATCTGCTCTGCTGGTCAATTCTTGTTCATCAGGGAAGACTTTATTTTGCCCTGTTTAATTCCTTCTTCCAGGTAAAAAAAAAAAAAAATAGTTACTTTGTTCTCCTTGTTTTCTTTACCAGGTAATACCAATTCCTGGTTAAATTAAAATAAATAAACAGGAGATATTTTTCCCCTTTGGGTCCGAATTGTTATCAGCCTGAAGCAAGGACCAACCTACTGTACCTATCTCAAAATTCAGCAGCTTTTATTTATCTGAAGGTCTGTAGTGAGAAGAGGCAAAAAGACTTTCAGGATGAGGGATTTTAAAGACCGAGTCTCTTTTCTTTAGAAAATACATGAATTAAGAGGCCATAGTATTAAACATTGTAAAGAAGATAAGTTTTCTTCCTGTCGCAAAGTTTTCCTACACATCCCACCCAAGGGGCATTCAGTGAAGCTGAAAGGCAACACTCCAAAGCCTGATGAAGGGAGATGTTATTGAAAGCACTAGTGCATCACTGGAACCCAGCAACAAAATATCATGGATGCTGAGAGTTTGCAAGGACTTAGAAAAGAGAAAAAAAAATGAAAAAGTGACATATGATTTCAAAATATGGGCTTAAAAGTACAAACTAGTTATGTTCTTCTGTTGTTCAGATTTCTTGCCCCTTCTTCTGAAGCAGCTGGTACTCTTGTCTGCCAGACACAAGTCAGTGAATGAGGTGATTCATGACAGTTTTGTCTTTTTTGTTATAATAGTAATTAGAAAGAAAAAAAATATATAAATGTCATGCTGAAATTTAATCCCTCAAGAAAGGCCTTGTGAAATTAAGGTTTGGAACCAAGGAACAGAGTCCCTCTGGCCTCCATTTGTCTGAAGGAATTTATAACCTCTGGTACATATTGCCTAAGTTTATCTTTCTGTTCCTTCTGTTTAAGTTTCTGGCAGAGGACTTCTGAGATTTACTTATCTACCATAACCACAACTGGTTAAAAATGCATTCCCAACCTTGTAAGAAAAATATGGTATCTGTAGGAATACAAAAGAAGACGAATGAGTACAGGCAGGCTGGAGTGGCATTCAGTATTGACTGGATGCCTCTGAAGAACTAGCTGCAGGTGCATTAAAGTGAAGACAGCCCAAGAACGAACGTTTCTAGCTGGAAAAGATGTGGAATTTGCCTTAGGAATAGCAGTTCTTCGTGTGACAATTATTGGAATTGTTACAATCCGAGTGATGTTGTTTAGAAGTCACTTTATGTTTCCTTGCTGTTGCTGACAGTCAGATTTTGCTCAGGCTATTGTATGATACTTGTTCTCTTAGATGTTTTCAAGGGGGTTATACTGTCATGTATTCTTGCTTGGTTTATCCTTTCTGTCTGGAGCACCCATCTGGAGCAGGCAATGGAGGAGATATCTGTCAACGTTCTTTTATGACTGTCTAGAGCTCACTGTAAGAACCCCTTGATTGTGCATCCTTGGTAATTTTGTCCCTCCTTGTTTGCTGGCTGCATTACTCATCATTTTTTCCTTTTGATCTTTGTTTGTTACAGTGGTTGATTTTTCTGAGTTACTTTGTCCAGTACTGGTTTAACCATTGGTTTAAATTTTGTGCCACATTCTAGAATATGATAAAATGAATAAACAAATTATGCAGCAGACATTAAAAGTCAACATCAAAATGGGAATGTGGAAAAAAAAAAAACACTTTATTTCATCATACAATTTCATGTAAGGACTTAGGGCAAAAAAGCCCTCCTCAAAATATTTATCTAAAAGTGGCTAGAAAACATTCATAGTGGAAACAGAAAATTTAAAAGATTTAAAACACAAAAGTTCAAAAACCTGCTCTGCAAAAGTAGAATAGGTTTGGGGATTACATGGTTTTACATTTCATGTAAGAAAATAAAACTTGTAAAAATTATCTTCTCCCACTTCCCCAAATCTTCCAAAGGTCTTCCAAAACATGTCATGTCGGTGGAAGCTTTTAAAACTGTTGTGTGTGGCGTTTGCTGTGCACACACATCCACACATACATCAGAAGAGGCCAAGATGTTGAACTGGAAGCCATAATATCTTTGCTCGTGTTTCAACTTGTTTGCTGCTTTCTCATGAAATCACTAGGGCTACTTTTACTTAATCTTCTGGTCTCCAAAAATGTCTTTCCAAAGAAGAGAACTAGGACTGTACCAATCCTTTTAGTCTTCAAATGAATTGTTTAATTAATGTAGGTGGTGGTAACTGTAATTTACGTAATATTTCTATCAACAGAAAACATCAGGATCAGTCAGTGTTGAGAATTTGAGTAAACAGAAGTCTTTGACAGAGGAATTACATGTGTATGGGTCTTACATTACCTTTCCTGGACCTCGTTCCGTCAGCAAGGCATCCTCACACAGCCCAGCAGTAATTATTTCTTTTTTTTTTTTCTGTAGTGATCTAATCCCAGGGCACCTTCTATCACCTTTTATCAATGAAAACACCTTTCAAATGGTAGCTAACCAGAAAAAATATTCCGTGTAAAAATGAAACTCAAGTGGTGAATACAGACAACAGCTGTGAGCCTTTACAGTTGGAGTTTTATTTGGGGGCAGTATTCATCCGCGCAGATGCTTGAGATGGGCTATGAAGATGCCTTAATGTACTTACTGCAAGAAATGATGGTATTAGAAAATTCTCATTATTTGTCTGGAAGAAGAAGAAACAACCTGGATGGAATGCAAAGCCTTAAAGTGTTATGGTGAATAATGAACTGTACAGATCAACTCTAGAAAATGTTGGTAGCAATTGTCTGTGGAGAGAGATAAAGATCTCTCTCTACTAACCCATTTGGTAGATAAGCTCCAGTAGAAACAAGATTGGAAACCTCTAGCAATAAGAACTTAGTTTTTACTCAAATTGGGAAAAATGCCAATTGTTCCTCAAGTCTGAATCCTAGGTCAGCCCTAGGTCGTTATAATTTTATGAAGAAACGTTCATGAAATTAAAATAAGTTCTTCACAGAGAATTCAAGATGCACTGTTTCTATAGGTAAGAAAAGAAATGCTCTGCAAACATTAACAATAATTCAATGTAGGCTTAAAACATCTTTTAGTGCCAACTTGGGTGAAATCCTCATTCTCTCTGTATCTACTTTACAGCACATAAAAATGCCACAGATGTTACAGAGCCCTTGAGGCATTTTTTCCAGCTTTAAGAAGATTCCCTTGCAAAAGCCTTTGTAGAAGACAACTGTAAACTTTGTGGAAAAACAACCCACAGCCCTGCAAAGATTTCCAATAGCATTGGGTGGCCGTTGTAGACTACAAAGCCCAAGGGTATTAGTTACACAAGGCTCTTTCCAGCTCTTTGAGTAGCCTAGGACCAAGATAGAAATATAAATGAAATCTGCTTTATTGCCCTGCTGCTCTTAGATTTCGTTTCCTAACCTATACCTGTTAGAAAATTGGCAGAAGTCCCTGTAATATTTAATTTTGCAGTACTTTTCCTTAATTCTGTTTCACACTATGTTGCCTGCTCTATTAGATAGAACAAATTGCTGATTTAAGCCATGAATATTGCTATAACATGCTTTCAATTTTTTATTATTTGGATTGTTATTATTATATTACCAGTTATAGATATATACAGCTTCACATAATTAATTTCATGTGACGATAATACAAACATAAGAAAACAAACATAGTTGCATGCTGTATTCAAAACTAACTGTGTCTTCTCAGCAGAGGGCATTTGTTCAAGTTCTTACTGTTTCAAATTTGTGTGATTTCAAGGTTTATTCATGATAGTTATTCACACAAACATGCCTACTCGTTATGCAGAGTGTTTGTAGTTCGTGTTCCTCATCCAGAAAACGGGAGCAGCGAGGATTTATAAGCGACGTTGACTCAGTGTGAATGATACCTTCTACCCCAAGAATGCTGTTGCTTTGATATATTCTGAGTCGCAGCTGCTCACTTCAGTGGTGAAAATCCATTTTTCACCGCTTTTTGCTCCTGATAGACCTGCTGAGCCAACACCGCTAAGTGAGAGCGAGGGGACACCTCTGTCCCGTTTTGCACATCGTCAACAGAATTATTTCCTGTCGTAAGTTCCCACTGAAAACAACGGGGGACCTGGAGGTGTCACAGAGGCATAAATTGAAGTTGGTGGGATTGCTCCAGTGTTGCACTAAAGACCTGAGGCAGCAGCGGAACATTTATTGATGCACTTGAGTCTCAGAGGCCTGAGTTAGGGACAGAATCAAGGAAACACAGAATCATTTAAGTTGGAAAAGACCTTATAGAAAGGGATTGTCCTCTTTGTGAATGGAGTGTGTCTGCTCTGGAGTCACTGAATAATATGGTGATACCCCGTGGCACCATTTTGTGCCATCACTTTTCATAATGCTTTTTTCTACCTTTTGAAGAACGCAGTTTCTTCCTTTTTAAAATAAAAAAAAAATCTCAGTGATTTGCTACAGTTTTTAGTTTGTATTATGTTATAAAGCTTACTTTTAAAGGTTTACAACGTAATTCATACAAGATGTTTGAGCTAGATAAGCAAATTGATGGTGATAACCATCAATAGCGCATGACAGAATTAACAAGGATGAATATTAGCAGCAAGGTTGATGCATTATTTTCCATATGTACCTAGTATTTATGCCAGATTGAGTCTTCCTTAGAATAAGTAATTACACTACATTTATAAGGTAAGCAACATTTTAAGTAGTCTATTGTTTAAATTGGTAGCTGTAGGCTAGGCTGAAAGGCAACTCCGTTCAACTAATTGCTGCTATGACTCAGACCTTGTAACAGATACGCAGTTAGGTTTGGTTTTCTTTCAAACTGCTTTCCAGCTCTAATTTTCTTTATAAGAGTGTAAAGAAGGGGAAAGAATGCTTTTTGTCTGAACAATATCATCCAGAGCTTTGGGAGCCTAAGAGAAGGAAAACTTTTGCATGTAGTACTGCTGTTTTAAGTGAGAAGTTTACACACGCATTGAGATGCCTGTATTAAAGAGTTTGGGGCTACTCAGCAGTAAGACACAGGGTTATCTGTATTTCTTAAAGCTGATCCAATCTGTAGATTACTATCTTAATTCTCTGCTGTTCTTTTTCACTATATTTCTTCCAGAATTGTTTTAGACTTTAACATTTCCAATTCTGGGCCCCTCAGTTCAAGAGGGACAGGAAACTGCTGGAGAGAGTCCAGCGCAGAGCCACTAAGATGATGAAGGGAATGGAGCATCTCCCTTACGAGGAAAGGCTGAGGGAGCTGGGTCTCTTTAGCCTGAAAAGAGGAGACTGAGGGGTGACCTAATCAATGTTTATAAATATGTGAAGGGTGAGTGTCAGGAGGATGGAGCCAGGCTCTTCTCTGTGACATCCAGTGATAGGACAAGGGGCAATGGTTTCAAGCTGGAACATAGGAGGTTCCACTTGAATATGAGAAAAAACTTCTTTATGGTGAGGGTGACAGAGCCCTGGAACAGGCTGCCCAGAGAGGTTGTGGAGTCTCCTTCTCTGGAGACATTCAAAGCCCGCCTGGATGCGTTCCTGTGTGATCTGATCTAGGTGTTCCTGCTCCGGCAGGGGGATTGGACTGGATGATCTTTCGAGGTCCCTTCCAATCCCTAACATTCTGTGATTCTGTGTGATTCTGTGATTTTAAAACCTAAATCAATTAAGATTTTGCTTCCCCTGCCCCAGACTTGTAAAGAATCTTACTGTTCAGCCTAAAATATTGCTCAGAGCACCTCCGTCAAATTTATTGTTTTTCTTTTTTTTCCCTCTGCTTTACATATTAGGGCATTCTAACTCTTGATTCTGCAAATTCAACTTCAATTCCAACATTCAGTTTGAACTGTCAATCCCTTTCACATTACCAGTGAAAGGGATTTGATGAGCTTGAACTTCAATTTTCAGTCCTTTGAGAACAAAAGGCAGCTCATTGTCCCAGCTGGGGTGGGTTCAGTAATGCTAGCGATGGCAAAATCTTTCACCCAGCAGCTCAATCTGACTGCTAGGAGCAAACATATTGAAAAAAAATATTATTTTCATCATATTATGATCTCATTTTACCCTTGCTACACTTTCTGTACAGGTATAGAACTACAAATTGAATTTCTGATTCTGTTTGAAAAGTTGGTAAAATGTTTGCAGTACATAATTCAGGATGGGTTTAGACATTCCTGGATTATTCTGATCTTCAAGTAAATCAAGAAGCCTAAGTTAGGACCATATCTGCTGTAAGGTCCCTTTGGAAGGAGACACTCAGCTCTAGAAGACAGTTTACACTACAGCAGAGACTGGATAACAGCAGGAATTTTTTTTTTAACTTGGACTTCTCAATTAAGTCTCTAAAGGTAGGTTGAATTAATTACGTTTCTTATCAAATCTCAGGGCAAACAAAATGTTTCTCTCTCTGAACCAAGTTCTACCGTGGGAAGGTTCTCACTCTCTGCCTATCAGTAAGGGGAGTTTGTAAACTCCCATGGTTAAGGCTTTTGAACGGGATTCAGGCATCACACTTCAGTGGAATGGTGTATCGGTGCCTGCAGCTGCTGTTTACTTCTTTTTTATTTGTTTGTTTACGTTCTTGTGGAAAGATGGAGCATCAGTCTGCACTATATGCCATGTGGCAAAAAGGAAGCTCATAAATAATGGCTGAATAAGAATCTTGTAAAATGATATCTCTGGGGAAGAGGACTTAGAAGATATATAACTTTTTTTTTTTTTCTGCCTGTGATGTTTTGCTGATGCTATGGATGAAATCTGAAATGTACTTTGCTTATTAGGACAAGCTGATGAAAAAAGTCCGGGTTAATTTTGTACAAATTATTCTCTGTGTCTTTTGCAAGAAATAGATAACCCCATGTCTTTTCATCTTGCAAGTGATTGAACATGTGATATCCTTCAAAACTGGAGCAGGGGATGGTACCTTTCTACAAAGTAACTTCTGTAAAGATAACTAGTGCTTTTTCATGCACTTTGTCCTACTAAACGAGATTGTGAAATGGAATAACTGTCAACTGAATTCCCGACTAAAAGTTAGTTTTTTCCCCCAATTTGTGCGGTGGCTGGATAGGAGATTTCAAGACTCTAAATAGGCTTGGTTCCTGTTCTACTATAATGGTTATTGTCAATATTCTAACCACTATTTTATTAGTATTGCTTTAGGACGTTTAAATACTCAACTTTCTGGAAAGAAATAAAACAGACATACACTAATCACTTTGATCTTTCAGCTCAGGTTGTCTTAGTTTTGAGGAGAATAAACATGTTTGGTATCTTAAGTAATGTAGTACCTAACTGTTTATCATTCATATAGCTCTTATAAGATTTTAGTATTCTTTCTGGAATCTACATTCATTAGAATATGTGTGAATACAAATAATCTACTTTGGCAACTTTGATTTGGTTTTCAGAACCAATAAACCTAAGAACAGATGCACATGGATGATAATCAACAGAGGAAGAGTTATTGAACAAGCTCTTGTGGTGGGTTTGAGCTTGGCTGGATGCCAGGTGCCCACCAAGCCTCTCAGGCCCTCCCCCTTCTCAGCAGGACAAGGTGAGAGAAAATATATGATGAAAGGCTTGTGGGTTGGGATAATGACACGGATATCTCTCACTAATTAGCATTATGGACAAAACAGACTGGACTTGGGGAATTTATTCAATTTATTACCAGGGTGGAGTAATGAGAAGTAAACCCAAATCTTAAAACACCTTCTCTTCACCCCTCCCTTATTCCCAGGCTCAACTTCACTCCTAATTTTCTCTCTCTCCTCCCCCTGAGAAGTGCAAGGGGATAAGGAATGCGGGTTGTGGTCAGTCCATCACACGTTGTCTCTGCCGCTCCTTCCTCCTCAAGGGGAGGACTCCTCACACTCTTCCCCTGCTCCAGCCTGTGGAGGTCCCTCCCACAGGAGACAGTCCTCCATGAACTTCTCCAATGTGAGTCCTTCCCATGGGCTGCAGTTCTCCACCTACTGCTCCAGTGTGGGTCCTTTCCACAGCGTGCCGTCCTTCAGGAGCAGACTGCTCCAGCGTGGGTCCCCCATGGGTTCACAAATCCTGCCAGCAAACCTGCTCCAGCCTGGTCTCTTCTCTCCACAGGGCCACAGTTTCTGCCAGGAGCCTGCTCCAGCACAGACTCTCCTTTGGGCACATCCACTTGTTCTGGAGTGGAGTCCTTCCTGGGCTGCAGGTGGAGATCTGCTCCACCATTACCCTCCCCAGGCTGCAGGGGAATCTCTGCTCCAGCACCTGTAGCACATCCTGCTGCTCCTTCTTCACTGGCCTGGGTGTCTGCAGGGCTATTTCTCTCACATATTCTCACTCCTTTGTTCTGGCTGCTGTTGCACGGTGGATTTTTTTCTCCCTTTCTTAACTATACTATCCCAGAGGTGGTACCACTGTTGCTGCTGGGCTCGGCCTTGGCCAGTGGTGGGTCCATCCTGTAGCTGGCTGGCATTGGCTCTATTGGAGGAAGCTTCCAGCAGCTTCTCACAGAAGCCACCCTTGTAGCCCCTCTGCTACCAAAACCTTGCCACGCAAACCCAGTACAGCTCTTCAATAGAAAAAGGTGGAAGACATTGGGACCCCACAGTGGTTATGATTTTCTATTGGAGTCCCTGTATAGGAACTGTGTGTGTCCTAAACCCTCAGGGTAATTCCTTCTTGACTAGAGGTGCAACTACTTACATTTGGGACCTGTCATGGCTTTGGAGGTGGGTCCCGTAGTGTACTAAGGAAAGAAAGAAATAGGAAGAGACATAGCGACAAGCTACTATAGAAAAAGTGAAGACGGCACCATCTCCCTGCTGGACTGGCCACTCCACAGCCCTGCGTCTGCACATGATGTATGTGGAGGGACAGTCCAGTTAACATCACCGCCTGAGTGCCATGCCCCTGTCTGCATTTATGGCTCGGCTGTTTTCGAAGTAGTTCCTAAATGGTTACGGTTTTGGTTTGCATTTTTGGGGTCTGAGCTGCAGCAAGCTTGGAGTTACTGGAGAAGAAACCCCACATCTTTTGTAGTGGAGTTTGGGAGAGATAGCATCCTGCTCATGAATGAAAGCTAGTGAGTTTGCTTTTTTTTTTTTTTCTTTTTTCAGAGTAAAGCTTCTATAATATATCATTTTTCTATGTGATTTTCAGCATAGTAATTGTGGGTCACAAGACTACGTTTGTTTTAAAGAAAGGTAGTGAAGACTGTATTCCAGAGGTTGTACTTTTATCATCACCTCTGAAACCCCACCCTCACACAAATAATTGAAAAAGTCGTAATTGTCAGATATCATCTCCATAGTAAAAACAGGTTGCTTGTTTTCCTTTAACAGAGACAACATCTGTTGAATGAAATAAAGCAAAGCAAGTGAAGCGATATCAGCCTTATAAATGACATCACCCAGTTATGCTGGTTTTGTACACAATATTTCTTTTTATAGAAGGCATTTTATTTCAAAATTTTTTATGCATTATGAAAGTCAGATTTTGCTTCTGGGTTCACAGCGTGGATTTCAGGAAGTGGATGAACTGAAAGGGTATTTTTCTATCCTTGAAGTCATCAACTGGGGATCCACAGTGTGCTCCCACCCTTTAAACTGCGTAAGTGCCAAAGTTCTCCCTGCTTCCACCTACACCGAGGCCAGTGTCACAGGATTAAACCTTTTCAGTGATTTGCCTCCAGTAATTCAAATAACTGCAGCCAAAACCTGGGGACAGCTTTTCTGCTTTGTTTTGTTTCCCTTTGTACCTAGCCCTGCAAGCAGCAGTTGAGGAAAGAAAGACAGTGTATAGCAGTCCTGCAGAGAATGCTGTTTTCTTCCCGCAGTAATGATGAGTTAATTCAAGCAGGTTTTTTTCTTTTTTTTAACTTACAGAAGTGTGGTTGCGGGCACTTTATTATTAACGCTGCTATCCCCGAAGGTCACAGATTAGACAATCTAACTATGTTTGTACTGTCTTTGCTCATCTTGTCTGAGCTTGGGCTCATGCACTGCACAGAGCTCAGAGCAATGGCATCCACAGTGACTCTGGAAGTGGGATTGAACTTCAGAGAAGTAACTGATTTTTCTGCCTTGAAAGCAAGCTTTCTACAGCCTTGGAACGCTATCACCCAGCTGATAGCCAAGTAGTCATGTTCAGGAACAAACGCAAGCCCTGAGGTAAAAGGATACACGGATAGACTACAGGAGGCTAAAAAACTGTGGAAGATATTGGTGGTTTAGCTGGAAAACAGGCGATGAAGGCAGATGTTGCCATTCAACGAAAAAGAGGTGAGAGAATTACTCTGAGCTTTAAATAGAGTAGCTAGTGTGCACTGACCTCTCCAAATGTGAAGCCATGAGCAAGGTGTCAGGAATATGTGCTTTTTCTCGTGAATATGTGTACTCCAGGTCTTTACGGGAAGCCGAAACAATTTCTAGAGACTTATTTTCCTTGTAAAAATGGGAGGGGAGGGAAGGATGTACAACACAAAATTATCTCAGTTTTTTATCTTCTAGAATATATATATTTTTAAAATCTGCTGTGGATCCTTCCCTGCCAACACATGAACAATTATCTGTCAGCTGAAGAGGTTTTCTCTGCTTGACAGCCAGAACAAAGCATCTTGAACCAAGTGCCTACTTACCTCTGGGGCAGGATTTAGGGCTGGTTGTTACATGAACTGTGAATGTGTTACTGAGCAGTGCGTATCTGGAAAGCCTTCCTCTGACTGGTAGGGCATGTCTGAGCCTTGGAGAAGACAGAGAAGGATTTGGATTGCTTTTCACACTAGGATTACCAGATGGTCAAGCCTGTGTACCCACAGCTATGAAACAGCAAATTTGAATCCCTTTAATAGACTTTTTTTTTTTTTTTAAATTTAGAAAAAGTTAAGCCATCCCTTTTGGTTGGATAAATTGTAAAGAAGGTTTTCAAGTTTGTGGAATTAAAATAGAAAAGTCTGAATAGGTAAATAGTACCATGAATTATTCAATGTGATCATACCTTTGTAACAATGAGAGCCCCAAGGCCTTACATATTGAGGTAAAAGAGGGATCAGCCTGACTGCATCATTTTGCGTCATAAGTTCGTAGCACAATTCTCTATTTGCAAATACATATTGTTTACCTTTTGTCCTCTCATGGTCTTTTGTGCTGTCTCTTTTTCTCTTGGGCTCTAACCAGATTTCCTTTTTGCCAGGATTGTACTGCTTTTTATAAAATAAGGGTAGGTGAATGGCTGAAATTAATGGCTTTCATAAATATGGGCAGAGACAGATTGAAGGAATATGAGTTTACTTCTAGAGATGGGTTACTTGGCAGCTTGGAGATGACATTAGAGATGGTGGAATGCAATCTTTATAGCGTCATATTGCTTAAGGGTACTGCTTAGTGTATTGGGAACCTGGATGCGCAGCGCAGAAGATATAGCGTTACTGTAGTAGAAGCTGGGGAAGGGCACCAGTGTTTAAGCTGGATCCCCAGTTTGTGTCAGTGTGCCAATTTACTCAGAGGATTTGCTGTCCATCTGCCTCATTACTTAATGAGGAAATGCAGAAAATGAAACTCAGATACAGAGACAGATTTTCATAATGAAAATTTGCAAATGTGTTATCTTTTACCTTTAACATGGTGTTCAGAAAAGCCCAGTTATCTGGCCATTTGTTTGAACCTGTTCCTCAGTTTCCTACCTCACGCCATGAACAGGAGGAGGACATTCATACACTTTTTCTGCATGTACAGTTTCATATTTCTCTTTTTCCTCTCCCTAAACCTCTGCTAGTTGTGTCCTGGCTGTATGAGCCCTTGTAGGAGTTGGCTCCTTCCAGTCCTAAATGCTGGACGTTGACTGCAGACTGGACAACTTTTCTGTCCTGTTCCTGCTGCTTCTTAATTTAGCGTCAGGCCACCAAGGGCCTGCTGGTGAGTGAGAATATTAAGCAGAAACCTCACTCATGAGACACCGTGTCAGCCTTGCCTGGAGAGATAAATTGCTTATCCCCAAGCTAACGAAACAGTCAGACCAACTGCATTTGGGAAATGCATTTCAGATTTTCCACTCATGGTAGCAGGGCAGGGGCTGTGGTTAAACAGTCATGTTAATGATTTTCACAAGGAAAATCAGGCCCTGGATATATATGTATGTGTATTAAGTGTTGAGAAGTGGAAGGATGAAATTAAATGAAAAATCTATGAGTATTACATCTCTGCCCTGAGCTAGTTAAACTCTTAATCTCGATTATTAAAGTAAGCAAACAGAAAGACCTTCATCTCTTTATTTGGGCTTAAATTTATAGGTTTATGTCATTGCCTCTCTTGCCACAGGGAACAGCCAGCCAGCGCACAGAACACACACAAAGGTCCAGTCGCCTCCTTGACATCCTTCTGCTTCCAGGGCCTCACGGCTTTCTGCTTTGAGAAGACATGAGTCAGGGGATGACTTTTGGTTTTCCTATCCCTACCAAACTTTTAAAAAGTAATAGAGCATGGGAGCTGCCAGCATTAACTTATTGAGTGTCGGCATGGCAGGGAAGCACTAATGGCAGGAGCCAGTGGGACACGCTCCAGCAGAGTGCTAAGCCCGGCACTAAGGGGAATTAGGGACTGGTACGGTCTGCTGTTGGGTGAAATGTCTGCTTTTTCTGGCAAGAATCAAATAATTGGCTTTGGCAGCTATGAAGTCATTGGAGATAATTTTCTGTTGCACTGAACCTTGCATGGATGTTTACCCAGCAGTGAGTGTGGATGTTGAACCTTAATTCTGGATATAAAGCCACTTGGCCCTCACTCTACCCTGGTATAAATAGTTACACCTGATGTAAAGCAACAAAGAATTAAGACTGCTGATTCTTTTTTTAATACAAGAATAATAACCTGTTCAAGGAGTACTATGACTAGTGCTCAATGAAATCACTGGTACTGGCTACCTAGTAATTTGGAACTAAATTTGATTTTACACCTGCATTTAAGGAAATGTAAAATTGCCAGTGATTAAGTGGAAGCAAAAGGCACAATGAAAACCTTATTGTAAGACATTGTTTTCTTCTGTTTCCCTTGGTTTTGGCTTGCTCCTTTGGAAAGAACAGAATGACAGACTGGCCTTGGTTTAGCACGAAAGAACAGCTTGCATGGTTTCCCAGACCAGAGCACTGATGTCAGCCTTTCTTTTGTTTCTCTAGCAGGACATAGACAACGTCTTCACAACAACCAACACGGAGGTCATCTCCACTGATTCTGGTTAACTTCCCGATATATCATTATGTTTTTGCACCACCAGTCTTTAAAGGAGGCAAACTTCCATTTTAGCACGTCTCTTTATCTTGTCTGCCTGAAGCACTGTGTTTTCCATTTTATAAATATGTGTTGCAGTTGCTGATAATGCCACATTTAATATAGTTTAACCATCTTCAGTATTTATTCTACTAAAATATGATGAGAGCTTTTGTTAAAGGAAAGCTCTCACCTTTGTTAAAGGCAATTGCCTTTGTTAAAGGCAATTCAGCCTGAGGTTCAGGGACACCCAAATTTTGGTGTTTTTATTAAAGGAACCTTGATCATATCAGGTTTTATTAGTCTTAGTGAGTAGAGCTTTCTGAGTGCTAATGGCATTTTTCATCACATGTCAATCAATGTCATCAGATGTGGCTCTGAAACTTATCAGGATAGAGAACTCATTATTGTAGACCTTGATTTTAACCCTTAAGACTTAAATTCATACTGGTGTAGTACTGCGCATTGCTACATACTACGTAACATCTGTGTATCTCATACTGCTGTATTAGCATCATCTGCATCTACATCTGTGTCATCATGGTATTTTTTCCATTCCCATTTTAGCAGAACTGTTGAAAGAAAACCTATTGCAAGAGAGAGACTTTTCTTGATTCCATTTCCAGCCTGAACAACTGTATAATTTCATTTGTAGCTCAGATTGCTGCGTGTTGACTGATGTTCAGATTCTGAAAGAATTTATTCAGATGATCTGGAATTTTGGTGCCTTCATGTTGCATCAATATTTTGCAATATACTGCATTGGTGATATTGTAGCTTGGCGTGTTGGTGTTTCTGGGGTGAGTTCTTGTAAATACTGAGAGTGAAAAAGATCTCTTTACATTCTCTCTTGCAGTGATCCTCTAATTCTTCTCTCTATTGACATATTCCTGCTTATTGTCTCCCATTATATCTCTTGATCAGGATACTGGTGTTCCTCTTGTGCAATCTCATTGTGATGTCTTCTTAATGTAAGTATTCGTACTCCAATTAGTTGCTTCTTCATGCATCCTCATCTGGTACTGTCTATAGGTCATCACTTTGTTCCAAACCATTCATATCTGCAGTGTTTCAATGGGGAGGAGAGGGGCATGACAGTGTACATTTTCATCTTGTTTTCTACTTCTGTGTTCATAGGTTTTGGGACTGGTTGGTTGTTTATGTACTGTGTTCATCACTGATTGTTGGGATTGAACCACTGTGAAAAAAAATTATAGTTTATACCTGATATTTCCTTCACACGAGTGCAAGCTGCAAATATTCAATTTTGGCAGGATCTGGAGGTCTTTAACTCCAGAAGAGTGGTATCTGGGGAAGTCAAAAGTCCCAGTGTGTCTTTTCAGTTAGATATTTGTTCTTTTGGACTCAGAGAAGAACGATAGTAACAGTTTTGCTGCTTTCCTTAGTTAATGTCATTAGATTGCTTGTTTGTGACTGAATCTGAGAGTGTTTGCAAGGGTAGCTTTTAAATCAGTGGGCTGAAAACCTGGTTTCTATAAGCTGATGCTGAATTTCTGGTTTGGGGCAGACCTCCTTCTTTAAAAAAAGCATACGTGGCTTGAAAGTCACAATTACCTCTTTCTTATGCTTTTTACCTTTCCCTACCTCTTTTGTAGCAATAGGCACTATCAGGAGTTCAGATCACAACACCTTGTTCTGAAACTATTTTCAGTAATTTTTTTTGGTCTAAATAACACTCATTGTGAGACAAATATACATAAGGTTATTCCAGCAAAGAATGCAGCTTCTTAGACCTCCTAATTTTATACTTAAGGTGTAGAATCTGGTAGAGATTAAAGGTCCATATTCATTTTGTTTGCACTTACTGACACTGCAAACCATTCCTGATTGTTGCTGTTACTCACACACAAATAACAGTGCACTGCTCACATGAAAGTGCAGAAAATAGAGGTGTCAGGAGACTATTAGAAGAGGTGTACTGGATGCAGTTTTGCTCTCAGTTAAGCTCATCAAAATTTCTGAGGTACCATGGATTGAAATAAGAGCAAAGCTTGACCCACGGTGGTGAATTACTGTCCCTCCTTGTATTTATTAGTTACTTGTGAGTTCAGCTCTGATATAGGGGGGAAGTGAGGCGAACGGCTGCTCAACTGTGTGGCCGCTCCAGACCTAACAGGGCATGGGACCGTTACTGGCTTCTTTTCCTCTTCCTCATAGCAAGTCTGAATTTATCCAGAGTAATTTCACTGTGCTCAAATGGACACGCCCAAGGTTGTGAAGGCATTTGTGCATAGAAATCCTACAGAATTCAGTAGGACCTTGTGGTTACCTGTGACTCTCATCTTGCATAGAGGGGTTTCACCCTCTCATCTATAGTTTTCTCAGCCTACCTGGATGTGCTTGCAGCTCCCTCTGCATCTGAATTCAGGAAGAGGGAGCATAGGCACTACATCGTTCCCCCTGGGGTGCTTGCAAATTTATGTCTCTGATAAATTGCAATTGTCTGGGGGAATGATTAGGCAATGGAGCAGATCTTCTGAAGACACTCCCACTAGCAGTTGAGGGAGGGACAAAGAAATCCTCTTCTTCCTTTCTGTTATCTGGTAAGAAGAAATAGAGGAACTGCTGGATGAAATTAAATTAGTGAAATGATGAGGCAGTAATAATGATGGCCTGGCATTGCTTTGCAGTTTTGCCTGTCACAGTGCAACATCTCTGCGCAATAACTCTGAGCCGCAGTGACACAGAGCCATCAACAAATCTTGTGATGCAATAAAAGGAAGTTTTGATGTAATTATGTAGTAATAGCATCACTGCCCATCGAAACGGTCACTCTCCCAGCAGTTATGGCAAGCTTAAAAAATCATGTAGTACATTTCCATTTGGAGAGATAAACAAAATCAATCAGTGGATGTGTGTTATAGCTCTACATTTACTATAAATGTGAACTAGGTTTATTTATAAGCAGAAAACTACACATGTAAGAGTCTCAATATACTCAAAACCTATCGACATCAGCTACAGTAAGTTTATTGCACCAATTTATCAATGGAGCTCAGTGGAGCGATGTAAATGAGTAATGTTGCCATTACAATATTTGTTCCTATATAGACTTTAATTTCTACATGAGTTCTCTTTGTCTCTGAGTGGAACTGTTTCTACACAGTATTTTGTCAATGTAAAATGTAAAAGCCACAGTATCCACAATAATAACAGCTTAGTAGATTGCACTTCAAATATGACTGGGGACTATTCATTTCTTCTGACCAGTAGAACATAAAAATTTACAAGTCAGAGTTGTTGTGCCCTTTTGCCTTGTATCGTCTGTGCACTTTGATGCCATTTCTGAAAATATATCAGCAAATGTAAAGCTGTTTCTATGAGGCCAAAAGAGTATTATAGTGAAAATCTATACAAAGAATAAAATTCAAGCACTGAACTATGAAACGTAAAAAGTAACCAAGATGATGAACGTTCTTTGCACTCTATACAGTCTGTTCAGTACATGGTTAAAATTAACTCAGTAATTCTGCCTCCTCTTTCTTGTCCTGCCTCAAAGTCTATGCTAAGAGTCCACTTACACCATCTCACAACCGTGCCCATTAAATCCATGTGGGTCAATACACTCATACATCTCCTGTAGCTCCAAGCTCCTCCCCAGTATAGCTTCAGATTCTAGATCCAAACCATATGTCCTCATTGCTAGTTTGTTGGAACGCTTTGGAAGTCAAAGTACAGCATGAGTAATTGTAGCAAAGTTTGATGCTGAGTGGTGAGTCCTTTCAAACCTCCAGGGATGAAATAAAGGGATGAAGGAAATACCATTTTCAAAGATAAAGAAGGCAAAACAGTAGCTTTTACTTCCATGAAGTCACAGAGCAAGCAACTGCTTGAACCAAGAATAGGAGCCTGGAGTTCATGACTCCTAGGTTGAGTTTAAATTATGCCTAAGTAACTTGAGCTCGTGGGAGTCATTAGTCACTCGCTCTTCTTTCTCTGCAATTTAGGACCCTAGAATATTAAAAAAAAAAGAAAAATAGTCAGCAGGATAATTAATTAAATTGGAGCTGCATGGCAATTAAAGAACCACAAATAAGATTTTGCATTGCAGCAATGTTTAATGAACTGTGAAAGACTGGGGAAGTACAGACAGATATCTGAAAGGAGACAGTCTTCTTTGGGGCATGGTAGTAAAGGAAGCAGGTGGGAGAGTGAACTCCATATACCACCTTGGTGAAAACTGTTGCTGAACAAGTTATTTTTATGAGTCATGATCTTGTTGTGTTGGTCATCACAGTTGTCATGGTTTGGTTCAATTTTGAAAACTCAGTATGACCACAGGTCATGCCCAGTAGATTTGCCAGGGTTGCCATGTGCATCCCCCTTTTAACTCACAAGGGTTTCCTGCATTTTCTCCTAACTTTTCTTTACCCTCTTGCCCATCTTTGAGTTTCCTTTTCATAGGGATGGTTGATTTTCTGTCTCAAGAAAAATTAGACAGTCACTGGCTAGGTTCCTTTTCATTATAATTTATGTGAATTTGAGTTTACACTGGGCATAATCACTGTTGAATATTCATGTAATCTAGTATCTTTGAGGAATTGTTATCCTGTTTAATCATGCTTTAAAGCCTGTGATCCTCTTTCCTGTTGATAATGCTTCTTAGCATATTTCCTGTTGCGGAGAAACCGAGCCACTCAAAGATGCTGAGCTTATTTGGTGATGTGGGACGCCATACAGAAGTGGGATATGTTTTCATCTCTTTTGAGAGCTGAGGCCAATAAAATGCCTGGCGTTGTCTCTGGGAAGCTGATAACATCAAATACTCCCTGATGTTGGAAAAGCAAATAAGCAGCATACCATGTTTTTTTCTCTGCTATTAGAGGGCAAGACTCATTCACTTTTCAAAGGAATGTCACCTTCAGCAGCCACTTTCCTTGTCACTCAAGTCACTCCCCAAAAGCAGGAGTCTGACCATTCTCCAATTTCAAGCATTAATCTTTTGTATAGTGGGAATTAAGCAAGCAGTCCTGAAAGAGCCTGCACCAAATTGTGTCTGGCTCAGCCTGGTTGTGCTGAATACACAAAAGACGCTCTGTGCCCCTCGCCTCCAATTGCTCTCCAAGCTGTAATGAAGCTAATCGCAGTCTCTGGTTGCAGCCTCTCGAAGTTTCTCCATCTCTGTGTGCACACAGTGCCATTAAGACAAGCAAACCAAAGACAGGGTTTAGATTCTCATTTTACGGACCTGAACGTAATGACCAAATGTCTATACTTTGGTACAACACTGGCACCTGTTGCGCTTCCTGGGGCAAAATGTATTTTATAGTAATGTTTTTGGAGTTAAAAAAGAAATAAACCCATGACCCTAAGGATTTTCAGTGTTTCTTCATGTCCTCTGAAATAATATTTTTTCTTGTTCTTTTAGGTGTTCTCTCTGATTTTTTCTGTCACATTCTTCTTAGAGGGCTTAGGAATGTAAAATGACTCATATGGGCAAATACAGATTGCTTAAAGACACTGCTTTCATGTCTTCCTGGGAATATTGCAAGTGTAGGTACAGAAACAGAGCTCTAACTTTACTTAACTGATCTCTACAATTCGATATCCTGAGGAAAAAACAATCTGATGCTACCTTGGTTGTGTTCTCATGGTACCCTTGTTCAGCTTCTGTTCTCGAGGGCTCACTGTTTACATGTAAGCACCTTTTCTACAGCTGTATCGCAGCACCTGTTTGGTTTGTTTTTTGATATAACACTGGTGGGTACAGGTGACTTTTGGGACAAAAAAGTTGTCCTTCCATTTGTCTTTCCATTAGCAGCCATGTACAAAACTGTATTACTGGAATATTTCTTAAAACCGATAAAACAAGGCAATAGAAAGTTGTTATCTGCAACTGCCGATCACTTTTAAATCAGCGTTTTGTGTAGACACTTAATCAATGACCATTTGGGGATGAATTAGTCTAGAGTATTTATTCCTCGGGCTTTGTACAATGTCCAGACTCAGAGTATTCTTTCAGGTCACAGGAACATTGTGGAGGTGATGTGGGAGAGCATGACAGAGCTGCGGGGAGTGTAACAGGAGGGGGCATGTATGTCCAGTTCCAGCCTTCCTTTGGGTACATTCGATTTTTTTGGTAAACAAAATAGAAGTTTCTTCTAGTTGTGCTTCTGTTATTTGGAGCTTTGGTTAAAACTGGAGTTTTTACTGTGCCATAAATACACTCTATATAATTATCTTTTTGACCCCCTAAAGGAGCTACAGTATTGTTTTTCTCAAAAAAAACCCCATGCTTTACCAAGTTTGTAAAAATTATATTTTTTAAAAACATTTTTAAGCATCAGTATTTTTGAGGGTTAAGAAAAAAAAGTTGTCTTCACAATTAACACTTACATGTATTCGTCTGTCATCTTTTTTTTTTAGGATTAGTTTTAATCCTAAATTAAAACTGGTGGTTCTTTAATTGCCATGCTATCTGTTAAAAGACTCTGGAAAGGTTGGTGCCTGTGATTTGTACTGGCTGTTTACAAAATTGATTTAATTTTTTTTCCTCTCCTTTACAAACTGCTCTATCTTAGTCTGAATATTTTAAGGCTAGATTTTGCCATCTGTTCTTAGTATCCACCTGGATTTTGTTAATATGCTTTTGTTGTGTTAGTAAGCAGATTTTGTAAGAATAGCATTATTTGATTTGGCTTTAAATGTAAATGTAGCTTTATGTTGTGGGAATGGGGAGAGAAGTCCAGTCAGCAGCATGAACTTCTGTTCGTGGAGTAAGGCTGTGCTGAACTTTTCTTCTCTTCAGTTCTGCTTGGGAGATAGAATAAATCATAACAACTCCCACTTTGCCATGGGATAGCTAGAAACAAAGAAGAAATAATGACTTCTCTAATAGTTTTATCTTGGTATAGAATGGTATAAAACTATAGAAGACCAAAGAGTGTTTTCCATTCCTAGCTCTTCGCTCAACTTTTTCTATTCAACCATTAAGCTCTGGACAAGATATCTGAGTAAGTCTGTCCCACAGTAATTTAGTAGCCACAAAGGCACCTCTGTTTCCAAATGAACTAGAAGAGTGGTAGTTATAAATGTACGAACATGCCTCTGTGGAGCAAAAGACTGGCATTCGAGTCTATTGAAAAGATGCTCTGGCTGTCTTTATGTAGTATGTGATGTTCATCACTTTATTACTCAAGTGTACGCAGAAATGAGACTTGGGTGCTGACCAGAAAAGAAAAAAAAGTTGCTATCAGTTCCATTTCAAAATCATCTTGCTTGATGTAAAATCTATAGAATTGGTGATGCCAAATATTGATCTCTTTTCCTGCTGTATTTCCAAGACACTCACGCCTTCTTTTATTGTACTTAATCTTTTTTTAAGCAGATGTAGTATTTGAAACAAAAATTAGTTGAATGTTGGGACTTCTTTCCTTTTACCCTCTAAAGTAATTGGATGAGAACGTGAATCATTAGTCAAATGGATTATAGGACACAGAGTCATGAGTTTGCTGAATTGCTGGTCTATTGTCAGACACTTGCCTTGGGAAGTCATTTAATTTCTCTGTTTACAGTGGAAAGCTCTACTTGGTAATTTCTCAGGAGTCTAACACAGCTAATGTTAGCAGAGGACTAGTAAGATATAACCTGTCCTGCTAAAGCTTGTATCCTGTGGTCAGATTCATTAGGTCCTTTTCTAGATTCTGGGTTTCAGAGACTTTCTTGAGCCTCTCTGTATCTTGCCATGATCTCCCTTGACCAGACATGTTTTTCTGCAGCTTGGGGCTCCACATGTCTTCTTCTTGATGTTATGCCCTGACTGAGTTCTTTCATTTCAATAGCTAAGGAGACTACATTTATGTTCTCTTTCTGAACCTAGGATTTGCTTTTGCTTCCCTCTTGCCTTGCTTGCCCCAGGAGAATCCTGCTCTCATGCCCCAGAGACCTGGGATCCCTAGTCTCCGCAGCTAATCATTATCTGTTAGTCATTCCTGGACTGTCCTTCTTCCTTCCAATTATTTCTCTGATCTTTTTCCTTATTCCTATGAAACCAATTCCCAAGGAAGTTCTTTCCTCTGTTTTAATGTTCCAGTATCCCTTTGCACATAGAACTCTTCCATGATGGTTTATCTTCTGTCATGGTCACCTCCTGAACAAATCCTTCAGTAAAGGTACTGGCATTACCAGAGGACGTATTTAACTTCGTCCTAATCACTGACAGACAATGAAACCAGTGTTCTTCAATACACTTGTGAAGCAACTTATTCATCATAGCATCACTGTGCTAAGCGTTATATACATAATTCCTTAACTAGGGCATCACAACTGACAGCATGTACTGCTTTTATAGTCCCAGGACTTGGAGTGGACCTAGATTCTTTTATTATTAATAACATCAATAACTCTTTGCTTTTTTGAGATTCCTCTGAACAAATACATGCGTTACTGGGCCTCATTTTTTGCAAAATCAAAGCACATCCCCCTTCCCTTTTGCCTAATAAAGTGTCTATAGTCCTTTTATTAGTGGGTTTTCTTTATCTTTCCATACAATAGCTCTATGAACCTGGTCTACCTTAGCTTTCATAATGTCCCATGAAACAAGGCAAACCTTGTAGTTACACTTCACAAAGTTCCAATTTGTCTGACGTCCCTCTTTGCCTATAGTTCTCTCTTGTGGGTTTTTAAATTTCTGTTCTAGATGCATCCAATATCTTGTTAATGGATTTCCAGCCACTACAGGCACTGGAGTTGTGCTCTTCACTTGCTGTGCCTCATCTGCATGCCAGCTAGAGGCTGATGGGTGCCTTCTTACCTGTGTGCTTTTCCTTTTCCCCATGGTGGGAGAAGTCTCCAGATTCTGTAGCTGTAAGGGATGAAGTGATTACACATATGAGAGGATCTTCAGAGAAAGGTATGGCTCAACATGGAAGGTGTGCTTGACCATCCTTCCTAGTGGCATAGCTTTCCTCACTTCTCAAAGCTACATCTTTGTATAAGTGATTTCTCCTCGTGTAAGCTGAGTCTCCCATCTCTTGTTCAGTCATTTAGTCTCAAGCTCTTTGAGCGAGCTTTGCCCCATGAGAACAAAGATCTTGAGACAGGGTCTTTTACGGTTTCTGGTGCCTTTCTTATTGGAAATATCAAATGTTCCATTCACTAATTTTCTTTTCTTTCAAGAACTGCTTGAAATTTTTCTTCCTTTCTTATCTGCCTTACTTCAACACGTGCATGGAGTAAATGGCCTTACAAACTACCTGACCCTAAAGAGCCATTGTGAAGCAAAGTTTAAAACAGAACAGGCACTGTAGAATAAATTAAATCTGGATAAAAAATTTTGCAGAATTCCTAGAGCTTTGTTCATGAGCAAGGGAAAATATCTTTAATATAGGCTTCTTTTAGGGGTCTTTGTTTTATTGTGTTCAGTTTCACAGAAAAGTTCTGGTACTCTGTCTGATTTAAAAAAATATATATTTTTTTCTGTTGCAGAAGCTCTGATATCTTACAGATAAGATTAACCCAAGTGTTACTAAAAATCGACAGGGGAAACTAGTCTCACAGTATTACCAATAACCTTTGAGCACACTGTTTTGACTTCACTGGCCTTTCACAAGTATAACAGAGCAAAAAGTAAATCTACACAATGTTAAAAGTCGTTGAAATGTGCTTTTTCAGAGACCCTATTAGTAGCTGAATCTATGTATGTTATAGATAAACGTACTCTTGTTAATTATTATCTAAAGAAAAATCTGGAGAATAGAGTATATGCAGCCACTCATGAAAATCCTAGAAAAGCAAATTATCTGAAACACACATTTGCCTATCTTCTGTCAGCATGGACTCACAGATACACAGATGGTCTACACAGAAATGGTAGGTCTGATCCTTCCTAGAATCATTAGAGTCACAGTGCACACCTGATGCTCAATGAATGCATATCTGTTTCTGTTAAGAGATCCCCAAACAGAAATACATGAGTGTCATGGGATGCAGCTGCTCAGGTGCAGTAGCCCATGGCATACACAACGGATACATATCTATGAGGATTTTTTACATGCAGATACCAATTTGGTTTTGCAATACACTTTGCAGCTGGGTTCCTATCTGCAGATAAGAAGGGTAGAACAAATTCTCAGTAACTTCTTTCCTGAAAGGGTTCTGAGAATATTGTCTCTTTCACAAGTACTCCAGTAGCAGGTGAATTTGAAAAAGTAAAGATCTGCTCCAGAGAAGAGGGGGCTATCGAGGGATATCCACAGGGCAAAGGTGGACGTCCAAGATAAATGACCAATTCAGGGCTGACCAAAAGTCAAAGCATGTTGTTAAGGACATTGTCCAAAAGCCTCTTAAACAGTGACAGGCTTGGGGCATCGACCACATCTCCAGGAAGCCTGTTGCAGTGTTTGACCACCCTCTCAGTAAAGGAATGCTTCTAGCCTACTCCTCCCCTGCCACAGTTTTGAACCATTCCCATGCACCCTATCACCGGATCCCGGGGAAAAGAGCTCAGCACCTCCCTCTCCACTTCCCCTCCTAGGGAGCTGTACAGAGCAATGAGATTTCTTCATGTGCTCTGGGGCAAATTTGGATGGAAAAGATGTATTTTAGCAAGTATCCTCTGACCTTGCTCTTCAAATGGCTGACACTGGTTTTATGTTTTTGTTTTCTTTCATGTTAAAATCCCAGCTGTTAAAAATTACATGTTCATTTATGCCAATTTTTAGGCACAAGGGCACTGACAGGAAAAGATTTTCACCTCTCAACCAAAATTCCAGTGCTTTGGACACTGCAAACCCCCTAGGTTTTCCCCTAGTTGAAGGAAGGATGAAGAAAATTCTGCATTGCTGTCTTCACCCTGGCAATAATACAAGGTTTTTCTTAAATTGACTGTGCAGATGGGTGTCCGATTTGTTGGGTCACTTGCTTGCTACCATATCATCAATTCAGGTGGCAGAACTACATGGAAAAAGAAAGGCGTGCACTGTTAAAAGCTTTCATTGAACACCTTTGGAAACATAGTTCTTACCGTTCACTTAATACTTGTTTTGTTTCGCACAAGCTGCTCAGAGATGACAGGCTATCTCACGCTCGGCTGCCTGCTGGTGCTGCCGATGGAGAGCCCCTTTCCCGCACGGATGCTGGTGATCTGGGAGATGTGTAGGGTGGCAGCCTGATGACATGGTGGCTTCTGTCTCGACGTGTGAGGCTTGGAAGTCATTGCTCCAGATTCCCAAGCTGGATCTGGAGCACTGTGGGGTTTCTGGAACACCCCTGCATCTGCTGCCTGGTTACCCTGGATGGGAAGGAGAGGAATCGAAAACAGATTAGCCTGT
Organism: Pterocles orientalis; assembly: GCA_011057875.1. Taxonomy (NCBI): domain Eukaryota; kingdom Metazoa; phylum Chordata; class Aves; order Pterocliformes; family Pteroclidae; genus Pterocles; species Pterocles orientalis. Next base: position 1,266,831 of record WKFP01014837.1, on the reverse strand, counting down.
GTTATCAGACTCAATCCTTTTATTGATTGCCTTTAAGGGATGCTTTTCACTGCACAATTAGCCTGAACTTTAGATGTAAATCCCTTTTTAGACCTTTTTAAGCCTGAGTTAGCTGGAAAGAACACATTTTTTGTGAGCATGCAGGCCAGAGTACAGAAACATCTCCAGTCCATGCTCATCTGCTGATGCCGCTGATGCCCTGACAAGTTCTCCTGTGACTGGTGTTCTTCTGTAGAAGTGTCTTTCCTCCTGGCACAAAAAGTGATCTTGAACATATATGGGCCAGTAAAACAGTGTGGTTTTGCTGCGGAAATGCTATTTTTGGACTAATTAAGTGGTCAAGATACACATTGTATGTAACCCACAGAACAGTTGGAACATGAGGCTGGATTGTTGACCCTTAAAAATCCTCAGCAAGTGCCAAGACACGTCTCTCTCATGCTGCTCTGTAAGGAGAAGCAAAACCTCTACATGAAGGGGAATATGTAGGCTTGGAAAATCTCTGTAGGTTACACACCAAGCGTGGGACAAGTTCCCAGGCACCCAGGCAGCTGGCACACAGGGTCTGCACTGCATCCCCTGTTGCTGTCTTCCAAGCTGTGATGGGAATTAGGCAGAAAGGCTGCCCTAGGCTGGCTTGGGAAATTGTTAACACCACCACCAAGCTATGGTGCCAGCACTGCTCACATTGCCGTGGGTGGTTTAATGAACTGAGAACTGCCATGGGGGAATAGGAGGCAGATAAGGTGGCAGTTTTTTTCCTTTTTTCTTCTTTCTCCCTATGATCTTTGCTGGACCTGACAGTCTAGAATCACAAGAGGTTGCCCAGGTGCTTAGCTGGACTCAGCATTTTACATTGCACCTTGTTTCTCAACAAAGTGTTTAGATAGTTGCTATGTAGCCACTCTTGGTTAAACCTCACAAAGCATTAGCCTTATAAATATTTAATAGTTATACACAAATTATAATCAACCAAGTAGTTTTCTCTGCAGCTTCAGGAGTTTCCCGAGAGACTGATGCTTAAGTACCTTAATTCATCTTTCTGACGAAGGTGAAAGCGTTATAAGTAGATTTAATTTGTTGTTTATTTCTCTTTTCAGGTTTTTTAGGAATCATTTGGAAGATGATCAGATGAAATGTGTTTACTTTCCTTTTATTTCATGCAAAAGGCAGTTGAAATGTTGATACAGAAGCAAAGATAAAGCTTGCTAGTATAAGTAGGTGCTCTAACTTTGTTGGCATACTTACACCCACATACACAAGATATTTTGCTCTTTCTGTAACTTTGAATTAGCTGCAGTCTGTATTAATGCATTGGCTTATTGTGTGTAATTGCCTCCTACCTACATAATCCAGAAGTCAGCTACTTACTAATAACTAATGTAATTTTTTGCTTTAGCTCAAAAGTCAGGGTTTTGCTCATTTGATGTTCAAGGTTATGATGATCATTTTCTCCCTCATCAGCTTTGGAACAGAGATGAAGCATGATAGCATAGGAAAAAGTGTGTAGCAAAATGATACTATGATCAAGCAAAGCAAAAAGTTTACAGATTTGATGATAAAATTGGATAGATGATGTAAAAAACCAATAACCTAAGGCAGTTTTTTGTCTTAAAGTACTTCTTCCATCTAGTGTAAAGAGGTATTTGACACACACCACACTTAAATGTCTCAGTTTGCTGATAGTTTCTCAAATATCTGACACTGGGAAAATTGGTAACACTTTTTTTTCAAAACGTCATTGCTGTTAACACCACTGAGCTGGCCATAGCCTGTGTATGTAATGTGGTTGAAACACTGCTGAGAGCAGGGAAAGGCTCCACTTATCTGTTCCAGCCAAACAAGTTGAACTTACAGCTCACACAGTCGTTACCAAGCTCAAGCAGTGCTTTGAGGACTTGACATTAAAACTCAGCACCAGCACATTCTGCCTTTCTAATGAGCTTCATCCTCATTAAGGTACCTCTGTTCTTACCTTCATTTTCTTGCCATCTGAGCTTCACTTTGCCTCTGCTGAGCACCTATTGACTGATTACAGAGCTGACACATTTCAGAGCTACCATGCCCTCCTCCATGTGTTTCTAGGGACAGTAAATGCATTGATTAAGCAGGTGGTGCTTTTGTTTGTTGGGCTGTTTGGTTTTTAACCGTTTGAAAACCATGAGTAAAGCACTGCCAGGTAAGGTGCAGAGATTTCTCTACAGATTCAATGCATTGTCCTCAAGTATCACTTATAATTGCTCAGAAAGCTGCAGTAAAATATCTCACTTTGGACAGGTTACATGACCTCTCCTCTGAGTAAAGGCAGAACACCTCCTACATACTGACAATCTATAAAATACAAGGGAAAGGACTCTGATGTACCTTGTTTCATAGGAGTAAGTAAATTAATGTCAGGACTAGGACAAAAACGATTAATTTTTAAATGTTAAGCCATTTTGTAGCATTTTTTGATATTTCAAGCCATTTTCAAGCTGGTAGTTTGTGCCCTGTTATCACCTATAATTTCTCCCTTCACTTTAAGGCATGATGTTACTTTTTTAGGGTTATACTTGGACTTGTTCAAAATATTGTCAGCCCTGGTTCAAATTCAACCTGACATGCCAAATGCAAGGAGTTAGTGGTTTCCTCATAGCCTCAAGTGCACAGTAGTATGCTGAATAAACCCTCACAGATAATTCTGCTAAATTTGGACTGTAAGGGGGCCCTAGCACTGAGTTACTATGGAAACAGAATTCTTCTTTTCTTTAGAAAGAAATCCCCCTAGGTTTAGTAGTGTGAAAAAAATCCCAATATTAGGGCTCTGCCATGTTTCCCTCCATTATCCTTTTGTGTCCACACTTTCCTAATAAGAGTTTAAAGATTACTTTTTGGACTTGTTCACTTAATATTCAATTTGATCACTGAGTTTTCATGATATTTTATCTGAAGGGAAAAGAAGTGCTCTTTCCCCAGAGCTGTTTGGATAGCCGTATATATGGGTGCTGATGATTTATAGAGGACTGTGCACGCTGCTGAGTAGAACACGGACAATGTTTGCTCTTCAGTAAATTCTGTAGACATAGGAGGAATCTCTTTCTACCAGGCTACCACATAAAGCCTGAAATCCTGGCTCTGCTCGTGACATTTGCCGTTTCACCCAGGTCTCAGGCTGAAAGATTTTATGACAGAACTTTATAAAAGATTTATAAGATGGGAAACCAGAGTGCTTGGACAGGATGACAGTGAATAGAGAATCACGACTCACACAAATTGGAGAGAAAATTGGACAGGGCAGTACTTTTTACTGGGACTATATTTACAAAAATTCTTTTTGTGAAGCAGGTTTAGGAAAGACTATGGGAAAGCTGCATAGCAAGAGAGCTAAGCTAAGCACGAATGAAAGGTGCTGTGGTCCAGTGAGGTAGAAGGAAGCAAAGTGTGTGTAGAGGAGGAAACTTTGTAAGAGCACATAGCATGAGGGAGCAGTTGAGAGGACTTGAGAAGAGAGGGGAATTAGCAGTCTCTTGAAGAGAAGCTTTGAAGCTTGATTTAATGTGAGGAATAGAGGAAAGTGTAATTATGTTTGTAAATGCACAGTTCACCAATGGAGAGACTGAGCAGTTGAATACTCTTCACTGGTGCCTGATAATAACAATCATGTCTAAGCAAAGTGAAAAAAAAGTGAATTTTTTCAGTTTAATACAGGTTGAAATGGCCTGTCCTTTTTAAGCCATTACTAGCTTCAGCATGACTTTAACTCTATATTCAAGTATAAATCCATTAAATTATTTCACCATCTTTCAAATTTCTCTCGTCTCCTGTAAAGATCACTGAAGGGGAATATGTTTTTTAAAAGCTGTTTTGTTTAAGTAGTTAAAGAATGCTGATGAGAAGTATTGCAAATCTCTTCTTGTAGTCCAGCTGGTCTTCAACTCTTGTCTTGAAAAGCCAGGTTTGCAAAGCCATCAAAGAAAAAGGGAATGAGATAAATATAGACTTACACTCCATGAACAATTTCCATTCCTTCTAAAAAATACAAAGCAAACTTAGCATCCCTTTATAATACTTGTATAAGTGATATGTGGCACAGAGCAACAGTGAATCCTTGGAAGAACATTCTCATACATACTTTTTAATGTGGAGAGCAAAGACAATCTTCCATTTCCACATAAAAGGGGAGTGTAGGGCCTATGGCCAGGTTCTGTGTGCTGTGAAGGGTATTTGCGATGCCCAGAGGTGTCTGGAAGAGACTTATCCTTTCAGAGTGCCTTGTTGACAGAAAGCTGGTAGAAGTAGCTCTAACTCCAGCCGTGGAAGTTGCCTCATGAGTAGACACCTGGTTGCAGTAGGTCCGTTATGACCCATGATAGAAGCATGTCAGCATGTTAGAGTGAGGTCCTCTTCTCTTTTTCCTCCTCTAGTACATTGTAAAATACCAGTAGTGAGGATCACAATAGGCCCTCCTGACTCCTTAATGCTGGTCCAAGGCTGAATTCCTAGGCATGAGTGCACACACCACTGTCATCTGTTTCATGGGGAAACATCAGGCATCAGAGGATGGGAACTGAGGTCTCACACAGAGGATTTCAATCACTTAACCAAATACTGTGTCCATCCAAGGTCTTGATCCTTACCCTCTCTGAGACTCTGCCTGTTGTTAGTGTCCACAACTAGAGGTTGATTATTGCACACCCTTCCAGCTTTGGCAAAGAAGTATACTGTGAAACTCGTCTCTTCCACCCTGCCCCAGAACTTGTTGCACAGTCAAATGAATCAAGTAGAGACGTTTGGAGAAATTTTCAAAGGTGCAACTGGTAGGTAGATGTTGATTCATCATTTACTAATGCTAGCGAAAGACACATTCTTCTTGTTGGTGCTGTTGGTTTTAAAACAGCAATAAGGTCCAGGACTTTGCGGTCTTTCTGACTCCACTTTGAAAATAGTTTCAAACAATATTTGGAGAGAATAAATCTACAAAGTGACATGTAGACAGTTGCTTTTCCCTGGCAGTATTTCTATCACTCCTCTCCTCTCCTCTTATGATCAAAGGCAGAGAACTCAGCATTAGGAAGGCTGTACAGTAACCCTGGAGAAAATGATAGATTTAAGAAATTTAATTATTGTAAAAAATGAAGGTGGCTGTGCTTAAATGATACACTACAGATAATAGACAGCCTGTCTATGGCAGTTCTTAGTGTTATTTTGGAAAAAAGAGCAGAAATATGTTACAGTATTCCATGTGGCCAATTTATCAGACAATTGCAGAGGAAAACAAGCTTTAATAAACCGATTATGCTTCTTTTGAATTTACCATTCTGAACATACTGTCTCAGTCCTCCTAATGGAGGTTTTATTAACAAGAAGCTGAAAAAACGTTACAGTCATAGATTTGCGGGTGGCTTTTTTTAAGCAATGACACTACTATGGCTGTTTAAAATACCATGTATACTAAATTGACTTTTGAAATTAATTTCAGGGATATTAACTTCCAATAAGTGCATAATTTAATTTTGATTCCAAAGAGTATTGGTGTCACCAGGAAATACCTAACAGAAGGTTTGCAGCACAGTACTTTTGGGCTGCATGAAACTTACCAAAGCAGTTAGAGGGAACAAGTTACACGCTCACATTTCGGCACTTAGCAATTTGAAAAACTTCCAGTGACACTGTTGCATTAGCAGTAATCCCAGTATTTTGACCCCTATGACTCCTTTCTAATATATTTTTAGAAAATCTTTGGTCTGTTGAAAAATCGGTAAGTCACAGCACGTAGGGCAGACAATGACCATTAGAACAACTAGTCAGGCTCCCTCAAGATGTGTAGGAACATTTCTGACTTTCTCACAGAAGATAGTGAGGAATTTTCTTGTGGTCCCAGAAGGTCTGTGGCAAAGAAGAAAAAGAACCCAACGCCTGCAGATTATTTGGATTAATTCCTGAACTCAGTCCAGTGCCTTCACCACATAATCTTTCTTCTTGTTTCCACTAAGTAAGATTTACACGTTTTCTGTTTATTTGGCAGCAGTTCTTGGTACTTTGTAAATATCAGGCTTTGGACTAGACATCCTGATATTAAGTGTGGTCTTCTTAAAAACCTTCATCATAGTGAAGTGATTGGTGATATATCACAGTATGGGCCTAATTCCCCACCATGTTGTGCCAGCTGTGCAAGCACATCTGGAAGCAATGGAAAAGGCTGGACTTCCTCAGAAACTAACCATGAGGAGGTGTCAGAGTCCAGAGAAAAGTTCAAGCTCTTACTCAAAACTCTCGTGCCCTGCTGTTGCTTTGTTTTTTAACCAATTCAGTTCTACACTGAATGGGCTCAAAAAAAGGAAAACACACCTGGAGAGTATTCCTGAATTTCTCTTCCTCCCCTTGTTCTTCTCCTGTGATGCTTAAAGCAAGTTGTCATTCAGTGCTTTGCTGCTCATATTGCCATGGCACCCGCGGAACCTGACATGAGTCGGAAGAGCGCAGTACAATCACAGATCAGAAGGCTGTCTTGGCTCCAAAGACCTTGCAATCAAGGTGAAAAGCCTGGGAAAACAAAAGGAGACAAGAGAGTAGGTGGGGAACAAAAGGAAACAAGAAGCTGATGTTGGCTAGGCAGTAAAACCAGCATACAATCAGGCAAACCTGGGATTTTTTTTTTTTTTAATACATAGTGGGGGAAGCAAATTGTTTTAGAGAGTTTAACACAGAAAAGTGAGTTAGTTTGCAGGTGTCAAGGAAACTTTCTCCCCAGCATTAAATACGATGTGAGAAGAAGCACAGAAGAATTATCTGAATGTTCAACATTGGACACACAGGAGGAGAATCTCCATCTGTCACTGAATTGGAGATAATGACTGAGGACAGCACGCAGAGAGTGTTGACGGTGAAGACAAGCCTCTATTAGATGCAGCAGGGAATTGAAAGCCCATGCTGGGAGCATGAAGAGAAGGATGGTATGGTCAAATTGATGAGCCAGAAAAATAATCTTATGACAGCATCTAGAATGGGTCTGAACAGGCCAAGTTAGGGTCTGTCATGGCCAAAGAGAAGACAGCATTTAAAGAGGAGTTTGGAAAAATGATTATCTGTATTGATGGATAGCACAGACTTCACCTTTGAACATTGCACGTGGAGAGTTTAACAAGACAAGGGCAGGGAAGAAAAAGAGATTTAAGAGAAAATGCAGTTCTCCTAGGTCACTCAAAAAATCAGTAGCGTATTCAAGAGCAGGATTCAAGACTGATGAATTCCAGCGCAGATCTCTGCTTGCTGGATCATCCGTTGCTTCTTGGGAAACAGCTTATTTTTGTAGCTCTGTGAACTTGGTGTGAACTTTGCATATTTTTACAATACCATAATTTGAAGAGCTCCAGACTGAGAGCAGATGAGTCACATTGTTTAGGCAGAGAAGGATGCGCTACAGAGCCACTTCTGTGGCACAGAAAATCTCCTTTCCCTGAGGATGAAATCCTCTCTCCTCCCACAAAGCAGCTAGCACGTTTCAGAACTCCTCATCGACTGGCAAATACATCGCTTATTTTGGCATTTAATTTCAGCATGACTACTTAAAGATAATAAAAAGCATTAAAGCTGTCAATATTTTTGAGTGACAAAGACAGAACTGGAACCGTTACTCTCTTTTTCCCTTTCAAGTGACAAACATAATTTGTATTATGTGTTGAGTATAACTTACTGCACTGCAATGAGAAACCTTCCCAGTTTGCTTTAGCCATATGCCAGCACAGACCCAGGCTGTGTCTCTGAACATGTTTGTGCAGTACCAGGCACCAGGAGGCCCTAATCCTTAAAAAAAAAGATTCTTCTTCACTCATTATTTTGGGTGATATTTTGAAAAGTTATAGGAGAGGATGACATATTTAAGAGCCCCTTTAAGATGCAGTACAGCACAGCACTTCAAGCTGGCGCGTTCCTGTCATCTGTTCCCGTTGCTTCCCTACAGCAGTCTTCTTAAAGAGAAGCAGGAATTTTCCAAAAAGTCAGCTCTGAGAAGTAAGTTTGTCTTTGTGTGAGCAGGCGGAGAAGGTCAGGCTCAAGAGCAGAGCTGGTGTGTGCAATTTCACTCATCCTTTATGTCTGGTCAGCTTCTACCCTTCATATCATGCACTGCCCACATCTTTCCATTGGCACGCACAGTTTGAAGTATCAACTAGAACAGATCTGTCATCATCAGAAACCCAGTCACTGCGCTCAGCATCTTTACAAAGGATCTGATGTTGCTGTAAAGCATATGAAACACCTGCACTGCTGCAAATTCAAGTTCAGAAGAAAAAAGAAGTAGCTTTTCCCTTTTGGGTATTGGGGAACTGTGGTTAGGGAGGTGCATTTTAAGCAAGGACAGAGGCCAAGGAGGAAAACTAAATGATGGACTCTAGTAAAATACACCTACATCTCTAAAGGGCAACTGCTAGCTTTCTCCCTGCCTCTGTTTGGACTATTTTTCCCCAAAACGAAGCTGATCAGGAAGGGACTAAGCCTAAGCACAAGCCGTAGCCAGGTTTGTGCCATTTGGTAGACATAAACACAACATACATATCATTATTTAGATAACTCCCTCCTGTTATCTGTTTGATTTCTTGCTCCCCATCCTCCGGGTGAAAGGTTCATTCTGCTTTTACAGTTAGAAATCTAATTTCCAGACTGAATGATTATATTCTGTGCTTTTTTTTTTTAACTTTTACTTTCTCTGCTACTTTCCAGTTTGAAACCCTCTTCTGTGAAAAGAAATGAAAACTATTGAATTTGATCTTTTTTTTGTGAGTTCTTACCACTGGTGTTTGTATTGCTCTCTTTTCTGCAACTGCCTTGCTCAGTGTTTTGCAGGACTATGAAGGACTACCTTCTCACAAGACTTCATGTTGGAAGCTCACAGTTTGTAATTGACTAATACTCCATTTCCCCTCCTCCCTCATTTTAATCAATCATCCAGTGACCTACAGAAGACATTCTTTTTATTAGTCGCTAAAGCCTTGTTTTCCTTTCAAAGAGACACTTTAAAAATGTGTATTTTTATAGTGAAAATTCAATCAGAAGTCTGATTCACATGTTAAAGTGCAATGTTAATGTTGAAAGCAGTACACAGATTAAGTAGCATTGCTGAAACAGCAGTCTGACTTGTGGAGGGCAAGAAAAACCCTGAGAAGCTCACTGACTTGTAAAGAAATAAAGGAAAAAAGTCAGATGAATGAATAAGTGTAGAAAAAAAACCAGAAAACCCAGTTGATTTCCTTCCTAGTTTATACTTTCCTGAGCTATTATTAAGAAAGGAGGAACACGTTGTCAAAACACTGGAATAAAATAATTTAAACGTCTGTTAGAAAACTGCTGTGAATGTGCAGCAGCACTTTGTCTTTTCAGGAGCAGCACATATGTTGACTATCAGCGTGTTCCTCGGATGTCTGAAGCCACTTCTCAGAACCCATCACTTGTGTTGCAATGACTTATCACTGTGTCGTGTTGCTGTATTACGTTATCTGCTCTGTCCTTCTGCCAGCGAAGGATTACTGAAGGTTTATGTAGCTTTGCATCTTTTGTGTGACGTACTCCAGGGGCATAAGGAGCATCAGGATAATTTTGAGGCAGGTTTAATGTTATTAATTCCCAGGGGTAGGTCTTGGAGGATTAAATGCTGAACAGACCTGGAAGGGCAGAAGATCAGTGGAGTAACAGAGCGGGAAAAGTAGATCTCCCAGTGGAGGGGAGTATTTGGGGACACAAATACATTAGGAAGAACATGAAGCTGACAAAAAGGTTATTTGCAATGATAGCCATCTCTCATCCAAGTTTCTCAAGAGTGATTTTCTTTTCAGAGATTTGTGAAAAGCAAGGGGATGCACGCTGAATATCTGCTTAGCAGCAGACAGTAGGAAGCAACATGTAGGTCTAAGAAAAATCAGGGAGCTGTATGGGTGAGCAATCAGCTGGCGGGTTGAGCTCAAAGAGTTATAGTAAATGGGGTTATGTCAGGCTGTCAGGCAGTCAACAGTGGGGTTCCCCAGAGCTCAGTTTTAGGGCCAGTGTTCTTTAATTTTTTTTATAAATTATCTGGACACAGGAATTAAATGTACATTAAGTAAGTTTGCTGATAATACTAGATTAGGAGGAGCTGTGGACTCCTTTGAGGGCAGATAGGCCTTATAGAGAGATCAGGATAGACCAGAGAGCTGGGCAATCACCAACCATCTGAAATTTAACAAGAGCAAGTGCTGGATTCTTCGCCGGGGAAAAGGTAATCCTGGTTATACGTACAAACTGGGGGATGAGAGGCTGGAGGGCAGCCCTGCAGAAAGAAGTCTGGGGGTTTGGTTTGAATATAAACTAACAGTGTGCCCTGACAGCCAAAAGGGCCATCCACGCCCTGGGGTGCATCACCACTTTGCTAGCCGATCAAGGGAGGTGATTGTCCCACTCTGTGCTGCACTGGTGTAGCCCCACCTCAAGAACTGGAACAGGCTCCTTAGGGAAGTGGTCATGGCACGAAACCTGTCAGAGTTCAGGGAGCATCTGGATGATGCTTTTAGTCATATAGTTTAGTTTTAGGTAGTCCTGTGAGGGGCAGGGAGTTGAACTTGATGATCCTCGTGGGTCCCTTCCAATTTGAGATATTCCATTATTCTATGATTCTACATAGGGCAGGAGAGTGAATAAGCAAAATTACAGGTACTAAACAGTTTGGTTTTCATCAGAAATATTGTAAGAATAGCTCCAGGTCTCTTGACAGTTGTGTTTATCTGATGTTAACCATGCTGTTCATCCAAAAATATATACTATGGCTCCTTCTCAATACAATCATGTTGTCATAAAAAATACGCATCGGGAGAGAGGTAGCTGTGACCTTAGTTTATAACAGTAATTGCCATCACCTTGTTCATGTTCCTGTGGTATCTGATGGTTTTGTCCAGTTCTGGGTACACAGATACATTGCAGGACACAGAATATGACCGGTGTAGGGTGTGGGTTTAGGACAAGAACGCTGGGTTTAACAGGTGCTACCTGCTTGTGGTTTGGCCTTTGCCAAGTTACTTGGCTTCTTGGTACTTGTCTTCCCCACCTGTAAAACAGGAACTTCAGCAGCTCCCAACCTTCCGCAGCATCACGAGGATCAATGTATTCACACACTATAGGACTGACATCAAGATAGTTGTCCTGCATAGCTGTGATCCCAGTGCCAGCCTGGATTTACTGCACAGCCGATAAAAGTCTGCCAGGTTCTTCACTGTATTCTTCATCGTTAACCATCTGATAATTATCAAACATTTTATTGCTGAGTTGAAGCAATTCTCCAGCTTTAAGCTTGAGAAATTCACCATGAATTTCTATTTCCTGGTTTAACCTTCAAAACTGACAGCTGTGGAAAAACAGTACTTTTTGCTTTGGCTTTAAACTGTTGAAGTCTAGGATGAAAGTTATTAAGAGATGAGAAAATTAGGATCCTCCAAAGGCAGACTCTGTTTCAGACTTCAGCTACATTTTAATATCACATTGCAAGGCTGGTGTAAAACACAGTAGAAGATATTACCATATACTAATATACCAGTGGAAGCAAAATGTAAAAAAAAGTTAGTTGCTGTTAATAATTTTACTCCTTTGAGACAGAAGATGGTAGGCATAAGAGAAGTCAGAGAATAAATGCCAGATTGACTGTAAATTAATGTTTATTACAGTTCACTACTTCAAATTATTTTGTGTTTTCAGTATTTCTCAAATACAGATGTTTCTTCTTATGAGAGAAAGCATTTAACCAAGGATATTCGGTGAATTATCTGCATGATAAAATCAGAACACATCAATATTTGAATTTTGAACACGCTCGTGTGTGTTTTAATTTGGTTTCATAAACTGGATCTTATCTATTAAAATAAACACATTAATAAAATGTGACAAGAAGGGTATGAATATATGAATATAAAGCCATGATAGACATTTTTCTCTTGCAAGCTGTTTATTTCTGGAGATCAGTTCTTCAAGAAGATTAAACAATGCTGAAGACATGATTAAGCCAAAAAACTAATAGGCACAGGCTTAGGAAGATGCTGATACAATAGAGGAATATCAGCAAGGCTGCAAACTAGCACAAGGAGCCAGATTGTCCTTGGTCCTTGTGTGGGTGTGCAGTATACATGACAGCGACATCACAGGGACCCTCCTCTTCTCTTGGTGCTCATGTCCAGGGTTGGAAACACATACTCTACGGTGGTAGTGCAGGGTGACCCAGTTGCTTCTCGGTACGTGAAGGGCAAGAAGGGAGCTCATGGCTCATCAGAGTATTGCCCTTCTTTGGACTTTGTTGGCTGCTGCGTCTATTTAACCAACGGTGGAGGCTTGTGGTGAAATCCCTCAATCTGGTCCCTGGGAAATAGCAGCTACAGGGTGTGGAGACCATGCCAAGAGGTTCTGCTGAGCCTGTGCTTGTGCTGTACATACATCTGGTCTTTGTACAAAAGGACCCATATTCACCAGGCATGGTGCTGACAATATTTTGCCTTTTGTATTCTGCTCTCCCTCGGAAGTACAATGTTGTGTTTTGTTGTTTGTGCAGGTTTACAGCGGTGTGCCTTCGTGCCTATCAGCCAGTGCACCAGGAGCACTTGGCAGTGAGTTTGTTCCTCAGGGCGCCTGAGGATTTCTTTCCTCATTCAACAAGTGCCAGGAAAAGAGCAAGCACTCATCATTTTTACTTTTTTTCTCGGAAGTTCATTATAAAATGAAGTAAACAGCCTGAAAAATTCAGTATAGATACAAAGATGTACCTACTGCTTTTTTCACCCGTGGTTATTAAAAGTCTGGGGAAAAAACTGCAAAAAAGTGTTTTTTATAATTAAGTGTGGCCGTTGGGAATTCTTTATGTATTGTTGCTTTCACTGTATTTAGTTTGCAGTCCTGATCACAAGAAATCAAAATCATACATGTGCCCTCAGAATCATAACAAAAGACTTCTGAAGCATTAGACTTTTAGATTATTACATTTGCATGCTAGTTAAGAGTTGGGGGGATGATTTCGTGTCACATTTTCAAGCTTTTCCCTTTAATCAGAAGCTCTAGAAAAGTTGTCCTATGTGCAGTGAAAGTTGAAACGCTTCCCAAAAACAGGCGTTTCCAGCAGCTAGAGTTTTAACAAGAGCATCATATGTTACTAAAGCCATGCAATATTCCGTGAAACTATTCTGAAGCATTAGATTGCTAGGGAGCTTGGGGACAACACTGCAAGACTGGGAGTCAGTCTTGGGTCCATGTTAGCATTTCAGAACACTACAAACACATCAGGAGATCAAAGCAGCCTGTGCAGAAGTCCCTAAATCCACACATCAGTGTCTCAGGATTTTACTTGGGACTAGGCTTGGACCAAACATTTCCACTGTGTACATGGTTTAAAGACTGTCAGCCTGAGAGAATATGGATGGATAAGGAAAAGGAATGAGGGGAAGTGGGTAGCGACACATACTAGAAAGGTCTGGGAGGTATGTGGACAGTTCTTTTCCTTTTGCATTTTGAAAGAAAATATTTCAACTTGTGTGCTCAATACATAAGTGAAAACACCTTCTCTGTGAGAATCTAGTATCTCAGGGGACAGTTGCCTTTCCCTGCAACTTGGTCATCAACAGCATGTGACAGATATAGGACTCTCCTGTAATAATTTATGAGTACCATATGTTGGCCTGGTTATTTTGGTTATCATTTTTACAGTATAAATATGTTGGGTTACCCAACAAGGTGTTGTCCAGATACAAAAGGGAAAATAATGGGTCAAGACAATTCTCACCTCTCCCTCCAGGACAATCTAGTGTCATTAGAGGGCTTCTGGTTGGGTTTGTTTGGTCTCTGGGGAGCCCTCAAAACTAAGACGTTCAGAAATAGTCAAGATTCAATAGACAAATGAGAAATAAGTGATCTGGTATTTTAAAAGATTGTTTTCTAGTGAAGGAAACACCACTGAACAAACACAGGGGATAGGCTTGGTAGGTGCCTGAAGAAGACGGTCTTGTCTAGGAAGAGGAAAAACTGCCCAGTTCACATAAAATAAATTAAATCAGGATTGAATTGATGTGTTGACCTATTAAGGATTTTTAATTAACTGGAAAGCAGTAAATTAGACGTTCCGGGTCTCTATCAGCAGTGTACGGATAAGCCACAATATTGGAGACTTAGGAAATGTTAATATACTCCTAGAAATTTCTACAACCCTTTCTACAACTACTTCTATAAAGTTCTAAATGTATATACACACACACTCACACTCACTCAAGGTCACACACACATCCCCCCACTGAGCAACCACCTCCCTCTCCCTGGGGAGCGGGTCCCCCTCCTCGCTTACTGTAAAGCCAGGGGTGCTCCAGCTCCATGGCCAACCGTGCTGCCCTGACGATCTGCTAATGCACCTGACAGTGAGAAAACCACACACACACTGACACCCACACACCCCAGGTGTGCGTACTTGTTGCCCCTGTATTGTGCGGCAATTAGTTGGGTGCAGGCTCTTCATGGTGTCCAGCAAGGAGTATGCTCTGTTCGGCTTCAGATGGAGGTTGTGATGTTGATGGGACAACTTCTGTGAAACCCAGGTTGCCTACTGCCCTGTCCCCATGACAAAGTGTCTCCCCACTGTTACAGATTTACATGCTTCCTTTCAACTTCTTTTCAGCGTCTTCCAGGGGGCCTACAGTAAAGATGGGGAGGGACTCTTGATCAGGGGGTGTAGGGATAGGATGGGGGGTGACAGATGTAAGCTGAAAGAGGGGAGATTTAGATTAGATATTAGGAAGAAATTTTTTCCGGTGAGAGAGGTGATACACTGGAACAGGTTGCCCAGTGCAATTGAGGATGCCCCATCCCTGGAGGTGTTCAAGGCCAGGCTGGATGCTTTGAGCAACCTGGTCTAGTGGGAGGTGTCCCTGCCCATGGTAGGGGAGTTGGAACCAGATGGTCTTTAAGGTCCTTTCCAACCCAAACCATTCTGTGATTCTATGACTCCTTTGGTTCAAAAGGCTTTGTAATTCCCTGGTTGTTCTTTAATCCAGCTGGGAGTTGTCTTCCTCCTTCGCACAATTGCTGTCAGGCAAACACCCGCTGAGGTTTTGGGTGCTCCTTTTGCACAGACTGTTTATGAGCACCCACACACACCACTGTGGTTGACACATGGTGATCTTACAGAAAGGCAGGAAAAGTAAGAGAAATGTTTGTGTCAACTCACTGAAAAAATATTTTTTTCCCTTTTAAAGCTTATTCATCCAGCTAAAAAAGCAAGTACTATTATAAATTAAGTATTTTATTATCATTACACATTATAAATATTTATGTATAGATACATAGATATGCACACACACACAAGTCTGGCAACTCTAAATTCTATTGGTTTCAGAATTCTGAAGGGGAAAGTAAAATGAGATAAACCAGTTGGATCAGGAAAGTGAAATAAGCTGATACAGAGGTTATTTACCTCTAGTTAAGAGTTTAAAAGGCCAGGACCTGAGGTGAGCATACTCAGAGAGACTGGAAAGGAGGACAGAGATATAGATAATCCTAGAACCACAACATAATGAATCTTTCTAATTATATAGCAGCATATAAAGGCCTGCTGGCACAAGGCTTTGTGTACACATATGTGGAAGCAATGATCCGTTTAGGCCATTAAAGTTAAGGGAAGAGCAAAGGTACAAACCTGGTAAGTAAATAAGTTGTTGAAGAGCACTTAATGGAGTCAACAGTAGAGCCACTCATCTCCTGGGCTTTGGGATCGCATCCTGCCCGTGGCTTCGTATGTCTTTAGACAGCATGATCCATGAGAATTAGTAAGTGGAGAACTGTAGGTGAGGAGAACAACATGAGCAACACTGATGTCGCTTGGCTACTGCTAGACTCACAGTATTGTGTCCCAATAGAAAAATCTGCAGTGCAACTGTGTGAGTATTTTTTACAGCTGTACTTCACTGTAAAGTCTGTCTGATTATTGCAATCACTCTGAAGATCTCTCGAATGGCCGAGGTGACTCTATCATTTCTGATTTGTGGCTAGGAGGAAATGTTGAAGTTTCTAGAGCAAACAGGAAGGAAACGGTTTTTATTTTAGGACTGTGACTCAGCAATGGATCAGCAAAACCAAAAAGCATTGATTTTTCTACTCATTGGTGAAGCAAAAAGTGGGATTTAGGTGAAAACTTTTAATTTATGCCTTGATCTTTTTTCTCTTTCATGGATACTTTACTTATATTGAAATCTTAGCATTGGCCAAAATAACTTCTAATACCAATGTAAACAATACAGCAGGGAAAGTAGCCTCCAAATTTCAAGATTTGCAATAATTTGATTATAAAGCACTTTTTTTTTTTTCTTGTGCAAATCTCTCTCTTCTTTTCTAAATTTTATGCAGCCTATAACAATACAATAAAAAAATCATACAGGGAGCTTATTAGCTTCTTTTAAACTCTTAAAGACTTTAATCTACATTATAGATTATATATCCTGACAAAGATAAACAAAGAAGCAAAACATATCCAAACTGTGCTATAGGATTTACATAATTAGAAAATACTTTCCTAGTTATCTAGTAATAAAATCATAAAAGTAGTATAAAAATAGAAATACCATTTAGTTGAGAATATTGATGTTCTATTTGGTAAGTCTGTATTTTGCAATGGAGGCCACGGTGCATGAAGTGTGACATTCTTGCCTTGTTCAGTTTGATGACCTCACTGTCTCCAACGTCCCATGCTTTGTAGCATTACAGAGTAAAGTAAGGATGATATAATGTCAAATTCTTTTGAATCAGCTTTAATTTTTGTTCTATCTTGTGCCATCATCATACGTAAGTCTCCTTTTTGAAAGACTGTTTTCTCTGAACGATAGCTGTGTATCTTTTTCCACAGAATTAAAATAATAGGCGTCAGGATGCAAACCTGCACATCTGAGTATCAGCTGATCTCTGTCTTTTACATAGAAAAGATGAGAAAAATCTTTCTTATGGGCATCATTGCCCTTAAGCTGTCTCCAGCACAATTTTTTTTTCTACTTTCTTTGATCCTGTTCGTTGCTGAAGATACACGACAGAGAAATTAGCAACAATAAAAATATTTTGATAGGAAGTTTTCAAAGATTAATTATTTGTATAAGATGAAATTCATTATTCATAAATTGCTCATTACTAAGTATAGGGACACTGTTTATTGGGTGAAATATGATTTCCAGTTATACACAATATGACTGAACTCATTTTCATTAATTGTATTGAACTAGGATTTTATTGAAGCCATGCTCACTTTTAGGATAAAAGTGGGGTGATGGTGATAGGATAGGTGATAAAACAGAGAAAATTTCTATAGCTTCAGTTTAATTCCCAATTATTTTTAAAAGTTTTTAATTTTTCCATGGATGATAGTTCCTTTACCATTGCCAGCATCTTGTAAAAGCCATCCTTGCAGTAATGTTGTGTCTCAAATCTTCTTTCCTGAAGCTAATATTAGGTGTTTGGCATTTGTACATTGGCTATTTGGGAAATGTGAGTACTGAGCATTTCTGTAAGTTTTATTAATTCTCCAGACTCTTTCTTAGACATCAGTCTGTGAACTATTCCATTATCTCATCCTGCAGCAATTGTTTAATGTGCTTTCTGAAAACACAGACCTGGTTAGAGACTGCAATTACTAATTAATTGTTGCTTCTAAAGGAATCACTTGTGAGTCTATTTTACAGATGCTCTTGATATGATTAAGAATTGCATGAATGATCCTTGAAATCTTACTTTGGTCTTCCCTATTAAATTATCACTCTGCTGTTTTAATACTTACCACACTGTGTTGCAGCAGTAGGCAGATGTATTGCTCACAGCTGTGCTGGAAGCTTCTTCTACAGTAACAAGGCTACCCCCAGTTCTTCATTAGAGGAATAATCAGGAAGGCAAGGTTAGCAAAGTTGGATTTAGTGCTTTGTTTGGGCATTACAAATATGTGAAATTTGTATTTGTACATTCCACCAGCCCTACCTTTGTCTGCAGGATTTATGATTTTTTTGCTCCAGGAAATGAAAAAGAAACCAAGGTGAAGGCAATCACCTTGCATCAGCTCTCCAGACTGGTTTCGAATGGAATTATTTACGTTTTCATCTAGTGAGCAGCCCCATTTTCCTTTTCCTAAGACTTGCCTAGTTTGATTGCTTTTGAATTTGCATTCAGCAGTCAGAGCCTAAGTGTTTTAGCACTCGGAATGAAACTTGGCAACTTTTGCACATTACCTCTCCGGGTCTAACATCCATCCCAAGCTCACGATTAGCGTGTCGAAGGCCATCTATGAAATTTTAAGTGCTAGCTGGCAGCAGGATGACCACAATTTGGCTCATCGTTCTTATCTTTGACACACAGAATAACGAAGTGATTACAGAAAAACAGTGTTCTATTTAGAGAAGGAAGAAGGGCTTATTTCTGTGACTGAAGCCTCAAAATCTTAACAGCAGGAGTTACCCCAGTGGAAGAGCAGTCTCCGGAACAGATGGACTATAGCAGTGCTCTGATCTGTGTTGGACAGTAAGTGGAACAGATTTCAAAGATGCAGAGAAAAGATCAACTAAAAAGGTGTTTGAGCCATAAAGATAAAATCATAGTGTCATTCACAAGGAAAAATATCTATTGCTTAGATATTTAGCCTTTGCATTACACAGAACTGGTTCTGTTCTACCTAGCTTCTCTTCTTCTTACAGAGTTCCTAAAGAGAAAAAAAAGAAATAATTATGCAACAGCATTTACAGTTCTACAGAAAAACTATTTTTCCTATTATGGGAATGTGACAGAAACTAAGTTTCAGAGTAACCTAAAATTGCTTGAGTGCTATATCATCCTCACCAGCATCAAAGCAAGTCCTGTCCAGGGTATCATTGTGAATGACAGGAAAATTATGTGTATGATAAAATTCACCAAAAAAGTCAATGAACTTGTGATGAACTTGTAAAAAACCTGACCGTGTCAAACAGAGCCTTTCTAAGATAGATTTCTTTCCAGACTTTGTTCTTATGTTTAAAAAAAAATAAATTATAGTTAGTGCAGTATTAATGCACTTCAAAGTTTTATTTCTTGCTTGAAGATGTATGAAAACATGTGGGATGGGTATTATAGAGATCCTTGTGCATTCTGTACCCTACACACAGAAGAAAAGATTCAAATGGTAATACCAGCTCTTCATTAATGATGCTTACGGCATGACTGCCATTTGAGGATGAATCCAAATAAAAGCATCCAAATCTCTCTCAGCTCTGACATTATATAGGGTGCTTTATTGTTAAAGAATTTTGGTGGAATTCACACTGAATCCTTTTAGTTCCTAGGTCTTTCCTTCTGCATGCAAAGGTTATTTGGCACTTCCATAAGAACCACATACTCTGAAGTCAATACCATAACAAATTTGAAGGGAATGCTCTTAGTTTTCCAGCTGCTGGAGTGGATTGCCCACCTGCGCATCTCACAGATTAATGTGAATTTGCACAAAGATTAATATATTTATGAGAAGAATTCTTATTAACTTGAAGACAGAGCAATAGAGAGTGGTCTTAGAAAAACTAATAGCTCCACTTTACCGATTATGAGCAGCATAGGACTCCTTTTAGCTACGTTCCAGTGTTGAATTTTGTCTATATCTGAATTTGCAAATGTTACACTATTTTCTAAAACTATGAATAACTTTCTAATGTGTGTGATCTAAAGCTTGATCTCAGTCATTCATTTTTCCATTTGATTGGTGCTCACTCATTTCTATACCAATTGTCCAATTTAAGAAGAGTTAGAGGAAATTGTTTGTTCGTACAGTAGGTAAAATAATGCAACTGATTCACAAGTATTGTAGCGAATGTTAGGTCTGAGTGGGGCATGCTGAACTGTCTACCTGACTCGAATATTTTGTACTTGAGGCATGTTGTTAGTTATTGATTTCACGTGTCATCAGTGATGAGAAACCTATGACAGGACATAATATTAGGTGGTGCAACACAGAGCATGCTCAAATCTCTTAGTTTCACAAGCACTTGACATCTCTGTCTTTCTGCAAGCCTTCTTGGCTCATGTCTTCATGTCATCTCCAAAACTGGGGGACAACAAATGTTTGTCTTCACTTCTCTGGTTTAGAAGATAGTAAGTGGCTGCTAGCAGCTGAAGGTAGCTAGTGCATCCCTGGCTGAAATAAATATTTGCAGAAAGAAATTTCTTCCTGAACTGACTATCCCAACATGGGAGAGAACTGAAGAGTCGGCAGGAGCCCAACTGGGCTCCTCTTGACTGGGCTCTGGGATGTTTTCCCTGGTGCCTTCAAGCTCGTAATCCATAGTCCAAGGAAGCCCACCTTCCACCCTGTTCTGGTCCAGTTTACTCCAAAGGATTCTGCTATAAAAAAAAAACAAGTGAAGGCCACTAGGAGCCTCACTTACATAAACCAAAATCCTTTGAAACAGTAGCTCAGAGGAGTGATAGGACCAATTCATCTTAGTTGTGCGCCTAGTCACTCAGCAAAGTAAATAGATAGAAACATCCCCCTGGCCACAGAAGTCATGGGAAAAATGCCACTCTGACAAGAGGTTGGATCTGTCTCCTGTACTTCATATCTGCCTACTCACCAGGTGATGGATTTGAAGGACAAAGTGATAATGGGTTTGAACTGCATCTTCTCCTTGTGTAAGTCTCCATACTCTGTCCTCTCAGTCTCCCACATGGCTGTTTGATCCACCATTAACTATTGAATGAAATTACCCGAAACTCAAGCTTAAGTGCTGAACCCCCAGTTTCCTGCATAATTGTTGGTGCCTCTGGCATCCCCTAGACAAATTCTATAATTATCTTATGCATTTTTAATTGAAAAAAATCTGTACCCTTTGGAAATATAAAATTTTTAAAGACAAGTACCCTAAAACAAACCTAAATTAAATAAGACAGAAGTACTTTACTGCCTGTATTGTTTATATTTAATGCAAGAGAACACATTTCCTTAATTTCTCTGAAGCCAACACAATCTCCTGTCTCTTGCACTGGAGTGTTGCAGAATTTAGGTCAAGTGTATCAAGCAGTAAACAGGGCTTTGCAAATAATCACGTGGAATAGCTCATGAGAAATAGCCCATCATAGTTGCATTAATCAGCCAAGTTTTCCTTTGGCTTCGTTTGTAATGCAGTAGATCCCAAGGATCCCAATACACTACAGGCTGTGCGGAGGTGCAGGAAAAAGGAGGTCCCTGTTCTAAAATTTTAGAAGTTAAAAATCTGGCCAAAACCAGTGGATAAATTGGCAACATAACCAAGAAGTGCAAGACAGAAAGTTTTCTAAGGAAAATAAGGTTTCTTCACTACTAACTGTGACTTGCTGGGATTTGCCTAGCTCAAGTTACGCGTTCTACTGTGTTAAAACTCATATGGATCGGCTCCCCTCCCACTGTTGGGTGACTGTTTGTCAAGAAGCAGGATGCCACAGCCGCTTGCAGCTGCAGAGCTCCTGGACCAGAGCTGGCTTGGACCAGGCATATCAGAGGGAGGTCAGATCTGCCTGCCCTTGTCTGTGTAAACATATCCTCTGATAGAATAAAAATGCAAACTAGCCATCTCTCATGTCTGATCGCTGTAAGTGCCACTAAATGCATCTTAGCGTCGTAGGCAGAACTGAACTTCACCTTCTTCTCGCTTAAGGATGGGAAGCTGAAATCTTCCCCCAGGGAAGCCAGCAGGAGTGAGACAGGGAGGGAAAAACGCTACGAGATCCTGAGTTTCTGCTCCTGCTTCCTGGTTAAGCAGCAGCCTTGAATGACCCAAATGCTCTATATCTTTCATTTTACAGCAGCAGTATTTGCCACCCTGGCCTTCTAGAGCTTTGGCACAGACAAAATAATAATAGAGTCGTGGTTGTTTTGCTGTCTCTTGGCACTCTGCTGTCCTTCACAGCTGCTTAGATGGTCTGTGTCTGGAGCTCACCCCAGTCAGCCTACTATGAACAAGCCCAATTGTGTGGGGTTTCTTCTCAAGAAAAAGAAAAAAAACTCAAATAACTTGTATTTTCAACCTGTTGCATTTAAAATCTTTTAACAATTTGCTACAAACCCTTTCACATTTCTGGTGTTTACAAAACAGGTTATTATCTGTTGCGTAGTTGCTTAAACCCTCCTGTAACTGAAAACAATACCCAAGTGTCCACCAAGGTGTAAACTAGATGTCATGCTAAAAGACTCTTCCAGGTCAAATAATGTAGTATTAGGAGATTTATTCCAATAGAAAACATTACTGCCTTGTTCTACTAGAACTAGTAGGAAGGTCTCCTACACTTCCCAGACCTCCCTAAAGGGAAGTGTTCTGCTACAACTTCATAACCACTTTCTTTAACCTCTAGGTTGGTAAGAAATGCGAAATACTCCTCTCAGTTAGTTTCTGATGCCAGTTTCTGTCCTGATTTTTAAAATAATTAATGAAGTAATTTTCAGGTCTATCAAAGAGGGCTGATAGATGGACCACCATGACAGCTACACTTCTTTGGACAGTGCAGATTGCAAACAGCAGATCAGAGTGCGTGTGAGCTATGCACGGAGGGTACTTGGTTACGTGATCCAGTTATGAATCACATAACAGGGACATACAGGAAAATCCAGAGTTTGATCAACATTAGGAAATCCTCCAGAGCCTTTCTCTTTGCAAGAAACCTTCCACTGGAAGGGTGGCATAACACCGATTCTCTGATTTAGCCAACGGCAAAAAGTAGGAAAATAATAAAGTGTAAAATACTGAAATGTGAAAGTGTGCCCTGAGCAGATTTCTTATCACTGAAATTCCATAAAATCCATCACGAATATTAAAACCATTATCAGTGTTGTTATGTGACAGGAGCTCTGATATGAATTGATGAGCAGCAATATAAAACATAAGATAGGTCATTATGATTGAGGCAAGTGGTGGTAAACTTTAATGGAGATGCAGAAATTACTACCAGGGTTATAACTAAATTTATAACTAAATTCTCAGAGAGGACAACTCATATCCATTTCTCCCTCTGCCACTTGTCTCCCTGTTTTCCTTTCCTCTAGTTCTGCTCTGCGCTTGGATTCACTGAAGGTCTTTTTTCCAAACTCCAGCTCTTAGAAACTCCTATTGAACTCTGAAGAGACTTTCCTTTGCCATTTGTGTTAACACATGGTGGCCTGCTGAAATGTCTGCCAGGTCTTCCCCATGGTCACATTTTATTATCTCCATGTACCTGCCAGGACAACAGAGATTGTTTCAAAGCCAGCCGAGTTTCACTCCATTTCCTAAGCAGTGGAGTGTGGACTCCCTCTAGCCTCTCTCTTGTTTTCTGCAGCAGAATTGCATTGATTCAGCTGCTCTGAATTTTCAGATCTCATCTGGTTCATTTTCCAGCCTGCACCACGCTGTCCCCTTCTCTAGCTTTAGTCAGCCTCCTGTGAGAAGTGGGTTTCCAGGTCAAAGCACAGCTCTTGCTGGCAATCAAAAGTGGAAGACTTTCTAGAGAAATGCCATCTTTTACAGTATTATGCTTTTTTGGATTTACTCCCTCAAGGCCTGGATCTGGCCAACTCGAGAGCACTCACTGTGGCACATTAGCAGGACGGGCAGCCCAGCGTTTCATCCTTTGTGAATGCTGAAGGCATTACTCACAGCTGAGTATCTCTAAACAGCTGAGCCTTTTGGTTAGGAGAGAGGTGCCACACTAGTTTAATTCTAAGCTCAATTAGCTTATAAAAATACCAGAATGGCTCCCATGGCTGCCTGGGGCAGGGAGGCTTTTGGCTTGGACAAAGTGCTGAGCAGAGGAAGAGAGTGAATTTGACTCTGTCTCGCTGGGCAGGAATAGATTAGCTGAAGTGGGGAAAGGCATGCAGAGGTGTGCAGCCCTTTTGGGGAGGAACTGTGCCCTAGGGCAAGTGATGACACAGTTTACCTCCCCAGCACCCCTAGACAATCCTACTACACTGATGCTCGTTGTGATAAACTGTCATCTCTGCTTACACAAGTGTGATGGGTTTGCCCTTGGCTGGGGGCCAACCCACACACCCGTTCACTCAATTCCCCCCCATTGGAGGACAGGGGAGAGCACTAAAGGGGTAAAGAGAATAAAGGACTTGTCAGTTGAGATAAGAACAATTTAATAACTAAACTGCAATAATATTGAAAATAATACTATATACAAATATACAAATGAGTGATACACAGTGATACTGCCCTCCCCACCCCCTCCACCCAATGACCAAGTCTCAGCCCATTCCCAGCTAATGATCCTGGAGCAGGGAGAGTCCCGAAACTGTGCTCACAGAACGGAGATAACAGTCTGAGCGTCCTAGACTGAGAGCTGACCGAGGAGGTGGGGAGAGAAGCCCTTGGGAGAGCAACCACCTGGAGCGAGATGATCTGAAGCGAAAGGGGACCCAGAACCAAAAGGGACGATCTTCCAGAGGGTCCTCACCTATATACTGGGCATGAGGTGTATGTTATGGAATAGATTATTGGCCACTCTGGGTCTCAATCCCAAACCTAAGATCAAATCCTGGGCTAGTAACTGGGGCTGTGCTCCCTCCCAGCTTCTCCTGTTTGCAGACAGCCAGAGAAGCTGAAAGACCTTGGCAGCCACGTAAACATCACTTTTTATCAGTTTTCTTCTGAGCACAAATGCAAAACACAGCCTCTTGCTGGCTATTATGAAGAAAGTTAATTCTGTCTCAGCTTAACCCAGGTAAACAAGTGTGGTGCCGAGACAAGCGAAGCAGCAAGCTGTAGCTGAGCACCAGGAGCATCTTCCAGCTACACCAAATCATGGTCAAATCCCAGTGCAAGAATCAATCCAAAGTGCTGTGGTGTTCACACAGCTGAGCAAACACAAGAGGTGTCCTGGGACAGTGAGGAATCCTCCTGGCTTTGCCTAGGAGAACGTTGTTTATGGACACTGTGGATTTGCATTAAGTTTCGGCATCACAGATACATGCAGAGATAAATCAAAGTGCAGTTTTTAACGGGGAGACCCATGGCTATGTGCCTGGGTGCTTCAGGGTGAGCTATGGGGGTGTCCAATTTACATCCTTATGGGTTTGCAGGGTGTCTTACCCCTGGAGTAAACAAATGAGCAGGAAAGATGCTTTCAGTGCTCGACACATAATGAGGCCACTTATTTAGCTACTTACATTCAAATTGAGACATGTAATTTTAAGAACTCAATCTTGAACATTTTGCCCAAAATGTCCAAACCCAGCTGCTAGATGTGGTTGTAAAACACTTATTTCATTTTTTTTTCAGGAGTTCCAAATGTGCAGGCATTTGGCTTTGAAACTGTTGTGTGTGCAAATTTTAAAATATAGTCCTCGTCCGGTCACTTATGCAACATCTGATGCCCATGTTGCTATGGTTAGTATATGCCTTGGGTGAAGGCTGTGGTAGCTAGTCACATATGGTATTTTCGCAGAGCTGTGCACAAGAATTGCATATTAAATTACAAATTCAAGCAAATATAGCCTGTCCATACCAGGAACTGAATATGTAAGTGCTTGGACTGAATTGCCTTTAACCCAGCATAAATTCCCAGTTAGTTCAATAAAAAATTAACCATGTAGCGCTGGCTCCTGCTCCTACTGTTGGTAACACAGGGCAAAGCTAAATGACAAATGCTCTGTGCGAAAGCAAATGAGGTCTCACAGTGGTGTGGACCTATCGTAACACAGCGTGTATATTTCACAAGGTGATCCAAAAAAAAAGTCACTGTAGGAGTTGTGTAAAAATCAATGGTGTAGCAAAGAAGCTACATGGTTCAGAAGGAACAGGAAGATATTCACAAAACGTAGGTATGTCATTTCTATGGACATCACTGATTTATGTTTCTTCTGTGTTTTCTTCGTGCTTTACAAAAGTCTGACAGGCATAAACTGAATTAAGGTATGCCAGTTCTGATTTTTCCTAAAGAACAGGTACTTAAGCATTGCCTCATTGGAATACCCTTTCCTGTAAGCAGTGAATATGCTTTTTTTTTTTTAGAGTACATTTTTTCCAGATTTAAGCAGCAGTGAAATAAATGAACAAATTAAAAAAAAAAATACGGTTCAGTTGTGAAAAATACCTTCCAAGAGGAAGTTAATAAATCATTGTCCTTCTGAATTAGCACACCACAACTGAGTATAAAACATACTAATGCACTTTTTTTCCTGAAAAAAAAGCTGCAGAAGGGAAAGTCTTGAACAACCATACCATATATAATTAAAACTACAGCTTTAGTTACAAAGGACCCCATGGCAGCAATGGTTGAGAAAGTGCTCTGTGTGAAACTCTTAGTACAATTAAAATCACATTAGTTTTTTAGCATGCCAATAGTAGTAATTCTGCATAGTAATTTCAGAGACAGTGTAAAATGTGGCATACAGGTTCCTTGTGGAAATTTTATCCATAATGTGGGTATGAGACATACAGCTCATTCCCGTGTTAAAAACACGCCAGAAACACAATCCTCTCTTAGAAACCTTCCTTTTTTCAATAAAAATAGCTCTAGTTCTGTAAGAACCAAATGCATTAGAAAACATACAGTGCTTTAAAGTACAGAAAGTAGTTTCCATACATCCTGTATCTCTGATCGTGACAGTGAAACACACAACTCGAAGACATTAAGGTATGGTGATTTTGGTCACCTTTGAACTGGGGGTGTCTGAACAGTGTAGCTCCTGTGTAACCCCATGGTTGCACGGGATTAACTACATGGTAACGGGCTAAGTGGGAGCAGAGGGTCCAAGTCAGCTTCAGCATTGGTGTGGCCTCACCTCGAGTATTGTGTTCCCTTCTGAGCCCTACAATTGAAGAAGGATGTGAAGGTCCTTGAGTGCATCCAAAGGAGGATAACAAAGCTGGTGAAAGGGTTGGAAGGCATTTCCTATGAGGAGAGGCTAAGGAACTTGGATTTGTCCAGGTTGGAGAAAAGGAGGCTGAGGGGTGACCTCATTGCTCTCTACTGTGGATAGGGAAGTGCTGAGATCTTCTCCCCGGGATCGGGTGACAGGACACATGGGAATGGTTTAAAGCTGCACCAGGGGAGGTTTAGACTAGACATTGGGAAGCATTTATTTAACCAATAGGGTGATCAAACACTGGAACAGGCTTCCTAGAGAGGTGGTCAATGCCCCAAGCCTGTCAGTGTTTAAGAGGCATTTGGACAATGCCCTTAACAACATGCTTTGACTTTTGATCAGCCCTGAACTGGTCAGGCGGTTGGACTAGATGATCATTGTAGGTCCCTTCCAACTGAACTATTCTGTTCTTTTCTATTCTGTTCTGTTCTGGTCTATTCTATTCTATTCTAAACTATAACAGAGTAAAAAAATGGAAATTCTTGCTCTGCTGAAAATAAGGAGGGATTTCAAGAAATCAGCTCAGGGCATTTGGTTAGATGGTTGTAGCCCTGATTTAGGATGAGCTGCCACAAGTCGTGCAGGTTCTTCAAGAGTAGCTGAGGTTTCCTCACTGCCCAAGTCAGAAGCTGTGACTGATGGATAGATCAAGTGTTGCAGTAGCCTAAGGCAGCTGCCACTGCAGCACACATTTTTCCAGTGCCAATAAAGATATCAGTTTTTATAAAAGAGGCATGGCTGGAAAGGTCTTCAATCTATTGCCAAAGGTTTTATGTAAAACAGCCTCTCCTAGTATTCATTCTGCATGCTAATAAATTGCATGTGCTATAGTAGCAGTCATTTTAAAAATTGTGGTAGAAGATTAGGTCAGAGTTCACAACAGAATCAGCAGGAAAGTTTTGACCAACATTAAATTTGAGTTCTCTTGTTTTGACGGATTGAGATTTGCTCCTTCTGTGATTGTTAAATACAGTAAATGGAAATGTTACTACGAATTTGCAAAATTATATCGCTGTGTCATATTTCTTAAACTTGTCAAATGCATTAACCTATATTTTAAATTTATAGCAGACAAGAAACCAAAAGAGAAACTAGAAATAATGTCTGAGCAAGTGGAATTGAAACATCAAAGTTAAATTCTAACTTGCAAAGAAATGCCATACAGAGTTTTGCCAAACTTTGTTGGCAGATTTTGTCTTTGCAGAGTCTGTGCACCAAGAAGTGATGCATTCACAAGGCATTGTACTCGTAGTCCTATCAGTGCTGCTTGATATGTGAGAAGAGTGGCTTTCATATACATGAAATCAAATCTTAGACATCTATTCGAGCACTGTAGAATTTTGAAGTTAATTCGGTGATGAAGATGTGAAAATTATGCAGCAGAGCTCACATGCAGACTATTGACTTTGATGGTAGCAATGTAGAAATTATAGCAAATGAACCTAAATCTGTTAGAGAAGACATTCTTTTGTTCCTATTATGTTATATATTGGAAGATATTTTGTCATAAATATATATAAATTAACTGGTTATAGGCTCCTCCAATGGCTTGTGAGGTAGATTCTCTATTTCCAAATACAAATGCAGAATCTACATACAAAAGAAAATTTTCTTATGCAAATGTTAACTATTGTGACAGTTTTTTTTCTTTTTCTATGAATGAGGAAATCCAGATGTCAATCAGGTTACCTCTGCTTCGGTCCAGTGTCTCTCCTACTGCTTCATTTTACAGCATCAGCTTACGGACAGACACCGTGGTCTGCGGTGAAAGCAGAGTGCTGTATTTATGCGGCAGAGAAACGCACTTGCTGAGAAACAATATTTATTAGCCTAGGTGGAGCGCAGCATTAATCTGTGTGTAGTGCTGCATTGTGCTTTGTAAAGATGTTGTCTGTGTGTAACAGCAAGAACTGAAAGTGGGGGTGTGCAGCAGAGGGGGGGATCAGTCTGCCGTCGAAGTGAGGCTGGTGCCAAGGGGTGCGGAACAAGAGCTGTTCTGCAGGAGTGAGTGGGAGGAGGAGGTGCGGTGCAGCAGGCTGGGAACAATCAGACTACGGCTGAAACACTTGGTAATTAACAAACAGGCTGGAGAAAACTTAACGAAATCCGGTTTTCTTTTCATCTGCTTTTGGATTTTTTTAATCAGATTAAACTGGAAGTGTGCAAAGGCTTCTTAAGGGATTGTCTGCAAATAGCTGGAAGAACATCCAGTCACCCTTCAGTGCTTCTGGTGGTTACATAGGCTAAAATATGCAAAATTTTTAAGTTTGAACTGTCATTGTGCACAATATACTCTGATCAAGTTTATTTCATTATCACAAGCTTATTAAATTTCTTACTAAAATTAAGCCAAGGTTCCAGGGTTTTTCCTCTGTTGGGTGCATTTTTTCCTTTTTCCAAGCCGACTATAACTTTATTTCTAGTTTCTTCAGTCTTCTTTTTTATTATATCTTTGACTATTAATATTTACAGCAACTCCCACAGATTAATTTTATTTATGTGCCTTAAATGCCACTTCCAGGAATAATTAAAAAAGGGACTTAGTAAGACTGAACTCAACACCAAGGCAGGTTTACTTCAGTATTTTTCTTCAAAGATCTGGCACATTGCCCCTCATCTTTGCATTTGATATGTACTGAAACGACTTATTTAGATTATACGCTGTAGAGCTCATGTTGCAAGGTAAGCTGACATGAAACTCCGTAAGAGTGTCCTAAACCCCAGTGTCAGGGCTACCCTCAGCATACCTCTGACACAGCAGGGCTACATTAAAACATGGGTTTAGTCCACTGAAAGAAAAAATCTGTTTCATTATGGAAATACTAAAACTAGGCAACAGGAATGTGCTGAAGAGAGCCCAACTACAGGAGATCCTGTCGATATGCCAGGGCAGTTAGAGTGCTGGAAGTACAAAGTGGATAAGGGCGGTTCAGAAAATGGAAGGTGAGAGCAGAAGAGATTGATAAATGGGAAGGACGCTGAAAAAGCACATAGTAGAGGTAATAAATGTAGCAAGCAGCAAAACGGTGCCTCCTCATAAAACCCCTATATCAGCATCCTGGATCTACAATAAACCTCAGTTTGCCACTCCTTTACAAAGGGCGCATGGTCCCACCAGAGGCTGCACAGAGAAGCCCCAGACAGTTTATTTCAGCAGCATACGCCAACTGTATCACTGGGCAGCAGTGGGGGACTCCACACAGTGACCCAGAGGGATGGTCCTTTGTGTACATCGTCACACCATACACTTATTGTATGTCTCTCACCCTAAAAGACAACACCCATGTCACAGAGCTGGGTGTCTAAACCTGGTTTCCTTCTTCCCCTGAGACAGCCCAGGGTATTATTTAATATTTCTGTTTGCGTATTTTTCTTCTTGTGTCATTTCCTTCCTGTCTTCCATTGTTCTTTGCTGGGTTTTTCTCGCTGTGTGTGATGGGACCAGTGGGAAAGCCCTTTGAAGTTAGGGTGACTCTCACCACTCATGTCACTGCTGCAAGGCTATAAACTCCTCTCCTGGTTGCTCTGTGTCCTCTTGGAAGCTGCCAGTGTCAGAGCTCTGCTCTGAGGTGGCTCTTGCTCTTTTTAAGGCCAGCCCTAAGAAAGACATTGAAAAATAACCCCCAGAGCTTGAATTTAGTGTGATATTCTGCAAGGGGCCAGAGTATGGAGTGCAGCATCAGGGGGGTCAGTTCATTGGCATTGAAGATGTTAGACCCAAAGGTCTTTCATATGACACATAATATTTTGTCTATGTGAAAAAGAAGAAAAAAAAAAAACCCAACATGTGAGTGGGTAATGAAGGTGAAAGGACTAATTAATGAAGGACACAGGACTAACTAGGTACCTAGCTGAAGCAGTTGGACTAGCTGGTAGCTGAAGTGTTGGACTAGATGATCTCTAAAGGACTCTTCACTCCTAAACGATTCTGTGATTCTATAAGCAAGAATTAAAGTCTTTGGGTAAAATTTTTGGAAAATGGCCCTCGGTTCCCATTAGTACATGATAAATACTTACTAAAACTGCAGTGCATTTTTCTTTTCATACCAAAATTACCTGTACATTGTTAAAAGCTTGATGATCATTCCAAATGTAGAATGGACTGGCCTCAGCAACTGCAAGCAATATTGGAGAAATCAGAGTCTCCTCCTGCTGACCTGTTTCCAAAGAACAAGTGACTGATTGTGATGCCTTGGCACTAGCAGAACACTATGGAATAAATCCTACTTTCTAAACCACTGTTGTTTGGAAAGAAAACAAACAAAATGAATACTGCAGTAATTGAAATGAACACCCGTGGTGGCTTATTTAGCACGTTTGTCAGGGCTTTTAAAAGGTATTATTTCTTCGAATAATAGAATCACAGAATGGTTTGGGTTGGAAAGGACCTTAAAGACCATCTAGTTCCAACTCCTCTGCCATGGGCAGGGACACCTTCCACTAGCCCAGGTTGCTCAAAGCCTCATCCAGCCTGGCCTTGAACACCTCCAGGGATGGGGCATCCTCAATTGCATTGAGCGACCTGTTGCAGTGTCTCACCACCCTCACAGTGAAAAATTTCTTCCCAGTATCTAATCTAAATGTATCCTCTTTCAGCTTAAAACCATTACCCTTGTTCCTGTCGGTGCACTCCCTGATAAAGTGTCCCTCCGCATCTCTCCTGTAGCCCCCTTTCAGCACTGGAAAGCTGCTATAAGGTCCCATTGGAGCCTTCTCTTCTTCAGGCTGAACAACCCCAACTCTCTCAGCCTGTCCTTGTATGGGAGGTGCTCCAGCCCTCTGACCATCTTTGTGGCCTTCCTCTGGACCTGCTCTAATAGGTCCATGTCCTTTTCGTGCTGGAGACTCCAGAGCTGGACACAGCACTGCAGATTGGGTCTCATGAGAGCAGAGTAGAGGGGAAGAATCATCTCCCTTGACCTGCTGCTAATGCTTCTTTTGATGCAGCCCAGGACACGGTTGGGTTTCTGGGCTGCAAGCGCACACTGCTGGCTCATGTTGAGCTTCTTATCAACCAACACCCCCAAGTCCTTCTCCTCAGGGCTGCTCTCAATCCATTCTCCGCCCAGCCTGTATTTGTGCTTGGGGTTGCCTCGACCCATGTGCAGGACTTTGCACTTGGCCTTGTTAAATTTCATGAGGTTTGCATGTGCCCACCTCTGAAGCCTGCCCAGGTCTCTCTGGACGGCATCCCTTCCCTCCAGCGTGTCCACCACACCACACAGCTTGGTGTCATCAGCAAACTTGCTGAGGATGCACTCCATCCCACTGTCCATGTCTCCGACAAAGATATTAAACAACACTGGTCCCAGTACTGACCCCTGCAGAACACCACTTGTCACCGGTCTCCACTTGGACATCGAGCCGTTGACGACAACTCTTTGAGTGCGACCATCCAGTCAGTTCCTTATGCACTGAGTGGTCCAACTGTCAAATCCAATTCTTCTCAAATTTAGAGAATGTGGTGTGGGACAGTGTCAAATGCTTTACCCAAGTCCAGGTAGATGATGTCAGTTGCTCCTCCCTTATCCACCAATGGTGTGACCACGTCGTAGAAGGCCACCACATGATTTACCCTTGGTGAATCCGTGTTGGTTGTGACCAATCATCTCCTTATTTTGCATGTGCCCTAGGACAGTTTCCAGGAGGATCTGCTCCGTGTTCTTGCCGAGCACAGAGGTGAGACAGACCGGCCTGTAGTTCCCTGGGTATACATTTTCTACCTTTTTAAAAAAGGGGGTTGTATTTCCCCTTCTCTAGTCAGTGGGATCTTCACCAGACTGACACAATTTCTCAAATATCATGGATAGTGGCTCAGCAACTATGTCTGACAGTTTCCTCTGGACCCGCGGATGCATCTCATCAGGTCCCATGGACTTTTGCACCTGCAGGTTCCTTACATGGTCACAAACCTGATCGTCTCTTAACAGGGGGTGGTTCTTCATTCTCTCAGTCCCTGCCTTTGCCTTCTGCCCGTTGGACGATATGGCTTGGGCACTTGCTGGTGAAGACTGAGGAAAAAAAGCCGTGGAGTACCTATTTCAATGTACTGACTGCTTATTACTCAGCCTTTTTCTTTCTTTTTTTTTTTTCTTTCTTTTTCTTTTCCATTTGAGATCCCAGGTTTTCATGTAAAACAGTGTGAATAATTGACCTTTCAATTTTGCTGGCCAATGAAAACAAAGTAAATGATGATTTAAGAGGGATAAAATCATTCATGTGAACTGAAAAATAACAAACCTCTTTAGTGTTGTTTTAGGTTTTAGTTTGGTAACTAAAATACCTATGTTTCAAAAGAAAAGCCAACAACCTTTATTTCACAGACTTTTAAAATAAAGTCTTTTAGATTGTCTGGATTTGTTTGTATTTTCTTGGGACAAAACTGGACCTAAAATTTGACTTTAAACTCTCATATACCTCTGCATACAAATGTGAGATACAGAAACACAGTGGGAAGATATCTGAAAGTTGCAGTTAAGTTACCCACCACAGTGTGAGACTGAGGTACAGTATTCCTTGGTAGCAATTTGTTACTAGTATGTAAGGTATGTAGATTCAGTTTTTACTACTTGTTTCCCACTTGGCAGAGTTACCAATGTTCTCCATAAACTCTATACTTTTTGTTGTTTCTTTGACCCTCACAGCTACTGGAGGTGGAGATGAAAGGAAAAAAAAAACAACAAAGCACAACAATCCTAGAGATAGCCAAGTCAGGGGGATTCAGGCCCTGCCTGTCTCTGTCCTGGCAAGGCAAGTTAACCCACACAGAGCTTCATGCTGTCAGTTTGCTTTAGGTTTCCAGGCTACCATGTCTAAAGTCCAATCTGTCATTTAAACATTACTTTAGTTTTTGAAAATTGGTCCTGAGTTCCTAAGCTACTTCAGTGTTTTTGAAAGTTTTGATAAAAGTCTAAAGACAATAAAAAAAAAAATTGTGGTATATTGTGGTAGTACTAGTTGGGTTATACTAAGCTGGATAATCACAGATGAAGCCAGTGTAAACAAATGCACATAGTTCTTTTTTATTACTGAACATGACTTGTAGACAATACACCACCTTACATCTATTTGGTAAAAAAAGCTTATGTTTCCAAAGTTGTCTCAATTTGGCAGTTGATCTTCCTTTTTCAACTATGTTCATTTTATGACTCACAGGCAGAAAACTTGTCGCTTTGGCCAAGTTATTAGTCATGTAAATGCTGTTGGAGGTGCAAGAAATGTCAGTCCAAATTAGGAGACTTTTGAAAGTCCAGCCAAGACTATATCAACTCATAGTCCAAAAATATTTAGATGAAGTTGCACTGGCAGTTTCCTCAGCCACCAGTGCCTTTTTATTCATTAAACATCAAGAATTCCTATTTTGATGATGTTATAAGACTTCACTGCTCTTTTCATGTTTTCCAGTCACTATTGCTTGAGGCAGGTTCCTTGTCTCAGCTATGAGCTGTTTGTGGTGTTAATATGACTGGGAAATTTTGTCTGCTTTTGAAGGTACTCTGAGGTTTGGTTTGGTTTGGTTTCCTTTCCTCCAGTTTTATGGTTTTTCCTCCAGATTTATGTTTTGTCCCAGTTTTTGCTTAGTTTTGGGGTTTCCTTTGGTCGAGCAGGTGTTTTGGGTTTTATTTTTGTCCATTCAAGTGGTCTATGTCACTTCTAAGTAGAGGAAGGAATACAACATCTATGTGTGATCATTACAAAATCATCAGGCACATCCTAAAGCAGTCAAAGGGGTCCACTGGTCGCTTCTGCTTCATGGTTGAGTTGATTCAGTGTGGAGACTCAGGACAGACAAAACCACGTGCCACCACTTCTAACTGACGTTGTTCTCAAGGGTGACAATTTCCTTGGCCTTCGCTGATGAAAGTTCAGGGAGTTCAATGCTCTGCTGTCACAGGCAACCAGTTTTTGTAAACCTAGCTGTAAATTTACCTAAGCTTCTTGTCCTCGCAGGAGAGACCCTTCTACCTGGGAGCTGAGACACCATCATGGCCAGCAGCTGCTTCTTCTTTCACAGATGTTTTTAATTCCATTATATGAAAAATACTTCTTAAGAAACCAATTTAGTTACAGTTCAAGAGGGAACAATACATCTAGAAAATATTTAGGCTTCTAATACCAGTGTTGCAAAAATTAACGTATTTATATATTTGTGTATTTATATACAAGTTATTATTTATAAACAAATTATTTGTACATTTATATACAGTACAGGAAGTACTGTAGGGCATGGGATGAAGAGTTCCACAGCACAACTGGGATTCTAAAACCTGAAAAATTTAGTTGCACCATTGCCATCAATCTCCAATAGCACTGAATGGCTAAGTCACCATGTGATGCAAGGAAACTACAAATAATCTCTCAGGGAGATCACTAATTAACAAGTACGCAGTCAAAAATATCTTCTTACATATGACAGGGTGGACTCTTCACTACTGTAGCTTTCTCCCTGCTCTCAAAGAAGCTCCTGAGACTCACCTACCCACACACTCTAAGGAGATGTGCCTAAAACACTGCAGTGAGGTGAAGATCAAGGAGTGATGTGGAGAGGGATGGAGAGCAGTCGTGGGTGGCCTGGATGGCTGACAGGGAGACAGAGACAGGAGAAGGCATGTAGGAAATGATGAGGCTTCACATTTTTTGCTTGTCCCATGAAAAAAAGGCATGTGAAGAAGAAATAGTTTTTTCTTGTTCAATTGAAGGATGAGAGTCTTCTTTAGCATCAAGAAATAAATCTCAAAGAGTAGCTAAAGGAGTTTTCTGCTTCTTACTCCAGCAGATCCTGAGAACCTTTTGAGGACACATTACCACTAAATAACTGAGGTCATTGTCAAAAGTAAATTGTCTAGTATGGGCTTTACTCCTGTTGTGGTTTGAAACCAGGACAACATCTTTTAGAAATGTGTCCCCAACTTCAGTACAAAATCTAATTCTGGGAAAGCTTTTCAGCATGCAATCCATGTCAGCAAGGCAAGTGCTAGATATTACATTTTTCACAAGAAAAAAACCCCACTAAAGCCTGTCAATCCATCTGTAAAAAAAACACAGATATCTCTTCCCGTTCTTGCTTGTGAGTTAAAACTCCACAAAAGAAAGATTATAGATAATTTTGAGTGTTATTATTTGTCTGAAAATACTGTGCTTGATTCTAATACAATTTATATAATTTTGAGTTAAATAATACGAGCAGAGTTATTCCAGATAATGCCAGTGTGACAAAAAGTAGAAGCAGGTTCTGTTGTCTAGCAGACATTTTTTAGTGAGAGCGAGAAAGCATGTGGGAGGAGGTCTCAGTCAGGATGTGCCTTTCCAAATAGGCAACGCTTTTTTTTTTTTTTTTTATGAGTATTGCATGGGCTGTATGGATACATTTAGTTTTATAAGGAACACTTTTTTTTACTGAAATAAATTTCAGAAAGGCTCAGAATGTGACTTGAACACAAATCTCACTTAAATTCAGTGAATAATTTCAGGCAAAAAGGGAAATCATTGAATCATTGAGAATCGAAACGTTTTGAGGCTGCCAGTTTTATTGGAGATGCTGGTCTTTGTATCACGAGAAACTGAATAACTTCTTCATCTTTATTACCTCGACAAAAAAACCTAAAGGAGATAAGATAAGAGACTGCTGGCGGTTACTGATTCCAGCCCCTAGCCCATTGCTAGGGTATAAGGATGGAAAGTTTAGAAGCAATGCCTTACTTATCTAGTGAATTGTTTCCTACTTTCTACTTTTAAATTGTGTATTCCGTTTTAACATGTGTGCCTTGTGCAAATTTTGTCATGAGTTGAATTAGCAACTAATCTTTAGGTAGCTGCAAAGAAAGACTGTTACGAAACCACACCCGAGCAGTCTGTCTGGAGAAGATGCTCTGTTGATGCTTTACAGTTTTCTGCAGAGCAGTGGGAAAGTCAAGCAGTTGCCATCTAGTGGCAAATGAAACGAATTCAAGATGCTGAGTGTCTCGGCAGCTGCTGCTCCATTTCTAGCATAGGAAAGCTGGTGATGTGGAATAGCGAAAACCAAACCAGTGGTATTTTCAGTGATCAGAATATGAAATATGAACTGATCAGAATATGAAACGTGAACTGATCAGACTTGATCCATAAACAGGAGATGGGCTGACGGGAGACCTAAGCTATATTCTCTTTTCATCTGTATACAGCATTTCCCACTTTGACCTACTCTCTTTTAGTTTCATACATTACAAGAGTTCAGCATAAAAAAAGTATCTTTGTTTTAGATTTCTTCCAGAACCACTATAAGGTAGAAGTTTAGTCTCTTTAAAATGTACACAGTTGTTGCATACAGCTTTTTTTCAGGTGGCTCCGTTTTCCGGCTGCCCTGTCCCACTTCATTTCTGCAGGACAGCACCTGATCTGGCACATTGTGATCACTGCCAACGCTCACTCTAAGAATACAGTTTCCATTTAGCAAATCTCTAGTTCTCTCCTTTTGAGGCTTTGGTTTCATTATCAAAGAGAACCAGCAGGATCCCCTTTGGGCTTGGCTGTTCCTCTATTTCCTCCCTGCATATCGCTGCCAGTTGACTGTGTCTGCAGACTCCCTTATGTCCAGAGAGGCAATGGATCTTGGGGAAGTAGTAAACCCACATTACCCTGTTCTAGCATGATCAACACCTGGTGTAAAAATCGAGTGACACAGGCCAGTTTCATAGAGATGTCCTATTGTCTCTTGTCCTGCTTTCTGCCCCGGTGAGCCCCCGTGCACTTTTCCTCCAGGTGTCCAGTCCTGTTCTTATTGGAGTGAGGAGGAGGAGGAGAAAAGGAAGCTCTGATGGAAGAAATATATAGTGGAAAAAGCAAAAATGAACTATATTTTTCTCTGTCTAAAAGGACCAATTTAATTAAACTCAGTGCAAAACCTTTTCTGGGGTGGCAGAAGGTAAGCACCTGTTTGTAGTGTATGTTTCAATGAGCATGAAACATCTCAAAGTTTGAAAGACCATTTTTTTCCTGGCTGTTCCTTGTGTTTGAGTACCTAGCTCTCAGCTTACACTGGCTAATGCATAACCTGAGACTAAGGCTTCACTTTTCCATCTGTAGTTCTGTTTCAACTTTAAGTCCCTGTCCTGTGATTTCACACACCACATGGTGCAATGGAGCCTCAACTTCATCTGGAGTCAGGAGGTGACGTGGAATAAATAAGAAAGAATAGTTATATAATGGAAATAACATACACAATCATAACATCAAGACTATTTCTCTTCCAACTGCCCCAACTGCTTCCGTTAGACCACAGATCTACAGAGAAGACTGCCCACACGGCATTCCCTGTGCAGCTTTATCCCTGTGGGATTTATCAGCATGTTAGCAGACTAAATGATGAATGTCTAAATCTCTCTGTGGTCAGTTGAGATACACAGAGAGAAGAAAGGACTTCTCAGAAGGATGCTTCAAACAGGTACCCAATTTAGGTGGCAAAATTGCCTTCTGGAGGTGCCTCTCTCTCATTGATTTTAGAGGAGCTGAGGGTAGACATAAGTAAAGATGTAACCCAACATTGTTCTTTGGCCCAGAGCCCTACAGGCATGAGAGAGCTTACAGCCACACTGTTAAGCTCTACTGTTCTCCAAAGTGGTGAGGATGCATCTAAGCTCCGTATCAGCAATGGTGCTTGGCCTGAGCTATCTACTCAAACATGCCCAGGGACTGTCTCAACCAATTTCCATTGACATGACTCAAAACTTTGCTAAAAATTTTCATAACGTAACAGTAAAGTCAACTGACTTCTAGCAACCAGCAAAATTTGGTAGTGCTGTTAAATTTGCTCATGTAAGTGTATTTAACATGACTTAACCACCAACATTTTAAAGGATTCAATGTAAATAAGTTTAATTTTGTTATTAGCGATTGTTGTGTACGGTATTCTCAGTCTGTAAGTAGGAATGCGACTCTGTGAATATAAATGTAAAACTATTCAGCATATATCTTTGGAGTCAAATTGGGCTCTTTTTCTGTAATAATCAGCAGCTGCAGAAATTGCCTGCTGTAAAGATTTGTTTCAAGGACATACCTGTTTTCTCATTGCTTCCAGCAAGGTTTTACAAAGGAATTTGTTGGGATTTTGCTGATGCTGTGCAAGGACTACAATATAGTAGGAATGATAGGGATCATGCCAGTAATCCCATGAAATAATGAATTATCCACTATCTCTTGTAGAAATAAACCTATCTCCAGTTGGCTCTCGGTATTTCTGGAAATGGATTCATTTGTTTCACTCTTTTTCTAGAGGTGACTGTTATCTTATTACCATGCAAAGAAGGAATCACTAACATTATTTTTTTTGGCTTTGTATAACTAGAAAGTCCAGACAAATGTTCCCATGTCATGCTTAGCAGCACTGAGTAGCTTGGAAGATTGAGTTTCCCTGTACTTCAGTACCCCCAGTCCTGTGTCTCATCTCTATTGGCCTTTAAAACCTCTTGATTCCTGTTCAGAGGTGATAACTTATAAAACTGAATTGCACGATTTGATGTCAGCTTGATTCTCCCTCGTTAAAAGCATGATAGTGCAAGTAATGCCTCCGGTAGTCAGGATGAAATGTGGATATGATTCCTTAGGATTTGGATGTCCTTGGGGCCTGAGAAATACGTTGCCAGAAACATTGTGGATGGACCAGCAAAGAATAAAATAAATTATCTGAGGCTCACGAAGATCTGAGAGTTATATCTCCTCTTGCAATAATTCCTATCTTGTTAAACAAAGTTCAGTTAAAAAGGTTTATTTTGTGTAGAAAGAGTACACCAAGTCTGTGTTTATATATTTACCAAATGGTGCGTTGTTTTGTTATTATTATGAAATACAGTGGCACATAAATGGAATCTGGGTTTTTTCCATGTTGTTCAGGTTCCCAGCATCTAGAGGTGGTCCCTGGGTCTGGAGCACATGGACTTTAGGTTTCCTTGTATGAGCAAAAATAAGTTAGGAATGTTTACAGATATTCTCCATTTGGCTTAGTGAAGTTGATAAATGTCTAGATTATAGCTTAGACACTGAAAATTCAGTTATCCTACTTTGTGCTGTTCTTACCATTCACACTTTCAAGTTGAGAGATACATTTTCTCATTTTCATTCTTTCAGGGAACACATTTTTATTACTAAAAAAAAACGTATTTCAGTGAAGGAAACTGAAACGAGATAAGCTTTTGATTTTTTTATTTACTGCAGCTTCTCAGTATAGGACTATAAAAGTTCAGCAAAAAATAGCAACTGCTATTTACTTCAGACAAACCGTGAGGTTAATCTGTGGTTAGTCTTGAACAAAACCAAGCACACTTACACATATCTGCGCGTTTATGTTGCTCTTAATGGGCCAATTAGCATCTGCTTCTGTCAAGCACTGATCGCTCCCTGAGAAAAGAGAAGGATCCTCGCCTCTTTCTGACTCTAATGGAAGCTGAGGGCACTGAAACCCACTATCAGCATCTGGCCCTTAGAGATTAATGGCACTATGCAAAGAGTATTACTAAACAATATACAGCACAGAAGGCATTTTTTGGAACACTGCAAAAATAGAGTCCCATTTTAAGACTCTCATTACTGTCATATAAAACAGATGGGAAAGATATGAAAGTTTAAGATTATAGTAAAAAAAAAAAATCCTGTGCCAAATGCAACTTCTGAGAAAGTTTGTAATAGATTGACAGGAACTAGATGAAAAAAAAAATTGGCAAGCATTGCAAAAGAGAAGACAGTAATGAAAGAGATAGCCAGAATAATGATCTAAGAAATAGCACAGCCTGGAAATGTCAGAAAAAATGGAAAAATATGTTTTACTGCTGCTTTCACAGAAAATCTAAGGGGAGGATTATAACTAAAATGTAAAATAAGGATCAGAAACAGGAAGACAAACATTTGCTATTGGTAAACATTGCCCACTGCAAACCTGATGTCACTGAAGTCCTAAATGAAAAATTCCTGTCGTTGCTTATGTTGTCTTTTTTACAGTATTGGGGGTCCAGGAAGTGGAAAAAGATAGAAAAGGTAGTTCTTACACAAATTGTGTCATATGGAAATTTGGTTGTATGATATTATGCTTTCTGTCTCCATTCATTGTCTGCGTGAGTGCACAGGAATAATGATAAAGTAAGGGACTAATTTTCATATGTCTGTGCATAAGATTATGTGACTAAGTCTTTTACCATGAATACCTTTAGTGCACATTCTTTGTCACTCACCTCAGCAGATAAACTCATGTTAATTACCTACATTCAGATAGCCGGGTTTAAAATGTGGGCCGTTATTTGGCATTTTAATTAATGGACTCTAGTTCTGAATTGCAAGAATTTTCCATTCTTGACAGATCTTGTAAAAGTGATGAGTCTATGTCTATGTTTAAGTACCAGTGCCTGGTACACCGGTGTCTGGTACACCAGTGTCTGCTTATGCATCTTTCATTCTCCCGGGGACAAGAAAATTGGGTTTCGAAACTCATTTGCAATTAAAGCTTCGGAGAACTTTTACCCGTGTGTCGGTACATGAAAACTGATAATGCAGAAAAATCCACCCAAACTGTGTGAAAGGCTGAGTCCAGTTTTGCAACTTGAGTGGCACAGGAAACAAAAACCTCTGAGCGTTTTAAAACCATTATAACAAACTGAGCTGCTCTAGATGGTGGAAGATGCCATCCTGCTTCCCCAGAACCAATGCCCCTCAGGAGCTACACTTACTCTTTTCTTTGACCTTTAATGTTGACAGCAATGGAGGCAAATGACAGCAGATGATACCAGAGACAGCAGCAGTCAAGTCAGTTTGTCAAACATTCTTCTTCTCACAGCTCTTAATGTGGATTTAGCAGGTGGACAAAGGAGTGGAAGAGGAATAGATGGGAGAGCAAGGTGAGGGTCAGCACTCTCTGAGAAGAAAAGTTTGCGAGGGAGGAATGTAATGGTTCGAAGTAGTAGATTACTCAAGGAAGGAGAAAGTATGCTCGAAAACATTTGTACTCTTAGTAATACTGTCTATGATGCTTGGTTTTTTTTTCTGCCTACTCTCACTTATTACACATTGGGAATGTCTGGAAAAGCTCCAAAACTGACCCTTTCCTATGTGGAATCTAAAAAGCAAAAACATGTCTAAAAAGGTAGGAAATACCAAGATATATGAATGAAAAGGATACTGTGCATTTTGGGCAAAGATTGTTAGAAATGTTGGAGAATCTTGAGAAGAAATTAAAGCTGCGTAAGCAAATGGCTCTCTCTAAATTCAGGCTTGAAAAATATACAGATAGTTTCTGTATGGGGAAAAAACTTCTTGGAAGGACCAGGGTGAGTGTTGGGTTTACAATGTGTGTGCTCAGAAGGAGGAAAATTCAGAGAGTATAGTTTGTGAATTTAAAGGTTATAAGCCATTCGAGGTTTTTATTTTAGAGCTTGGCAGATAGTATTCAAATTGTTTTATAATTCTTTCCAAGTTATTGATGTTTTTGGCATTATAATTATAGCAATCAGTGTTAGTAAGTGCTTCATAAGCTCTAAATTAGTCATGTTAAGAATTTTCGATTTTCACTTAGCTCATAGGCTATATTGAGACACCGCTGTATCTCAAGAAGGCCTTAGCAATCCCAAAAATCAGCTTTAGTGGTCTGCCACTCCAGACGTGAGATCCGTGTTCTCTGTTCACAGACACCTCATGCTTTTCAGCAGAGATGTAGTTAAAGTACCATTTAGCATGATAACCCAGATAAGTGTGAGTTGCCACAGGCATCATATTAAATAAGTTAGTAAGTTCCATTTGTCACTTAGAAAGCCAATTTGCCATATACATTTGCCTTCTGGGGTCAAATCCTGGTAAGTCTATAGCCCAGTTGGCACACTTGCAAAGGTTTAGTTTGGGTATAATGGTCCCGCTTTATACAGTAATGTAATGTCAGAGCACAGGATACAGTGGAATTTACAACAGTGACCATGTCTGCAAAGGGATTTCATGTGTTCTGTGAAAACCGGTAAAAAGTGAATCCATGGAGGTACTGAGTGTCCTTTGGCTGGCAATACCTACTGAGCTGAGTGGCTTTTTCAGCTGTGACACAGTCCCACCACAGCAAGTGCTGCAGAAATAGTGAAGGTTTGGACCTCAATATTTAGCATCCTTCTGCAACTGAAGAATTGACTCCTGAATTTGACTTCAAAACGTTGTGTTCTCCATTTTTGTTCCAAAATCTTTGTTTGAAGCGAGCTGGCTTTTGCCCCTTTCATCAATGATTGTCAAAATTTCAGTGAAGGAGTTGACCTATTGGAGTATTGCCATTGACTTTCCTGGAAACATGATTTACAGCTGGAAGCAAGGTTTATAGGCTTCAAATTATCCGTCTTTGCTGCTGCTATGTCAAAAGAAAAGAAAATAGAACAAACACCCACTTCCGAGCCACAAAACTCTGCCTTTGTGACTTTGGTGTCAAAGGTGTCCTTGCCTCCTTTTGCTTGTTTAGTTGTTATTTATTGAGGGGTTCCTGTAACTTCTGCCTGCAAGACTGCTTTTGTAACTTCTTTTGTCCCATTTCTCTATTTTAATGTAAATGTTAACCTTTCTGATTCTGAAGTATCTTCATTTTCTTGGTGGCAATCTGTTCCTTTTCTTGGGGTACACTGGCTTTTCCCATTATCTATTGCCTGTCCTTAAACCAATGAATAGGCTGCAAAAACGGTGTCAGTGACATCTCCTCCTGCAGAAGTGAGCAGACAAAGGGGCTCTCTATGCTACTGACACCTTGATTATGAAGGAACAATGGCAGCCCTCTGCCAGCACTGCTCCAGCATAACAAGTCCAAAAATACTAACAGAATACATACTGATGGCATTGCTTTTTTCACAATCACAAACACTGTGTGGGAAAATAAATTGCATTCTCTACCATGACTAGTGTTTTTTAGCATTTTTAGATCCTTTTTTTTTTTTTTTTTCCTTCTTGATTTTCCTACATTTTGGAATTACATTGCAATCAGCTAGTACTTCCCCAAAAATCAGAATAAATTGCAGAATGAGCATTGGTGTTTCGTAGAAGTTAGGAGGCATTGTTATATGGCATTTTAGTCCAGCATGATGCCTGGGTGCCTGTGTATAAATTCTAGCTGCATCATTTCTGGCTACATTGCAGAAAATGGTGGACCCCACAGCTTTCAAATATGTTCAGTTAGCTTCCCAGTAACTCAACAAGGGATGTTTTTGTGATAGACAAATGGTTAATTGCTGAACAAAAAATTAGTAGTTGCCTTGGTAGCAATAATCATGGTCTGGCTACATTTATACAAACAGAATGTACCATCCGCCAATAAATACTTTTAGTGAATTATTTTTCAAAGATTAAAATAACTCCTGGCATGTCTGTGAAAAGGTAATATTCTTGAAATGGGAAGTTTTGGCTTAACTGGGAAGTGTTGAGTGACCTCAAAGTCATGTCTCAGAAAACACGGTGAAAAAGAAAAACAAAACAACAAAACAAAACCCTCCAAAACCCCACCAAAAACCAACCAACCAAACACAAAACAGACTGAAGGGGAATGAAAACCAGTAGTAAAATGGAATTGATACAGAAAGTGTGGAATAAAAGCCAAGAAATGAGTAAAGAAAGATACAAAAGCTATTGTTAAAGGAAGCTCATACAATGTCTGTGCTGAAATTAGGGGCAATGAAAGGCAAAATGTGAATAGACAGATGTCCATTTTACATGCTGGGAACTTCAACAACAAGGAAAGTCTTAGTCTGGATATCCAGATACGAGTGTCAGAGAAGGGCTCAGATAATGCTGAGAGCAATTTCTCCACAATGCTGTTCTGACTGCAATACTGTGACTGGAAATTGTGGTGTGACCCTTGGGAGAATAAAAAAATTAGCAAGAAATAGAAATGTGGTCTAACATCTTATGTAGCACTAATAAGATATTTGCTAGAATTTTGTCTGACTCGCTC
The DNA here is from genome assembly GCA_011057875.1 of Pterocles orientalis. Taxonomy (NCBI): domain Eukaryota; kingdom Metazoa; phylum Chordata; class Aves; order Pterocliformes; family Pteroclidae; genus Pterocles; species Pterocles orientalis. The sequence continues at coordinate 1,222,081 of WKFP01014837.1, read as the reverse complement.
TTTTAAGACAGATGTGGAAGCAGAGGAGAGAATTAAAAAGAAGATGGAAAAATAATCCTTCCTCTAACAGGCTAAAGGACCTCAATCTGTTCCACTTGCTGGAAGGATGGAGGTGATTTGATTACTGGGCTTGAGTTTCTGCATCAAGAGAAAATATGAAAGGGTTTTGCAGCTCACCAAGAAAGATTTAAAATTACCCAATGTGCTGAAAGTGGAAATCAGATAAGACAGCATCGCTTAGCAGGGAGGGTAAACATTAGAGCACCTTACCAGTTCTTAAAATGAGATTAGATAACCTTCTTTAAAGAGCTGCCTTAAATCTGGCTTCTGGGAGACATCCTGTGCCCTGTGCTTGCAGGGGTCTGGCTGCCTCGCTCCCTCTGACCTTGCTGTCAATGGAAATACGTGTCCCATTTACCCACTTTATGGGTTGTAGCCAGGACGCAGTAAGATCATCACTGCAGTATTGCTTTCGACATGCTCCTAATGCTTCCTGGTCAATATGAAAATAATGATTCTCATCATTGTCTTAATGACTTGTAGTCAATAGCTGTAATTAAATTTTCATATATGTAATATATATGGATATGTATATTACTGAACTGTCTAGAAAAGATGGAAAGGTATCAGGGTTGTTATTTTTTTCTTTTTTCACATCACAAAATTTAGTGTGTACCTTATGAAAACATTAAGTACCAGATTTAAAAATAAGAATCTGTGCTTTCTGACAGAGTGCATAATTATACCGCATAAATGTATAATTATAAATACTATGCATTTATGGAGGATAAAGCTATCAATGGATGTTAAACACGATGGTGTGAATACTGTGTCTAATTAAAGAAAATGTTAATTGTCAAGAACCAGGACAGTTTACTATAAAGAAAGATTATATATTTTGTTTGCAAAATCCTTGCCAAATACTCATTAATAGCTATTGTCAGAACTAGAAGGGTAGTTTAGCAGTTCTTTGATCCAGGACAGTACCTGTTCTGTCCTTAAACCTCATGTTTTAAGAATATCCAGTTGATCACAAGGTTTAGAAAGGATTATTTTCCTCCGTGATCCAAGTTGAATATGTATGTTCAGAAGTTATTGTTTTTCCCCCTTCTCTTAAAACATCGATGTTGGATGCAAGTGGAGGAGACATGCCAGACTGAGCAGACCAGTGCTTTGAGGGGGTATTGAGAATCCTCTGCTTTAGATGCTTGGCTGGTACATTTTAGCCAGCCAGTGAGGATTAAATTTATCATGAGACTTGGGGACAGGGATGAATTTTCCACAAGTCAGATTAAAAGGAACCTTGGGATTTTTTTTCAGTTTTTGTTAGAGCTTGGAGCGTGGATCATTTCTCACCTAATCAATTCCCTGTTATTGCTGAAGCCCAAGGTAACACCTTGTTCTTTTCTATTCCCTGCCTATGGCACTTAATAATTTAGTTTTTCATGGGCTGAAATGATGTAGTTTAGCTCAAATTACTGGGCTCAGTAAAGGTAAATGGAGGAAAATTAATGTCTTGTGTTACAGAGCTCAGTCTGAATTGTCTAATCATTCCTTCTGGTATAAAGCATAAAACTTTTCCTTGGAAAATTAATTTGTCCTGAAAAGTCAAAAGTGGAAGGAATTTCAGACAGATTATGAGGAGTTTTCCTGCAAACTTTGAAGACAGAGTGTCAATTTTTTTTGTTTCTATTGTGTGACTAACTCAGTTTGAAATCAAGACTTTTGCCTAATGTTTCCTGCATATTTTGCTTTCAATTTTTCCATGTAGTTAGGTGTAGTTGAAGCTGGAGGTTCAGAATATATGATGCAATAAGAACAACAATGTTGTTTGAATTTGAAGTTCATTTTAGGGACAATTTGGGGCCAGCCTTGCTAATAATGATTGAAGGAGAATTACCTATTAAGTCTGGGACAGTTAGTGCCAATTTGGCCACTGCATATAGTGAGACCAGGATGACTTCTCTTGTTACTTTCTCTGCCGTGACAGTGTATAGTTATAGTTATCATTATTTTGGAAGAGAAGTCATTGGATAGCATGATATTAACCATGCTGACCATGCCTAGCCCATAAAGAAAACCTTCCCAGGGGGGATCCTTGGTTCCTAGGCTTGGTGATATCCAGTGCCTGACTCCTCAAGAGCAGGTATGTCATACCCCCACTGCACAGACAAGTATCTCCTGGACCTGATGTATTTTCCCTGTGGACCTAGGACAACTCTACCTTTATTTGTAGGCTTTTTTAGGACAAAATACCAGAACACGCAGAGCTGCCATCCAGCTGTTTGATAGTTCAGCAGAAAGCTGAGTCTATGCATGGTGTGCTCTGGCATGTGGGGTGGGCTTGAGGACACATCCTATGGACATAATATTGGGAGTCTGGTCTAAGTTGCGCCCAGATAGAACTCAAATTTCAGCTCAAGGAGAACAAATATTTGTTCTTTGAACCTTAAAAAATCGCAGCCTGGGACCAGCAAATGAGCAGAGGTATTCAGTTATTTGATAGCAGAGAAGCAGCCAGTGTTGATTTTTTCTTCACTCAGGTGCAGGGGACAAGTAGCTGGGAAGGGATCAGCGTTCAGAGGTTTCTCAGGTCGTGTTCTGGCTTTTATTTTGCTTTCCCAGATAAGAAGCTAAATGTCACACGAGAACCTCGGTGGTGGACAGGAGATCTTTACCCTCAGTAAGAGCAGTGGCCATCATTCAGTTTGTGAATATTATCTTGATCTTGTGTCAAGATGGGCTACAGTCAAATGCCGTCACCCAGTTTGGGAAGTCAGCCCAATCTCTATCCGTAGCTTGGTTGTCAATTTAAGTGAAATAACTAGCTCCAAAATAAACAATAACATGTCTTAGAAGGGGAAGGCTGGAGTTCAAACACTGGTGGATTGTTTTATTAGAAAATTATAATGGTTTTGCATAACACTGAGCAAAAGCAGTCCATTTTAGGATTGAGCGAAGCAAGTTGTACAGTACAATTGTAGCATGATAAATAGAAATCACAGTATTTGTTCTTGACAGACATCATCTAAGCTAAAGGAGGATGAGATTCTTTTTTTTTTTCCGTATCAACAAGATTTTAAGCTCCATCACCAGAGCACACAAGTAAGGGATATTCAAAAAGTATAGTGAAAGTTAATTAAGTTTAAGCTTATGATAGCTTGATCTGTTCTAGTAACAACACATGGGATGAAATGTAGCTGAGGAGGGAACTTATATCTTCTTCAAGGGGTTGAGAAAGCAATATGGGAGGTATGGGAATGCATGGGCTCCTATAGCAGTTGTATATAAAGAAAAAATTGAACAAAATAAAAGTTTGGGGAAAGAATTATTTATTCTGTCACTTTGGAAATATTTGTTTGAATTAATAAATCACCTCCTGAGGAAATGGCTTAAAAGGTGAGGGTTAAACCCGCGGTAGTTTTTAAACAACTGAGTGTAAAGTGTCAAAACCACCCCCATGGCTCCCTGGCCCTGGACACATTGAAAAGCTGCAGAGACCCCTAGTTTTTCCCGTAACATGGGATTGTTTTGATGACAGGGCCTTGGTGTTGCTTTGCCATCTCTTCCACCCCAGTATGATCTTCCCTCCTGGAACAGCTCTTTGGGCTGGCCATGTTTGTTTGTTGGGTTTTTTTTTGTTTGTTTTTTGAGTAGGAAGAATTAAATGGTAGAAAGTCACAGTTAGAAGGTGGAAAGTCACATCAGGCTGTCTTTTGCTACTTGAGCTGGGCAATAGAAAACTGCTAGGAGATATCTAAAATCTAGGAGATATCTAAAATATAAAAAATATCTAAAATTTCCCATTCCTGCAAGGCACAGATGTTTTTCTCTGCTAGTGAGCTACAGCCTTGGCTGCTTTGCTGGAGCTGGGCTTCACCTTTGGCAGTCATGGTCCCCAGGAACAGACAACAAAGTGTGCAGCTCCTCTTCATTTCACATCCATGTCACTAGAACACTCTCCAGATGCTGGGAGATGTGCATTCCTTCTCTCAAAAGGGAAAAAACTGGAGAAAGAGACATCAAGCCTCATTCAGTACAACCAAGTGAGTATTTCTGGGTATATAGGTGAATATGGGAGTTTAACTTCTAACCTGTGTATTACTTTGTCAACTCACAGCAAAGGTTTTTCACCGTCACTCAGTCCAAGACTAGAGATGAAACCAAGCTGGGGTATTGAATGGAGGCACCTTGTCTCCGTAGGCTCATGCACCCCACATCTTGCCGAAGTAGTTTGGATACCTGAAGGAATTACTCAGGGAAGGTCTAAGGGAGGGTGGCTGTGTGGAATAAGTAGGTGGGCTTAGTGCAGCATCTAGTGGACAAATGTCCACATCACAAAAAC
>WKFP01014837.1:1152073-1215908 GCA_011057875.1 Pterocles orientalis | reverse complement strand
TGTGCAGACAGATACGGTTTTTACACAAAACTTGATTCTTCTTATTTCCTAGTGGGAAGGACACATTGAGAAGGGTGCACAATATCTACACACTTATTGAATAGATTACATTGTTTCTGACATATTTCCTCTGTCCTATTTTTTTTTAATTTTTACATTGCATTTGAATTTAACTGGTTGCTAAGTTAATTAGAGAGGTGGTGGATTGAAAATCTGGTGTGTTGGTATCTAACAGAGCACACGGATTATCAGTGAGATTTTCAAAACCAATAAGCTGCCATGCACTTTATTCTCAATAACATAAATGTATCTGAACTAAATCAGAATTAGGTGCCTAGCCTTGGTAGACACTTTTCAAAGTCTTGCATTTTTAGGTACTTTAAAAAACTAGATGTGTTCTTTAAATTTCAGTTATTGCAGATCTCATATTAACCTATCTAGCTTTTATTTATAAATTGGAAGAGGAGAACAGCATTTCTGCAAATTCATTTCTGAATAATTTCTCAGATTTCAATGTATTAATTCACAGGAGGAAAATATTCCCGCTGCATCTGATAATAAATAGAAACTAAAAGAAATGAAGGTAAATGCTTATTTACACAACAAAAGCAGAAAGTAGTGGCCTTTGGAAAACATAAATATTTGCATTCAGACTTTTGTAAAAACTACAATACATGGTAATGTGACATATTTATGAAGTTTGAGCTATCATAAAAAGCAGCAATTTTTCAGTTTCAGCTGTGTCATTATGGAAAAAGGTAGTGTTCCTTAACTCCTTAAAAACTGGAGATGAATCACTGGTGCAATGCACTGTTATTTCTTTAGTTGGTTGTAGTGATTTTTGCAAGTCTAGGCTTAGCATAAGTTGTCATGCGGCTGAATTCTAATGTTTTTATTTTTAAAAAGAATAATATATTCAATTTAAAATCTTAACAAATACAGTTTTTGAAAGTTGCAAATTTTATTTTTTTAGTTTTAAAAAGTTTAACAACCAGACTGAGCACTGGGCCATTATGGACCAATGCCTCCTTTGCCCCATATCGTGTCTCTGAATGTGAAGTGTCTCCTCATCGGGGCTGCAAGCACACCTTGGACATCCTCAGCAACTCCCCTCAGCCTTGGGCATACACATTGGCTGGAAGAGGGAACTTGACGGTGGAGACTCTACAGAGGGGGAGCCCTGTTTTCGTTCCCTCATCCTCTCACCTGCAGGCAGAGCACCAGGAAGTGACGTCCACTGGCTCGTTGGGTACTTCCAGGGAGCAGAGTGATGTTGCAGGTGCTCTGCTCAGGTTGCCCCTCTGGTGCCCTACCAACATATTTTTGATTCTGTGGTGCTTGTACCATTTTTCTTTTCTCATTTGTGCCTTCACCATGCCCCAGTGAATTGGTTTTCTCATTTTCCTCTTCTCTTTTGATCCTTTCTCTCTCTGGGAGAGCTTTATGTTGCAATAACAGTAGGAGAGTTTGTTTAAGGAGAGTATGTGAGCATGGCCACATTGATCTTTCTGACCTCTACAAATTCGTCCTGGATTTCATTCTCTTCTTAATCCAGCTTCTTCTAGGTCATCAAAACTATTGCTAAAATGCAGTGGTGTCTATAGGATTGCTTTTATTACATCAGACACAGCCATAATTGCCATAGATCTATGATTAAATGAATAGATCTCTGAGTGAGGGGTACCCATGGACATAATTTACTTTGACCCCAGCAAGACTTTTGATATGCCTCATCCTTTCTCCAGGTCAGGATGTTATTGTTTGGATGGCTGGGCAACTAGATGAGTAACAAATTGATTGCATGATCAGACTTCAAGTGTAGTGCTTAGTGGGTCACTCTCTGCCTTGAGACTGGTGACAAGTGGAGTACCAGAGTCTATCCTGGGACCTGTCCTCTTTATCAGTTGATTATCAATTGATCTTTATTAATGGCCTGGAGATAAGGAGCACATGCTCGTCGAATCATCAGGCACCACAGTGGAGGTAGAAGTTGACATGCTCAAGGGCAGGGCTGCCGTCCACAGGGACCTGGACAGTCTGGAGGATGAGGCCAACAGAAACCTCATGAAATTCAACACATATGAACAGGGGTACAGCCAGGATATCCAGGGAAGTGTTTATCTCCCACTTCTCAAATCTTGTTAGACCTCATACACCTTCCAGCACAAGGAAGATGTTCATTCAAGCAAGTTTACCAGATGCCCACCAAGGCTGTCACAGGTGGAGCCCTTTCCCTTTGAGGAGATACTGAAAGACCCAGTCTTGTTCAGCCTTTGAAGGGATGGTTTTGCGGGAGACCTAACCACAGACCTGAATGGTTACAAGTTCGTTCTCAAGGAGGTGGAGCCAGGATTTTCACAGCGGCACGTGTTGGAGGGCTGAGAGTTAATTGTTTTATTGAAGTCAGAGAGGTTCAGAGTGGATATAAGGAGAAACTTTTTCACTGGAACAGCCAAGCAGTGGGTCAGGTTTCCCAGAGGGGTTGTGCAGCCTCCATTCTTGGGAATTTTCAAGATATAGCTGAATAAACCTGATTGACCCCATCTGACTTCATAGTTGATCCTGCTTTGAGCAGGATTTTGGACCAGAGACCACCTGAGGTTCCTTCCAACGTGAATTTTCCCTTGATCCTGTGATCTAAATTTCTTCACATTAAATAATGTATGGCACAGCACATTCCCTGCTCCTAGTAAAAACATCCTGGTTTTCCCTCTTCCTTCCGGTAAAAAAAGAAGCATTTTTAGAACTGGCAGATTTTCTCATGATATGAGAAATGCATGTGCCCCAAAAAATGGCAATATATTCCGTGGTGCAAGATAGCTGTAAGAAACCTCTACAGAAACATCTAATATCAGGAACTGAGTTCATAAGTACTATGTTTACTTGTTTTGAGATACTTTTCTATTTATCTTTCTTTAGAACAGGGTAGTGGAAGTTAAAATTAACTCTGCTTTGTTTGTAGGATGTTTCTAACCCACATAATTGCAGAGAAATACTTTAAATTATGACCTGCGTGCACCCTGGTGTCTCAAATAAGAGGAACACAAGTAAAGTTTCCACTTCTGCTTAAATTCCTCCATAGGTTCAAGTTTCAGCTGGTTGATATCACTACATTAAAGTCTGCCCAAAAGCAGTTGGTAGGAGACTCCAGATGGGTGTTTCTGGCTGTGATATTCATAATAGATCAGCAACCACAGTAGTAGATATAATTGTCCAACAAGTACCCAATCCTGTTCAGCTTCTCCTCTTTATGTTCTGGTGCCAAGATGTGACACAAGCTTCGTGTTATTCAGGGAGGGAAGAGCTGACAGCCTGGGACATGGAGGGAAGGGTACAGGTGTAGGAGAGAACAGCTGGTGATGCCCAAGGATGTCTACCTACATTCACATGGTTGCAACTTCACCTGCATTAACGGCAGCCCTGCAAATATTTCTCAGTGTAAAGGCAGCTCAGGTTTGCAGGCAGAAAGACATCGCAGATTGCTACCCAAATATGGGCCATGGAGTGGTGAGGAATCTTGGGGGTAATCAGTTCATCCTGGGACAGTCACTTTTACCCATAGCCAGAAATCCCATATGGATGTTAGACGGAGGCTCAGCTGTGGCTTTGTGATGTTGACCTTGGTTGTATGGTAGTTTCCCACCTTCTGACTCCTGTCTGCTTTCCAGCACATGCCTGGCTCAGCCTGCCTACTCCAATTTACAGAATAGCACCCTTGAAAGCTAGACAGTACCGAATTTCAATATGGCTTTGATACATAGAATATTAATGCACATCATTCCTCTTAAAGCCAAGAGTAGTTGTATTTGTCCCTGGTACGTTGACGGAGGGTTTGACTACATGAGCATCTTAAAACTCTGAGGGGCTGTATACGTGCTTTTTGTTGATATCTATTCTCAGGTGCTAAATTGTTTAAATCTGTTGTTACACATAAAGATGCAGTGAGGGGAGTAAAACTGAAGGCATATATTGCTTTCATCGCTAGCAATATTCTACAAAGAATATATAAGCATCTTCTGGTCAGGTATATACTCGAGCATATAAATTGTGTACTAGTAGTTCAACAATTTCTTTATTAATTGTCTGCCACGACTATAAAATAACTTGTATGTCACATTGACACAAGAAACAAGCGTCATTTCCAGGTAAACAGCTGCTTAAGTACTCCTCCAGGAATTTATGTAACTTTAGCTCCTTCCTATGGCTGAAAATGCAATAGTCTAAAACAGACACCACCATTACATAACCTTAGTAAAAGATATAATTATTGACTGTGGCTGGCAGTTTATCTTATTCAGAAAAATGGTTTCACAGGAAAAGAACAGAATTCCAGCATTTCTGTTCACCAACCAGAGTAAAACAAGTTGCTATATATATTCACAGCTGAATGAACCTGTTTCTTCAAACACTAATTTTCAATGATATCTGCAGATGCGCTATTTAATTTTTAAGTTCTATGTGTATATATACATCCTTTTTTTTTTAAACTCTCCCGAACAGATTTCATAACAATTTTCATCAGTCTAACTTTGATTACTAGACCTTTGGGGAGGTGTTGTAATCTCTTATACTGTATAGTGTAAAATACATTTAAAAATTGCTAAATAACAGACAGAGAGAATGTAATTGAGAGCAGGAATGTAGGCTGGATGTACACTGACATTCACCTTTGAGAAATCTAGGAAAATTAATATGTTAGGGAGTGGCAAAAATAACCTAAAAGAGACATTTATCAGAAGACAAAGACCTTTAAAACAATAATGTTGACACAGAAGTAGAGGTAATAATAGAAAAAGCTGAAGACCACAGTCCTGCACATTCATCTACGTATATGTAAGGATCTGACCTCGTGGCCAGGTTACCACAGATTAGCATGTTGAGCATATCATTGACTATGCCTGTGCTCTTTTCCTGAGATAAATATGAGGTAATGCAATTTAACTGTTTAATCCAGTAAAAGAGGATTTTGCTATAGATTAAGAGTAAACATATGGACTGTTACCACAATTCATTTGAGGCAACATCAATTGTTAAGGTAATTCGGCAATCGATCTGAATATTGAGTATTTCCAGACTTAAAAGTTTAAAGCAGTCACAGCAGAGTATTCTTTGGCAGTTTACAGGTGAATGGTCATCAGCAGTGCTGAAGATGGTGTTTGGGTAGATTTTTAATGTCCCACAGAGATACTGGAGCCATGTCCTTTTGAGCAATGGATTGGTGAGAAGCACCATTTTCCAAATCTAGACATCCCGTGTACCACCTCTCACTTGGCTCCCTGGGACCTGAATACGATTCCTGCTGAGCAGAAGGACCCGTTTTGAAAAAAATCTCACCTTGCACATCTTTAGCTTCCTAGCTCATTCTAGGTCCTGTACAGCTTGCATAAATGTTCATTCACTCTTTGACTGGCTTTTGAAGCCAACCAAGCATGCTGGGGCAGGTTCCCTGACGGGACACCACCCTAGAAGTGCTGGAGAAGAAACAGTGCACAGTCTGGAGACTACACCGTCCTCCAGCACTGTCTCAGAATATTTTCTACACTCAGGCACAGATGTCACAGGAATGCAACACAGGTCTCCAGTTTCAGGAAAAACCCAAGATCAAGTGCTGAGTAGGGTGGACGTGGCCTGTCTGAGTTGTAGGTGAAGAGCCCTGAAGGGTTTTGGTATGAGGTATGTTGCATTTGTTAGCTTGAGGTGGATGTAATTGGACATATATTTTTTCTGACAGGTCTAGAGCATGTCTAGGAATCATACTTAACCACAATCTTTTTCCATTGTCCAGACACCAAGTCTTATCTTGACTTAATTATTTAAGATTTAATCAGTATTCTTTAATTTCTCCCTAGAACCAGTGTCTAGGTCAATACCTGGCAGCAGCAAGGGAATTATCATCACACCTACAATTCACAAACATCTTGACAACCTTTTGGGTGGCCACAAGTCCATCAGTTCTTTTGGTGAATCCTTTCTAAATGGTAGAGTGTTTCATTTACAATCATTCATTGAATGACTTTCATAGTCACTTATGTCATAACAATACATTAGAAAGAAGAAAAGAGAACATAAAAATCTCTCAATATTGCCATAAAGGAATAATTTACTGAACTGAAAAAAAAAGTGTGGTTGAGACTTTAAGTAGTGTTGTTCTTTAGAACTGACCCTAATCTCCAAGCATGAAGTGATAAATGGGTGCTAAAGGCTAAGTGGATTATCCTAGGAAAGTCTCCTTGAAAGTCATTTAACAGCTAATCAAATGTTAAGGTCAAACATTACCAGTTTCTCATGGGAAAGAAGTAGACATCCGGCCTGATTTTCCTATTGTGAAACAATTTTAGGAATATGTCCAGATTCAAGGATTCTGCAAAGATTCCCTGAGAAACACTCCTGTGACACTTTTCCTGATTTTGAATTTATCCCAATTTGCTTTGGCCAGCATCTAGCCCAGGGGCAACAGAGGCCTCATATATTTGGGAGAAGTAGGGAAAATTGATTTCTTTGTTTCACTCAGAGAAAAGCCTGGCTATGGGAAAAGCACTTCCACTGCCCCCAAACAATTGTGTAATATGGTGAAGGGGGAAAAGGTACGGAGCTCTGGGACACCAGGGCACACAAGTGGACTCTGTTCAGTCTCTAGTTCAGTATATCTTCTTTTCTTCAATCTCCTTCAGATCTATACTAGCGATCATCTGACGATACTTATCTATTGCACTCAAGCGTGAAGGCAATCTAGGATAACTGTTCTGCACATTTTAAGCAGCTCTGTGAGTAAAGTCTAGAGTCAGGTGAAATGATTTGAGCATTCATGGAGGCATAGCTGGCACAACCTGCTTTCCATCCTAACTCACTTTTCCACTCTCTAAGCTCCAGTTATGCCTCAGAGGAGTCAGATTTCATAACAAGGAGCTGAACACTATAAAAGGATGTGATTGTATCATGATACTGCTCGAAACCTATTTTTTCTTTGGGTGAATGAAAGCACTTTCCTTCCAGAGTGGAAAGGAACATGTGAATGTAGGCAAGAGAATGACTCACGGCTGTAAAATTCCTCACATGCATAACATTCATGAGCACGAAGGTCTGACTGCAGTCAGTACGTGGCTGCAGTTCTTGTAGACGTGTACAAGACAGCCAGCCAGGGAATCGACAGGGCTTTTGCTGTGGCAGCCCAGAGATGAACATAGGCTGCAAAACCCACTCCAGCAGCAGTCCAAGGATCTTGGTGGGCAGCCCTCACTGAGACAGCTCCCATCTCTACGTTGGTTTGTGTACTTGGGCTTAGCTAGCTTATCTCCCCAATTAGCACGGTTTTCTTTGCAGTGTAGCCCTGAATCTGGCTGGTACAGCTATATTTTCTAAAGTTTTGTAAAAAAAAAGTATAAAAAGTATTTGAGAAGTATTTTGTTCCAGCCAATATGCAAGTAAGAAGCAGATGAGAGAGCGGGACTTTGCAGAGCTGTGAGTGGGGTAGATGGACAAGGGAGGAAAGGGAAGGAATGGGAAAAGAAGAGGGATACAACTTCATCCCTTTTAACAAAAAATGACAAAATTCTTCACCTGTTTTCCAGGTGAAGGAAGGGAATAGGCAGTTTTCACTTTATAAGAGGCTTTTAAAATGACATCTCTAATAAACAAAGTGACCTTAGAAATCTGGAAAGGAAGGGTGACATTCTCTGTCTTTGCTGAGGTGGAGGAAGGAGCTGGAAGAGCCTGCCAGGGTTAATGACGATCAAACAAGCCATTCCAGCCAGCAAGATTGTTGTGTAGAAACCACATTAAACCACACAGACTTTGCTGTCACACAGTGAGCTGGTGGAGACGATGATGCTTGCTTATTTATTTGTTTATTTATCCAATTCACAAGAGGCTTTGGTCAGCACACTCCCTCGGGGCGCATATAATAAAAATGGTACATCAATTAAATAGCAATGTCTGCAGCATTGACAGAGTGCCTAACGAAGGACTTTGAATTACTCCAGCCCTGTCCCTTTGGAGAATACTCAGCTTGTAGCTCTGACACATCTGGAAGGTTTGGAAGGCTGCATGACTATGTGGGTGTACCTCGAAGCACAGTGTGAAGGACAACAGGAACTTCAGCTGTTGTCTCATGTCTGTAAGGGAAGGGAATTCTCAAGTTGCGAGCCCTACATGAGATAAACCTGAGATTTTTAAAGCTATTTATGTACCTACAATCACAAGTAGGCACTAGTGGGTGTTCTTGCTTGCCCTGTTTTTTAATTTTAATTCCAAACTTGTTCAGCCTACAAGTTAAAATCCCATGAGGTACCAGGCTGCATGTATCTAACTTTAAAAATCTGGACCTTGGTAGACTACTGGTACAGCATTAGCAAGTCAGGAGAGAGACAGCCTCTGAGGTCTCTTTCATAGCTGTTTGGTCAAGCACACTTAGAACTAAAAGTGTTATGTTTATTAAGGGTCTGCCGTACAACAAAAATACGCCCTGAGGATAATAAAGATTAAATTAAACAAATCTCACATACCGCTCTGTTAACGTCAGCTCCCAGCCATGCAGTGTGTCCCACATGTGTCCCATGTCCCTGCTTCCTACCTTTCCTCCCTATTTTCTCCACTGTGTAAGACCAATGCAGAGTTAGACTGGCCAGTGGCCGTGAAAAGACAAATGCCACTCTCAGAACCACTGTACTTTTTACCTAGTCACAGTTTTTGTAGTGTGATGGTAGATCCAGTCAGGGTGTCCCATGGTGTAGTCCTTCAGTTCATGCAGTATAAGTGGTGCCTGGGCAAGAAAGGCTTTATTTTCCTTCTCAGATGCCAATTCTCTGCCAACAACTCCACAGGAGTCCATGGTGAGCCCATAAAATCGTAGAATCATAGAATGGTTAGGGTTGGAAAGGACCTTTAGTCACTAAAGCCGTTATCCTAAAGGCTTAGTGATTTGGAGTGCCCCCTTTTTGGGGATTTCCAACTTGAAATACCTCTGGGCTGTTTCAAACCAGACGTGAACTCTCGGTTACATGCAGAGTTACAGGTGCTCTGTGCTGTCAAAGTTAGTCTGCACCCACAAAATCAGCCTTTTGGCTCCAGCACCCTAAAATTGTGGAAAGTTACATTAGCCCAGCTCAGTTTCTGCACCTGTAAAACTGGACAGATGACATTTCATTTCCTAGCTCAAAGGGTTATTGTGAAGATCAATTAGCTAATGCTTATGAACTGCTCGGCACGTCTCCGGTGCAACCGCTGTCGTGGTGTAGCACTGCCCTTCCTCGCCATGCTCAGTAGGAGCACTGTTGCTTTAAAAGGGGAGCTTGTCCAAGCTCTCCTCCTCCACTGGATCTAAGATGGATGCTCCTGCTGCAGCACAGCCTGTAAGCAGACTTTGCCCAGCCTGCTTTTTCTGTTTTCCCTGGAAGCTTGCTCCAGACAAGTCAGCTGCACTGCAGACTGAGCAGAAGCAGGAGGGCAGCTCTCCCCAGGTAAGCTCCCACCACCACAAAGCTGCTCCTTCCCACACCTGGACGGGCAGCACCAAGGATGCTGCTGCCATCCTGAGAATTATGGTCCCCTCTGCCCGTGTCGCTAGCTGACTCACAACAGCTCTCAGCCAGGCAAGAGTCAAACAGCCCTGGCCTCCGCTCTTTTACATTTCTTTCCTGGCTGACTGATGTTAATCTAGTTACCAGGAGGATGGGGAGACTCCTGCTCCCACACCCAAAGCTGGTCTCGTGCACGTTTCTTTGCATGAGCATCACCTCTGTGGAGGCACTCCTGAATGACACAGGAGCTGCGTGTGGCATGGCGGTCCTGATGCCATGCTGGGGCCCATTGGCATACTTAGGAGATGGTCTTCGGTCAATGGAGAAAGCCAAGGGATTAGTTCAGAAGGGTTCTGCAGAATCTCATAGGCTTGCCACTACCAGGAGCAGTTTGAGCTGCGTTGGCTCCTTTCCCTCCAAAGTGCATTGATTTTCCACTAAGCTCCTCTTCTTCAAGGCTTTAAAAGTGTCATCTTTAGAGGACTGCAAACTGGGCACTCCAATAACTCTCCGAAGTTTAACCTTGTTTCATCTTACTATTCCCATGGACACTTCGGAGGAGATGTTCCCTCTGTATAAGGTTCATTTTAAGAAAGTCTTTCCTTTCCCCCCGGGTGGTGGAGCGTTGGAGGTAGGAGGTTCCTGACCAACACAGAGCTGGAGGCAACCTGCTTTTCCTTAACAACTTCCATTTACAGGATTGTTTCACCTCCGCCAACAGTAACAGACCCTGTTAGTAGTCCCACAACCCTGGGGACAGACAGTACTTGTGCAGTGTCGGTGGGGTGGAAAATCCCTGCCCCAACTTTTAATGCCATTTGAGAAAGAGAAAGATGCTGTAAAGGGCCAGTGGTCAGTTCTCACAGGGAAGGAGCAAAATAAGACCGTTGTTGTAATCGCCTCGTGCTTCTCTCTGAACACACTGCAGCAGAGGGTTGTGCGAGGACTGCAAGCATAGAGGGAGCGCCTGTGCCGTGAGAGTGCTCAGTCCTGAGCTCCCATGGATGAGAAGATAGATGGGATTCCCAGGCAACCCAGGATTAAATTCTCTTCTCCCTCCATCTGGTTTTTGTGACCCGCAAGTCTTTGCAGTCTTGCTTTTAAAACCATGATGATGGGCATCAGCCCATGGAGGCAGAGAGAAGCTGTTGTTTGTGCCATAGTATTAAAAACACAAAGGCTTTCCTTTTCCTGGCTTTCACGGGGTAAGCTTTTCATTTCCCACTGTGAAAACCTCATCAGGCTACAGAGCAAGACACCCAGGAACAGCTGAGAGGAGAGGAGAAAAAGCCTGTCAGAGGTACTTTTTCTTCAATGGCCACTTGCCTTTATCAGGGGCTCAGCTGGGTGGCATTTCTGTGTGGTTTGGAGTCAAGGGCAGCCCCCTCTCCAAAAAGAAATAGATGGGCATTGATGGTTTTCACTTGTTGACAATGGTTGTTCTCCAGCCTGGGATGGATGCATTTAACAGAGGGATCTACAATTTTTTTTTCCCCAAATTACCCTCTCAGGGTCATGTAAGGGGATCCTGTGTGCCTACTGTGTCCAGGGCTGACATCCACGGTCTGTCCTGAGCACACTGGGGTTAGAAGCACTAAGCAGATGTTGTCACACAGCTGTTTCTGCTATAGTTTTGTTGGAGTTTTGTTGGAAAGCTTGCTGTAGAATTTAGCTGTGACCACAATTGCATCTCTTATTTGCTTTCCGCTAATGCTGAAGTGAATGAAGTTTAAGGTTTGGGTTGTTCTTGTTTTGGTTTTTGTTTTTAAGGAATGAGAATTTCATAGCTGAAAAGCCATTAAATGCTAAAAGCTGTGAGAATAGTAGCATTTGCCAGAAATGAACACAATTTCCTGGTAAGAAAATCTGAGGAAAATCAGTGACACTTCCTGACTGCTGAGAACTGCTGGGAAACACTCACTTTTAATTGGAAATGGGAAAAAGTGTTGTATATATATATATAGAAAAATTGTAAAAAAAAAAAATCAGACATCTGGTTAATCAGAACTTCCTCGCCTATATTTCAGGAAGAATTTCTGAGCATACGTGGCAACAGCCTGGGTTAATCTCTGACGCAGAATATGCGTCTGGTTAGCACCCAGCCAGAGTGCCTGCACCCTTACCCCAAGTCTTAACCATAATAATATGGAGCAAATAATGAAAGACTTTACAAAATTGGATTTAGTTTTAGGCTTAGTCCATTTATATATTTATTTATTTTAATTTATTCTGCCTGAAATTATATCTTTGTTTAATGACATTTTGCAATCGAAATATCAGACTTTCTTGCAAAAAAGCTAGTAATGTTGTGAAAAAATTCATTTCTCCAAAGTGCCAAAAAGCCTGACCTCCTTGTGGATTATGGTGTATCATTACTTCTGCTTTCATCAGGTACTTTTCCTTTAGGCTTATTCCTCTCTAAATAGTAGTACCATATGACAAAAGAAGTGAAAGCTGGTTTCCAGTGTTTCGTCTCTGGAGCTGCCAGTACCAGTCTGAACTTCTCAGTGTTAAAATTGGTAGTAGAGGCATTGGCTTTCCAATAAAAGCAAATTATGGGAACCACATTTGAAAATTAATGCCAGGCCCTTATGAAACACTTTCAGGAAATGGTCGAGATAATAATAGTGATTTTCTACTTGTTTTTTTAGTTTATTTTTGATTTTGTGATTTCTTCTGTCTCCTAGCTTTTATTTAGACCACAACAGCATTTCACACATGACTCTTAAAAGAGCTAAACTCCTTATTTTCCTTCAGCCAGGACTATTCCCTATTGACTTCCCACCTATGAGGTCCATCAACAATCACCAAAATTTGAATTCCATATGATCCAAAGGCAATGAGGTCTAAGCAGTGTATGTATCTTCTCAGTAACCAGAGACACATTTCTCGAAAGTAGACTTGCCCTTTGAATCTCTTTTTGGGGATGTAACACTCTCTGCTCCAGCTAGTCTAAATCCCAGGAAGAGTTGCTTCCAAGTACTTTTTATTGGAGTCCAGATCCTGAGTTCCCTGGAATTTGTCAGAGGAATGGCAAATGTAAAGTCCAGCATAAATAAGTGGCCTGAAAGCAATAGCATGAAATACAAATGTGAAGCATTGCATGTAGGAATGGATATCCAATTGCACAAATACCAAATGTGTATTGATTAGACAGGCAGCAGAGAAGGATGGGATTGGTTATAAATGAATCCCAGAATGACACGCAGTGAAAAATATGAGGCTATTGCAAAACGGATGTAAAAAAAAAACTTGGGCTGTATTTAGAGAATTACCGTAAGTGAGAGATGGAAGGAATTATTCTGCTGGGCAATGTCACGGTTTGGATGCACAGTTTGTGAGGGGTGGAGAGATTTTAGAGGAAAAGTCCAAGGACATTAAGGATTTTATAGCGTATGAGCTGTGGTGAAGTTTGAAAACATTAAATAGAACAAGTTGGGATAAACAATGGCCATCTTCAACTATATAAACGCTGTTGTTTTAACAATGACTGGGGTCTGTTAGGCTGCAACTTTTTGTTGCGGAAAAGAGATCAGTAGGAAGGATACAGCACTGGTTTATAAAATAATGAGTGACGTGGAGAGGATGAATAGTAGTTGACTGTTCCTTGTTTCTTCCACTGCAACATTTTGAGAGAGCTGATAAGGATATCAGGAGCAAGAATGAAAATAAACAAAAGAAGAGGGACTGTCATAGGAGAAGTGGAAGGTGTGAGGAACTTTTCTCCAAAAGATGTTAAGGAAGTAGAAGTTTACATGGATTCAAGGGGAGACTGGAAAATTACTGGAAAATTACTACCAATTCTTGTGCTTCTTATTCGGGGAGTCCCACTTGCACACAGCAGGAAGGATGTGCGTGCAGAGCTGGTGACCATGTGTAGGACTGTAGCCAGGCTTACGCCTCTATTCAATGTGTGTAGCAAATATGTGAATGGTGCAATAACTTCAGTGCATATTGATAGAACTGAGTTAGCTAATTTAGTGCTAGCAACAGCGTAGTAACACAAAATGCAGTGTAGACTAACCCCTTTTCTGCCCCAGCAGCCTGGGTAAATTCTGAGTCCTTGGTGAGCTCTAGCGTATGGTGAACAAACTGATCGTTTCAAGCTCGTGTAGGTGCATGTGTATTACACTGTAATCACTTGAAGAAATCAGTAGGTCTACGTAGTGACATTAAAGTGGGACATATATATTCTGAATGTGTTGTGCACGTTTTCAGCAGGACCAGGCCTTTATTTCTGTTTAATTAGTCAGAGAAAAAGTCGTAAAAATCCTAACACAAGATATAAATAGGAATCTTCAGAAACATAGGGTTGTTTTGTAGCTATTGAGGACTGGCAGTAATACGCTTGCTCTTTTCCTTCAAACTGATATTTAATTGAAGTAATTTTTCTCCCCTCTCTCATTTTTCTTTTAAATTTATACCTGGCTAAAGAAGTTATTTTTAAAACAATTATGCAATAGGCGACTTTGTAAATGATTTAACAGATCAAAATTATTTTCAGAAGTAATTCAGACAGTTTTCCGCTAGTTAAAAGTGTAAAATTATGCTTGTAATGTGACACTTTAAAATGTGTAAACGCTTATGAACAGGAGTACTTTTTGTAAGAGTATTCCCATGAACTTAAAATTCACCATTTATTTGACTGTGTACTTAGAGATATGGGCATTTAATTGTAAGGCATTATCTCCATCTTCTGGTAGAGATAGTCATATAATTATTTCCAACCTGTCTACTGCATCTGAATTCTTGATGCACAGGTGATGCACAGGTCTTTTTTTCAGAGCATCCAACCCGTCCTCTGCCTATCTATCTTCCTACATGCTGTGACCTCAAGATGCTCAAGAAGAACTTTCTGTCTCCATGAGTTCTCCATGCCCTTGTCAGCTCTAGGTGAAACCAAGCATCTCTCCACCAGCAGGGTCTGCTGTGGGCAGGAGCCGATTGGCAACTCATCCCTGTCTATGGGGAACCACTCTTTATCAGGGAGTGCAGGTTTCAGCTGGGAGAGGGTAGATTTAGATTGGATATTAGGAAGAAATATTTTCCTGTAAGGCTGATGAGGCACTGGCACGGGTTGCCCAGAGAAGCTGTGGGTGCCCCATCCCTGGAGGTGTTCAAGGCCAGGCTGGATGAGGCTTTGAGCAACCTGGGCTAGCAGAAGACATCTCTGCCCATGGCAAAGGGGTTGGAACTAGATGATCTTCCTGGGGCTCTCTGTCCCACCTCCATCCCGGTGACCCTATTCACCTCCTTATGGCAGGATTGGCCAAAATTTGTTGCAGTTCTTGAGCCTTTGGAAGCAAAAAAAATTGCCTTATCCCCATTTCTAAGAGTGAGCGTGAAAATTCAATCTCGTATTACCCTTAGTGCAGACTGAAACACAGCTTTGCACAAGGTGTGGACAGATCACAAAATAGCAGCTCCTCCGTTGATTTTAGCTGCTGTTGAGCTGATATACAGTTACTGTAGGGCTGCATAAAAAGAAATGTGAACAGCAGCAGGTCGAGGGAGTTGATTATCCCTCTCTACTCCATGCTGGTGAGACCTCATCTGGAGTGCTGAGTCCAGTTCTGGAGCCCTCAACATAAGAAAGGCATGGACCTGTTGCAGTGGGTGCAGAGGAGGGCCAAAAAATCGGAGGAATGGAGCACCTCCCCTATGAGGACAGGCTGAGAGAGTTGGGGTTGTTCAGCCTGGAGAAGAGAAGGCTCTGGGGAGACCTTGTTGTGGCCTTTCAATCCTTAAACGGGGCCTACAAGAAAGATGGTTACAGACTTTTTAGTAGAGCCTGTAGCAATAGGACAAGGGTTAATCATTTTGAAGTAAAAGAGGGTAGGTTCAGACTACATATAAGGAACACGTATTTTACTGTGAGGATGGTGAAACACTGGAACAGGTTGCCCAGAGAGGTGGTAGATGCCTCATCCCTGGAAACTTTCAAAGTCAGGTTGGATGGGGCTCTGAGCAACTTGGTCTAGTTGAAAATGTTCATTGCAGGGGAGGTTGGACTAGATGGCCTTTTAAGGTCCCTTCCAACCCGAACTGTTCCATGATTTTAGGATTCTGTGATAATTGTTCCAAAGCCAGGTGGACTTTCAGGTAAAGTAAGCTTCTGATACACACCAACAGACAAATATCAGCAAAATAAAGGCTTGTCATGTCCATTCTGTTCCTCAAAATTACCAACTCACATAAAGTGTGGACATAGCTGAGGTCCTTGGAATATCCTAAGTAGAGTCCCTGCAAATGACAAGACAGCTGTGAAAACTTTGGTTTAGACTAGAGGTTTGAGACTATGTTGTTCTTGAGGAACATGTGACAAAGTTGTGTGCAGTCATTTCTGTTTTGATGGGAGAGCTTTCAAATTTGTTTTATATTTATATTCTCTAGTTCCTTTTGTATGAGCTGCCTGTGGTGTAACAAGCTTTTTCCCTTTTTCTTTCATCTGATGTGATTCTTTCAGAAGACAACTTCTCTTTAATCACTGTCAGAGACAGGTTTAGTTTTTAGGAGGCTTGATTAGCGTACAGGGAATTCAGAGAAGAGAAACAGAGAAGGTGATTTTGAATTCTAACAAGAGATTAGAAGAAAGTTAACAAAGCATATGTCTTGGCCAAGGGTCTGTAGAACATCTTGACCTTTCAGTATCTAATGGATGTGGTAGAAGGTTAGAGGGATTTTTAACAGTATAGCAATGGAACAAAAAGTTGAGTAGTGAAAATAGGGAAAGGGAAATTCACGAATCCATACTCTAGCATCAAAACTTAAGAAATTTCCTCAACAGAAACAGCAGAGAAAAAAAAAACAAACCCAAAACAAAAAACCAAGCCCAAATATCCCAATGTAGTCAAAGGTGAACATCTAAAAATTCTTTGTGACTCTGCAGGTCTCTAGTGAACGAGGAGAAGAGGCCTTGACTCTCTGAAAGCACTGCTCGGCAATAACTAAATAACTGTATCAGTGACACTGTTACCAGCACAAATCCAAAACATAGCCCCATATTAGCTACTATGAAGATAATTAACTAAATTCCAGCCAAAATCAGCACAAGGGCTCACAAAACTCATCAGATCTGTGGACTTCCTTTTTCATACAGTAACACATGCAGTGTACGTTCTTCTACATATTCCATCAGACAGAGCAAAAATGTGGACATGGATTTTCCTAGAAACCTTGGTCCTGAAATATAACTGTGGTTTAAATTCCTTTCCTGGCAATTAGCAACTTACATCTGTGTCTGTGATGGAAAAAGGGGAAAAAAAAAAAAAAAAGAGGAGGATATCTGAGCAAATGTTTTCTTATGGCAGTTTTCCGTATGTGGTTGTCACTTAATTGAAATAAATGCCTAGGCCAATTGCGATACGAGTTATTATTCCAGTCTGTCATTGGAATGAATCTTCTTTCTCTGATCTTTTCCCAAATGACTGTGTGTCAGGTAACTGTTTTTTCACTTAAAAGCAACAATTAGCTTCATTGTGAAGGGATGTATTTCCTGCCTTGTGCAATACTCAGGTGGTTGGTCCATTTTAACACTGAAATGAAATCACTGGTGAAACCTGTCCTGGCTGAAAATCTGCAATAGTGTTATGTACAGGGAAATAAATGGGGATTTTAATTAACGGGTATGTCCCCCTTTCTGAGTGCACGAGCCAGCTGAATGCAATCAGATCCGAAAGCTCTAAGAGGCTAAGAGGCTGATTTTCCTTCCCTTCTTTGAAATCTGAATTTGGAATTAAATGCAGGTGATTTTAATTAGAACCTGTTAATATTAATCAGAAATCACATTTGTCTGGTAATGAGTCCAGTTTTAAATCAGGATATTATGTTTAAAACATTGAAAAGTATTCTTGTATTAGAAATTCTGGTGATTAAGACAGATAGAGATTGTTAGTGATCACTTACATGTCTAAGGTGGGTGGATATTAGAACCTCTAAAACAGTTAAATAGCATAGTTTTCTGACCTTTTGTAGTAGTGTCTCCTGAAAATATTGTCATGCCACCCCCATCCCAAATTAATGCTTCTAAGGCCAGGGATGTAGTGTGCTCACACCTTAAGGTAGCACTGTGATTCATGTTTTAATGATAGTGGCTGCTGGCTGTAACTATGGAATGTATTGTCATGGAAACTACACTTTTCTATATTTACACCAGTGCTGGTTATGCGAGAGACAGTACTTGAAAGAAAATCTGTCTAATATATAGCTTAATAATGAGACAGGCAAGCTAGGAATAAACAGATCAAAGATTCAGCAATGTTACGGCTGTTGTTTGTCACCATAGTAGGTTTCTAAACAGGCTCAGTCACTGTTTCGGATGATAACTAGCACAGCAAGTCAGAGGAAGTGCTGCTGCAAGGTGGCTTTGGACTATCAGGTCAGATAAACTCAGATTATTGATGGCTGATTGATTGGCATCTGTGTAGTGAACTCCAATGACATAATGAACCATATAACGCTCATGGCCAGGCTGTTAGGAAGAAAGTATGAGCTCAATGAGTTGAGAACTCTGGGTTGTAAGAGCCTGTTATTTGCTAGAAATAAATCTTCAGAAATGGAACTGGGTTGTAACTCTAACTATGGAGCAGTTCTACCTGTCACTTCAAGCCAGGAACTACAGTTATTTTACTGAGCTTGGGCTCTTGCAAGCTTGAAGTTCAAAAATAAAGAGTGAGAAACAATAATCAGAAAATATATCAAGTTGAAATTTAGTTGCACACAAAACTGGATAAAATAAAGTTGTTGTATGGTGCAAAAGAAAGAGCAGCATTAAAGGTGTTCAAGAAAATGTGTATTTTATGTTTTTGAACTGTGCAAAGAGAGGGTAAGTTACACTGAAGAAATTCTACTTAAAGTTTAGATATATACATACATCCCATACACATGCATGTATATATTCTTAAATAAATATAAAATCATAATAGAAGAGGTCTCCTACATTAGGGTCTGCAGTCTCAGGCAGATCTTTTTAAACTTTGGTACTGCTTGACCTGCCTGCGCACAGAGTCCTCCATTTGTCATTTTCTCCATTCTGTTGTATAACCAATTTCTAGTTCAGGTTTGTTACAGCAAAACTGTTTCAGTTGTGCCTTAAGAGCGCACTCACGATTGCCAGGGAGACAAGCTGCTCTCATTTCTTTAGAAAGAGTTTCTAATTTGATGGGCAGAGCTTAGCGAGTCGGAAAAAGCAGGGTCAAGTCGCTGTGAAACAACGGCTGCGTTTACCTTGCTATCAGCTGTGAAATCATCGAAGACATCGCTCTCTGTTCTATACCGTAGCCTTTTCATTTGATATTTGTGTGTCTGCCATGACCACATCTAAAACTGGAGGATGTATTCATCCAACTTTTGATATAAATAATCCTCTTAAAAAGCACAGCTAGCGGTTTGCTCATCCAAATGCTTTATTATGCATTTTCAGCTGGTGTTGCTTTAACTGAAGGAACAGCGGCAGCTGTAACTGAATCCAAACCAGCATTACGCTCCCAAACTTCTTTAATTATTGCATTTCGGGAATACAGCAAGCTGTTTGCAGGTTAGAGGAGAACAGTACTAGCTGGAGTCAGTAGTTACATTGCCTCAACGGCAGAGTTTAAAGAGGGTTGTGTTTTAAGCTTCACGCTGATGCATTTTCCGTGTAACTTCATCTCTTTATTCAGTGTCTCCTGCAATCCTTCAACCTGTCTATTTGTAAATTTGTGCCTGGAGAAAGCTCCCATGTGGCAAGCCAGGATTGGATAAATGTTACTTGTATTTCTCTGATTGCAAACTCTCAGCATCTGGGATTTTCAGCTTTGAGTACAGTTTGTTTCATGCTGAGATTCATCTTTTTGGGGAAAGCAAAGGTCACCGCTTCTCTGGAGTTTCAACTGATTTGATTCTTTTTCTCGGGGAGGCGCTGGGAAGGGAATCCTTACTGGAATGCATATTGATAAAGGCTGAGGATTCTGGCTTCTTAGATAAGTAATTTTTTTTTTTTTTCCTCTTCTCTCCCCACAATGACTATGTATTGCAGCAACTCACTGGCTTTTTACCAAATCAGGAGCTGCAGTATTTTTCTTCCGATGGAATAATTTCAGCCCACTTCAGCTAGCATGACAATCTTATGTGATTGTTATGAGTAGGCGTTTACATCCTTTTACATGCTAATACTGCCACACCTGCTAGTCCCCCTCATTTCCATTTCTCTTTTTTTTTCCCCTCTCTCTCTTTTTTTTTTTTTCCCCCCCAATGTAAAAACTAATTTCCCAGAGGAAGGGAAATCCTGAGATTCGTGATCAATGCTGCATCGTTGATTCATCAACAAAGAAGGGGATGGCTGAATGGGACACAGGTAGAGATTCAAGCAGGCTGCTTCTGACCGGCAAGAGAAAAGCTAGCTGTTGAGCAGCATATGTTGCCACTCCATGTGCTGTATTAGCTACTTGTTTTTAGCCTTCAGAAGGCTGCCACTACTGCAGCACTAAAGGAATGTGCCCTATTGTTAGGAATCCTGACTGCTTTACACCAATGATTTGCCACTGCAAAGTTGCATGTACCAACAACACTTTATCGTTGATGTTTGGATGCAAGGTAGGATGTGGTTAATGTATTTAAATGCATGCTGTAACTCCTTTGAATATCTGTGCTGTTTAATTTCATGTCTGACTAGAGATTTCAGTGCAAATTGTGATACGTTGGCTATAAATTAGGGCTTACAGCCGATATGTTTTAAATGTTAGGAAAAAAACGAGAAGTAAAGCTTTCTTATTTCCCAGGGTTGTACGAGTATAGATTTACATCGGAGAATCTAACGGATTATGAAGCATTTGTTTTAGAGTTGATTGTATACTTAGCTAACAGTGCTAAGATTACTAAACCACTACTCTGCCATTTGCCCGGCTTTATTGCTTTTGATGTGTATACTGTTATTACAAAAACACAAACCAGCAAGAAGGAATATATTTTGCCCATTTATATTGCTGACATGGCTTTTAAGCATAAAAGCAATATTAAAGTATACAGCCCTGCACTTCTCTGGAAGAAATATATAAAGTAAGCTCCTGAACCTGATTTTAAGTCTACAGGAATATCCTGAAATAAGTGTTTTCTTCTAGAGACTGGACAATCATTTAATTTCTCTTTTAAATTTAAATCAAAAGGTGGCGCAGTTAGCCAGAGAAGTTTCTTTCCTGGCTGTGTAGTATGAACCCACCCCAATTTTTTTAATAAGGGTGTTGGATTGGACTACATTTTTCCCAATGTATATCCGGACTTGATGTTAGACTATAACCAATGTTGTTTGTTATTTTACTGAAATAATTCAAAAATGATGGCATGTTTTGAAAACTTATTATCTTTGGGTAAACAAGTTTGACTCTTGGATCACTGGCTCAATCATGATGGTTTTACAGGGGGTTTACAGAGTTTGTCCCATTCCTTTTCCTTGCTATCC
The DNA here is from genome assembly GCA_011057875.1 of Pterocles orientalis. Taxonomy (NCBI): domain Eukaryota; kingdom Metazoa; phylum Chordata; class Aves; order Pterocliformes; family Pteroclidae; genus Pterocles; species Pterocles orientalis. The sequence continues at coordinate 1,194,959 of WKFP01014837.1, read as the reverse complement.
TTAAATACTGGATTATTTTTAAGCTGTTCCACTATGGTTAAATAGAGTAGGAAATGAACTGCTATATAAAATATGGTAGTGATAGTAATTATTTTTAAATTATCTGTGTAACTTTTTTAATCCTCAAAAATGGCTAAGCTACAAAAATCAAATTTTAGTTGTACAGTCCACAAACTAGAGAACACAGTATAATTTTTTGAGTTCCTATGTGACAGACTAGCCTAAATAAAATGAGGTAACTTTAAGAAATAGGTTATAGATGACCCAATGCTCCCTAAACATAATTCAGCTAGAAGTCAATGACAGATCATCTACTGCTTCGTGTAAGATACTTAAACACAAATTAGGTTGTGGTGAAACATCTACAATTTATTTGTCTGCCTTCTCCTTTTCCTCAAACTGTGGCCTGCCTACATCTCTGATTACTTCAGACTTTTCTACACTAAAGTTTCTTGCTTCTTCAGTTCCATTTTAAATAGGCAACTATGCGTTCTATTAGCGAAAGGGTTATAATTTAGTTGCTGTGTCATGATGCCACTGGTGTTATAAATAGCATGAAAAGTTTAACAGTTTAAAAGCTTTTTTTAATTTGCATCTTTTTCATAAGAACAACCATTTGTTTTTTATTTTAACTTTAAAATCTTAAACCTTCTTGCTTTCAAGTGTTAAATTCTAATCAATAAAGGTGAGTTGTCAGTCAGGGGAAATTAAATGCAAGCCACCCTTCTACAAAGGTAGGCCAGTAGCCTAGGGACTGGTATCCAATTTGTATTCCTGCCTGTAAGTATGATTTTCAAAGGATATTCTTTGATACACTTAAGTTCTTTCATGATTTTCAGATCCTGTTAGGAAGAAGCAGGAGAATAAAAGTCATAAATTTCAAACTTTTTTTCCCCTCCTCTTTCTTTAGCGCTTGAGGCTCATTAAGTTAGTCACAGTCAATGTTTTATCTTCTTGTGGTGGAGTATGAACTTCTCAAATGAAAAGTGGATGTGTGGGATAGTGATCATTTTCAGAAAGATGAGAAGGAGCATGAGCAAACGGAGTTATCTTGGGTTGGTTCAACACATGTCAGATTAGTACCCTTTGATATCACCATCAAGCAAACATGAGATATTCTCTATGCATACCAGAGTATCACCTCAATTCAAATATCTTTTTCTCACTTCCTTTTGCTCTGCAGCCCATGTCTAAACACGTAACTTTTCATTGAGCACATAGGGTTATATTTTTAGGTTTATGGGTGAAGATTATTTGCAAACAAGCAAAGAAGTTTGACCAACAGCTAAGGATGTTTCTTTTTAAGAAAACTTTTAGTTACATGCCATGAAATCATGGATCTAACCATGTTCATAATATTATGACTTCTACAGTCACGTGGTTCTTGAACTCGGGAAGGAGAGCAATATACTGGAATGACCCTTTATAGTTTGGGTGACAGAGGAGGAAATAGGTCCTCAGAAAAAGAAGGAGAGTTTTAAAATATAGATACTGGAATAGACAATAAAAGAATTCAAAGTTCAGGCAAATATTTCCAAGTGAATATTTCCAGGTCAGGTTATTTAACTAGCTCATTTTGAAAGGACAGTGCAAGTTACAGGAACGCAATATTGCTCACACCCTTGATTTACAATTTTTGCTTTTATTTTTGTGCCAAAGACAGTCTTCTCTTCCTATGGGCATGGAAGTGAGTGAGAGAAATGCACCACATCAGAACCATCACACCCGTTTTTATCTATTTGCAATGCAATAATTTTGCATTCTGCTCACTCCTAACAGGTGGTGCCAGGGAGTTAATTTGGGGGGACAGGAAGAGGGTGTGCATGTCTTACTACACCATATGTTGCAAAGAAGGCAGTGGAGGAGTCTCCACTGCGCCTGCAGGAAGCTTGAAAACAGCTTGATTTCCTGGACTTTGATGGTTGACCTTGTCCTGTAACTTCCCTTTGAATGATGCCCAGTTTTATGATCCTTGACCCTGAAATTCCAGAGAATTCAGAGGAATTTAATTTGAAAAGCAGGGTAGTATCTACCTGAAGTTCTGCTGTTGCAACCTACTTTAACATACTTAAGCGCTTCTCCCACTTCTGGTACCAGTGTTTCCATCACAGTGGTGCAGAGCCAAAGTAGAGAGGGGATAGGCAGGGTTTAAAATACAGCCCTCAGGTGTCAGAAGGTGTTTTGCAGAACTTTCTTGTTCATAATCTTGCAGGGCTGGGACATGAATGTATATCCTATGAGTCCTAGAGTTGGTCCTAAGCTACGGGACAGATTTGTGTCAGTGGTGTGAAGGACGACTTGTGTGCAAGATAGACCAGTGTTCACAGATCTCCATCATGAGGAGTACCAAGGCATATACTGATTCTCACTGAAGATTATGAGATTTAAATGCATGTTTAAATGTCAGTATGTGCTTACTCACTTTGCTGAATTGGGCCCTATAATAGTTCGTTCAGTATTGCAGAAGAGTTGTCTCCCAGCTCTTAATATCCTGTTCATTTTGCTCTTATTAGGAGTGCCAGGAAGGGATTTCAGGCTGACTAAGATGTTTCTTAAATTACATTCCAGCCACAATTCTGACACTCACATGGAAGTGTTTTTCTGTCTTATGTCCTTTATCACTGTATATTGACAATAGATATTTAGGAGATTCCACTGAAAGATGAGTGGCTTCCCTATTGTTGACCTTGAGCAGGTATTTTGATAAATTCTGCTTTCCTTTTGGTTTAGGTTTATCTTTATATCTGTCCTAGCATAATTTAAAAGTAGGTGGGTTTTTTTTTTGTTTAAAAAAGGGATAAGATACACCTTCCTCTCTTCTTTGTCTCCTTTCTTTCCTCCTTGAACATTTGTCACAACCAGTACTCCAGCAGAGTAGCTGATTTTTGGAATTTTTTTCCTACTATTTCTCTGTTTTAGCTGAAAAAGCCAAATGGTGACCTATTCCACTATCCAAGGTGAGCATGAAAGTAAAACCACTTGGTCCTTCAGCTACCAAAAACTTCTATGTTTTGCAAAACTGTTGCAATACAGAAAGTTTTATCACTAAAAGAAATAATAGGGGGTATTAGTGAATGTCTTGACATTCGTATTTGTTATTTTTGTCATGATCAATCTACTATAAAACTACTAGTTTTCTGTATTGGCATTATTAGTCTCTTGAACAAACTGTGGTATTTCACTTAGTTTGTAACTGAGAATAGTTTCTATATTGTCATAGTCTACACCTGGGTATTGTAGGAAATGGTAATCTAAGATGACAGGAAAATACTGTTCTGACTAGGTATGATCCACAGTAGACCATGCTCAAAGCCTTTCATGCTTTACTTTCTTGATGTATCACCATGAACTCAAGTGGGATCTTACATTTCATGGGACAGTCTGAGGTTGTTTCTGGATGCAACTAGATAGAACATTCATTCAAATTATAAATGAGTTTTTGAAATTAATCTCCCAGCCCTACCCATGTGTCCTGCTTTGTTTTGCATTACAGAGTGGCCTTGGAATGTGCAAACAGGATGACTTTTTGATGAAACTAAGCAGAAAGGTGTACTCCAGGAACACACCAAGTACTCTGCAAAATCCTATAGGCATTCTGTTTATAAAAACAGATTAGCACTATCTCAAAACATAAAATGTGTGTAGGGTTGTGGCTGAGTCCTTCTTTGCCAGCTCTTCACTCTGTGGATCCATTCCTGCTGCTTAGTGGTGTGGACATAACCCCTGACTCCACTGACGTATTTCAGTTCTGATTTTTTGAGGGCCAGAACTGAATAGATGTAAAAATACAACGTATTTATGGTCATTCTGACTTTTGTGATCCATCTATAGAGGCTGATATATTGTACAGCGTTCCAGAACTCTCTGAAAGAGTTTACTGCCTATTCATAGACAATCAGCAGAGTAAGTCAGCTGGAACATTGCTGCCGCTTGCTATGCATAACACTTGACAGCAGCACTGAGAAACCTACTTCCACATATTATTCTTGTTAGGCCACTGTGGTGTTAAAATAAAAGTGCTCAGCAATAGAGGGAGATGCCGAAGAGCTATAGGATTGCCACTGGCAAGAGGCTCTGAGTATGATCAGTTGTGTCACAGGGGATTTGTGCATTAGTGTACAGTGCTCGAGGCAGGGAGAGGTTTCTTTTCTGGCATAGCATCTCTATGCAAGCCAGACATGGGGTGTAAACCCAAGCAATTTCAGCTGACTGTATCTTATTTTTCTGTTAGGCATTGCCTAACCCCCTACACCTTTACAGACTTGGCTTAAGGACAAATACAAGCTCTCCCCAGCAGTTCTCACCCATCATCAACGTGTGTGGGAAAAGATGAACTATATGTTATACTCTAAGACCACCAAAATGAATCTTTCAGAAGCCAAAGTAGCAAGTTATAAGGCTGTGGGACCCTGTCAAGAACTCCTCACAGAATTGAAAAGTTTGTAAATTGTATCCTGTTCTTCAGAAATTCTTGTTCCTGACCGCTGAAGAGCATTGCACTGGTGAAGTACTCTGGTATCAAAGGTGAGGAGACTAAAACTTCATAGGTGATCTTGAGTTTGTTATCTTGAACTCAGCCTGGGTGCTGATGAAATCAGTATTTCAGGAGGCACAAGGGTGGTAGAAGCCTAAGGAGAGGTAGGAGGCAGCAGCAGAAAGATCCAGGTGAGGCAAGTGGAGGAAGGGCACAAGGGAGGATAATGCAGGACAGCAGCTCAGGGGTAGGATGAGAAGGCTGTGGCCTGGGCAAGGGTCCTGAGGAGGCAAGCAGAAGAGAAAGCAACACCAGTGAGGTCTGGCTAGATTGAAAATAGAAAAAAAAATTGTTAGATCATAGAATCATAGAATGGTTAGGGTTGGAAGGGACCTTAAACATCGTCTAGTTCCAACCCCTTTGCCAGGGGCAGGGACACCTTCCACTAGACCATGAATCCTCTGAAATGATGGACCCATCCTCTCAGTCGTGTAGGAGTTAAGTCCGTGGTAAGGGAATGCAGACAAGCATTATTGTTTCAGTCTCATTTGGAGTGAGCTCACTCGCTAGCTGTCACTCCCTGGCACTGGGCATTGTCTGGGCGGGCGATGCCCAGGCATTTTTCTAAAAGCATCAAGATCAGATGTTAAAAATATTTCTGCTTGTGTGAGAATACTGTGTCTCATTTTTGCCACTGTCCTGCCCACGAGCTGCCTGTATGATGTGAAGAACATGGGTGGCTGGTAGGAGATTCCCTAAGAAACCACTCCGTAACAGATGTGCAGATAATTTAAATTAAGAAAACAACACTAAAGGTGGCTTTCTTAATAAAGTTTTTTTTTTTTTTTAAGTTTCTGAAAGAAACTTCTGTTGTAAGTGGGATCTTCAATTCCTGTACCTGTTGAATCACTGGCCTTTTTTCCACATTTTGCCAGAATATCTGCTTCTAGCTGCCATCAGGGGCTGGCACTGAACTGGGTGGCTCATGATGCTTGCTGTGTATGCTTCTGTCATCACAAATATAATATTTACTGGTAACACAGCAGTGCAGTCTGATTCTCATCGCTCTGGATTACTTGAAATTCACCTGAAACTGAGGGATGTTATGAATACTCTCTGTATTGTGCCTTTGAACATCTAGCAATTGTGGGAAATGAGTTTCTTTTTTAAGCTGGTAATAAAGCAGGGTTTATTGTCATGGCTCACAAGCACTGGGTTAGAAATACAATGAAGTGTACCTGTGGAAAGGGTAGGGCAAGAGGCACATAGCTAAGGGTTACTGAATATTTTGAAGGAGAAGTTCAGAGTTTGTTCAGACACTCAGCTTTTTAAGTCTATTTTTGCTTTAAATTATACGTAATAATTACATAAAATGAGGTACTTTCAAATAGAAATATATAAATACTGGAATGACTTGATGCAGTTACATGAGCTGCTTGATTTTACAAACTAATTACTGACTAAGAGAAGGCTATATATAGTCATGCATCTTAACTGTAGAAGATGTCATAGAAGAGAATGCTGATAAAGAAGTGTTATATAAATATATTTAAGTGATAATAGCAATAAAAATGAAAACTGTCACTGAACAGTTCTCCTGATCTTTGAAAAGTAGCTTTTATGTTTCCAGTGTAGCTGTCAGAAGTATTCTCATTATTAAAATAGAGGTATTTATTACTTTCACTTTTCTGATTATATTTCCTTCAGCTTAAAGCATTTGATGTAATATTAATAATAATTCGGGACAGGATTTTTGAAGAGAGCCTAGCTGGGGGTTGTGCTGAATGCAGTGGAAACCTGAATGGGAAGCAAGATCATTGATGGGGATTCCTGTGACTCCCTGTAGAAAGTAATGTAATCCCAGGAGAGATGGCACAGAATGATCTGAGGAAGTATTATGGCAGTTTGGGCTGTTCTTTTGAGTCACTTGGTTACTGAGTGTATTGAGAGCATCATTATGAACGTGTAAGGTAAAAACAGCCCTCTTCAGCCAGCTTCAATGAGGAATTGCATGTTAGCTACTCAAACGATCCCCACCAGGTTGTACATGGCCAGAAAGCAGGCTTTCTGGGAAAATGCCTGACTCTCTGTGAAATCGAAAATTTTTGTTTTTCAATTTTCCCTCAAACCGACATTTTAGCAACCTTGATTCTGAGACTCCTGACACATCAATTTGGGGAGATTTCCTTTAGGAGATGCTCACAGCTGTTCAGTATAATTAAGCTGGAATATGCCAAATATGAATTTTTAGAAAGATGTACGCTGGTGTCAGCGCTGAAGTCCACACAATGAATCACCTGGAGGCTCTGTAGTTATGGCAAGTGTGGTACAGAGCCTGTCAACACATAGCCACCTGCAGAAGACAATGTAGATGCATACAAGGCTACTTTGCAAGATGGAGCTCATCCCCTGTGGAAACAGACCTTTCACTACAGACCTTGGGTGAGCTGCAAAATTTTTAGTATTTACATATATTGCTAAGTAAAAGAGGGCTAATGAGTATACTCAGGTACTTGACTCCTGATGTTCCATATTGCAAAATTGCTAGTTCATTGCTTGACTGTATTTTGTAGTACTCCCAAGCTCTTTCAAGACAATTCGTAGGCATGGCTCGAAGGATTGTTCACTCTGGGGACTCTTTCCAAGAGCGAGCATGGGTAAGACTGCATCAGGGAAGATTCCTTGCAGCCTACAGCCTACTGGGCTATATCTGCAAACACCTCCCACCCCTGCCCCTTGCCTTTACATGGTATTTGAAAGCCTGTAACACATCTCCTCAGTTTCATTTTAAAAAAATGCCACTTTAGTAAAAACGTGGACATGGACTTCTCTCAACCACTTGTCCTGCAAACCAAGGATCATGCTAAGAAACAGATGTATTTAGCATAGCGGATGTAGCAGAAGGGTCTCAAGAATGATTCCACAACTGGGAGCTTGGAAAATCTATCAGATAGGGCAGAGACCATAATAGCTCTGTCAGGCTTTGTTCTTCCGAACCTACCACCACCACGTCTGTGACAGCCCACCTGGAATATACCCCAGTATATTGTGTTAGAGCTCCGAGCCCAAATCTGCAAAAAACCTACCTTGGACTCAGTGAAAGGCAACACACCCTGTGTCCACCACATAGGGGTACTCCATGCTCAACTGCTTTCCACCAGCTTAGCTGTATCCGTTTACACTTTATTTACTACAGATCCTGCAACTAAGACAGAAATTTAAATTCAGCGAATAAAAAAGTTGCATACTATAAATGCATTTAAATTAGTAATGCATGCTTGTCTACTACCTTGTAGGGCTGGTATATAGCTTATAACGAGCACCTGTTAAAGTATGTTGTTAAAGTATATTTGTCCTGGCACTGACACTGTTTCTGAGATGTATTGTCAGCTGTTGGTGAGATGCCTTGGGATTCTTATATATCACAGGGATATCCCAGTCTGTATTAAACATAGTTCCATAACAGGATAATCACCTCTATGAAACATTTAGAAAACAGTCACAGCCAGAGAGGGGTCTGTGTCCTCGATTTAGGACAGGGAGCAGGAACTCCTTACTTCTATTTCTGGCTCTCACATAGAGTTCCTGTTGTGGCCTGGGGCAAATTGTGCCTCTCATCTCTTTCTAGAAAATCAAGTTGGTAACACCTGCCTCAGAAGAGTATTGAGAATTAGTAATTATTGCATGTACGCGTCACTGGAATGAAATGAACAGTGTAAGTACAATGTGCCATTGGTTTTACAGGCCAACATAAAGCCATGGGGAGACTAAGGGGAAATTATAAGTGAAAATTGAATTATATTAGTGAAAATCAAAGCATATGCTCCTCCTTTTTTGCTGTCTAGCCCTCTCCACACAGTATTTATTTCAGGTATGCCTTGAAAAACCATTGTTCATCTTTTTTTCAAAGTTGTCCCTTCAGGTCTGAGCTTTCACATTCCAATTTTTGCTCTTAGCAAATAGTTATGGTTGAATTGCAAGTCCCTGGAAAAAGGGGTTTGAAATGAAAGTGCTGACAGGCTCTTATCTCCACTCGTCCAAGTAGTGCTCCTATCATCTAAATTATTATACAAAGTTGCTGTAGGGGAGAAGCGCTTTCCAGAGCTCTGGTTATTTGAGTTTTTATTTTGCAAAGATTGTTTCATAGAACCATAGAATCATAGAATGGTTTGGGTTGGAAGGGACCTTAAAGACCCTCTAGTTCCAAACCCCTGCCACCTTCAGCTAGATCAGATTGCTCAAAGCCTCATTTAACATGGCCTTGAACACCTCCAGTGATGGGGCCTCCACAGCTTCTCAGGGCATAATGTGGCAGTGACTCACTGCCCTCGTAGAGAAGAATTTCTTCCTTATATCTAGTCTGAATCTAGGCTCTTTTATTTTAAAACCACCACCCCTTGTCCTATTGCAACAGGCTCCACTAAAAAATCTGTCCCCATCTTTCTTACAAGCCCCCTTTTAAGTAGTGAAAGGCCACACTAAGGTTTCCCCAGAGCCTTCTCTTCTCCAGGCTGAACAACCCCAACTCTCAGCCTGTCCTCATATGAGAGGTGCTCCAGCCCTCTGATCATCTTCATGGCCCTCCTCTGGACTCACTTCAACAGGTCCATGTCTTGCGTTGGGGGCCCCAAAGCTGGACACAGCACTGCAGGTGGGGTCTCATGAGAGCGGAGTAGAGGGGGAGAATCACTTCCTTCAACATGCTGATCGCACTTCTTTTGGTGCAGCCCAGGACACGATTGGTTTTCTGGGCTGCATCAACCCCCGTGTGAGTTCCAGATATGCAGCTCTGTAATTTTACAGCATTAAGGACATGTCTTTACATTGTCTTGAAGTTCATAGCCTTCAAAGATGTTGGAAGCTATCAGAGTCAGAAGGAAGAGTGACTTTGTGAGGCAAATCTTCAGAGAATTGCAGGATCTGGTTATGAAGAGGAAGCTCTTGTGTTACAAGTGTTATTGTTGTAGGGTCCCTGAGCATCACACTCGCTTCCACAGGCCAGGGGCAGCTGTAGGGACAGAGGACCATCCTCTCCCTCACAGAGCTGGGAGTTGAACCTCATGCTGTTGTGTCTTGTACTGGAGGTGGCTTCCTAAAACTAAGGTTTAATTTGCTGTCTACAATTGCTTACTCTGTACTGATCTGATGTATAAATCTCTCACTGGTGCTGGATTGCTGCACCTTTTCACAAAGCATTAGCAACTACTGCTTTCCAGTGTAATTGGAATAAAAATGTTCAGCGTGCAGAGCCAGAGAAATGGAGCTGCTCTCAAACTAATCAACATTCCACGTGCAAGCACCAGCTATTTCTTGACTATTTGTATTCACCAGGAGGGACAGTGTAGGGCTACATGAGTTAATAAAGTTTCTGTTGTTAAATAAGATTAGTTCTGCAGGCTGATGATTTTTCTTCTACTGTCTTTAGTTTATTCATGAAATAAAGGAGCCTAGATAGGAAAGGGTCAGCTCGCAATATCAGAATGTGTACAAAGTAATCACAGAATCTAGAAATGTTGATTGGGAAGGACCTCTACAAATCACCTCATCCAAATTGCGCTGAAAGCAGGAGAAATGAGAGGTGACTTGGCATGCAGCTGTACACCTCCCTTTGCAGAAGAAATGGTGTGGTTCTTAAGCAGTGCCAGGTGAAATATCTCTTCAGCTAAAACAGAAGGAAGCTTGGGCAGCATAATCCAGTGTTTAAAACAAGGGAAAGGAGGTTAAATGTTCTGAGCATTAATCCCTGTTCTCCTATTGATTCCACAGAAGATGTGGAGAGAGTGAATTTAACCTCCTTTTGATAAAATTAGGAGTGTTGCCAGGGGCTCAGATTGCAGAGTCTGCTGTTACAGGTGCTAAGATTTCACCTTTTGTGCTTCAGTTTCTCTATTATTTTAAAAGTTCAGGCAGAGTTTTTGAGATTCTCCAGTTGAGATCCTCGAGACACTTACGTACCAGAGCCCTTGGCTTTTGATGGCAATTAAGCACCTTCTAAGGATCTGACCATGGGGTATATTTCTTCCTCCAATGCTTCCTTTATTCAGCCCTGTGTCTTATCTCCTCCTTTGCTTTGCTTTACTTCTCAAACATGAGTATGTGCTTTCCTTGCTGTGCTGGCTCTCACTTAAAATTCACTGTTAGGCCCCAGGTCAGTAGAGTTGGTTGAGAAGGAGAATGAAGTTAACACAGCATTTCCAGAGTACATGGCAGACAGGAATAGAGAAACGTGTCCAAACCCTCTCACATGTATGTACACACACACTAACAGGTCATTAAACTCTGCACTTATCTGGTACGTTAGTAATACTCTCACTCTTGAACTCTGAAAATTTGGTGACTGAAGGCCTTGGATGAGATGGTGAGTGGGTGGGAGAAGTGGAATATCTGTGTAAGGCTTTAAAGCTGCATTTGAAATTGTCAAAAATGTTTATGACACAGAGGTCTATTTTCCTTATATAGAAAATGCACATTGACAAGTCCCTAAAGTTTCTTATGCAAGAGTGAGAAGTTAAACAGGACTTTGAACAGTGCAGTCAATAATAACACAATTTGTTGTCAAAAACTCTAATAAATTAAATCCTGCTCATGTATACAAAGCATTTATTTCTTAAGGAGGTTTTAAAACCTTGAAGTAAGAGGAACTAAAACTAAAATAAACCAACAAAGGGAAAGGAGCAGATTCCGCTTTGAATTTCCTACATCATTTATTCCCCTGGTTAGATGGGGAGAAGCTGATGCAGAGACCAAAGTAAGACTGATAAAGCATATCGTAGTGAAATGCCTCCATATTAGTAATTCCAGATTTGGCTAAACCATGTAATGACTGATGTAAAGACCAAGGCACTTAGTGAGATGTCTGTCCTTTGGTGTAGTTTACCTTCAGAAATTAGGAATAGGGCTTTTGATTGAGATGCTTATGTACAAAATTTCCTCAGACCTCAGTCAGTGTGGGTATGTAAAGAAATTTTGTTATTTGGTCTGAAGATGTTGCTGCTGTTTTAAAGGATGCAAGGGCCCAAAAGATTGTCTTCTCTTGCTTTTCCTACCATGCTTAGATTAGCTTGACTAAAGCTCCACAGAACATTGAATGAATACAAAGTGCAACACTACATGTGGTCCACTGGTATCTGTTGGATTTTGGTTGGACTTAGGGCCAAGAAGTTTTTGCACAGGATTTACCAAGGAGAACTAATATAGTCATGCATCAGATGGCTTTTTTTGAGTACAAGACAAGGCATGCAAAAGTGATAAATTAGAATAAACACAACATTTCTTTGGTGTTCCTTAGCTGTTGTTAATTTCTGCATGTGAAAAATAAAGTTCTCATAATCTTCATTCACCAGTTGCAAGCCAAAATTCATTTTCCTGGTGTGACTAATACAGAATGGTTTCTTTTCATCCAAAAAGACTAGCGTATACTGCAAAGAATGAGAAAATAATGAAGCTGTAACAGGACAAAAGAGAAGGTGCTGAAAACCCAAATGAGATGAATAGTTTTTGAACTTGTTACTCTGCAAATTACGTTTTCTGTGTGTGAAGCTTTGAAAATGAAGTTAATTTCTCCCCTTTGTAATAACGTTCTTGAGACTACAGTGTGCGAGCAAAACAATTCTGCGTCTGACACGTGCTGACATAGTGATGTTTAAAGTTACAGTGCCATTCCCAAAGGAGAAAGACCTTGTAGACATCTATCATATGTACCGGTTAGCAGAGATCCCAAAGGAAGAGCAAAGCACTTTATTTTTTTTTCTGCATGTTATCACTAAACATTAAATGCTCATAAATATGAGCACGGACACATGAGGATGTGGTATGTTTATGATTGGAAATGACCAGTCTTTGGGTGATGGTGGCCTTCTGGCTATGTTTGCTACCAACTATAGCTGTTTTCATCACTTCTTTGCTGTAGATAACCTAGTGGCCTTGCCTGAACAGTTGATACAAACAACCATCTAGCAGCTTGCCACTGAGCTCCTGCTTGACCCCTAAGAAGAGTGCAGACAGCTTAGAGACACGTTGATATGTAGCTGTTCCCTGCTCCCAAATGCACCATTGTGCTCAGCTACTGTCTGCAAAGATCGGTTTCAGGTGCAATGTCAGAACATTAAGTCACGTTCTAGAAAAAATGCACCTTGAAAAAGTGAAAACAGCTCAAATTTTTTTAAGCAGCTCTGTATTTGCTGTATTTTTTTTTTGTTGGTACATCTGCCTTTTTAATAATCCTTTATTAAGTGTGTTAAGAACTTACAGTCACTATCCTTATGGAAAAAATCAATTGAGCTGCTTGATACTGGTGCTGAGAATGCCTATGGAAAAGGGCTGTCCATCTGTTTGTCATCTACGTGCTTTGGGTTGAACTAAGGGAAGACAGGAAACCTTGTCCTATGGATCCTTGCTTCTTCTCACCTCTCACATCAGTGCAAGCATTGAAGAGGGAGTTCTGTTTAGGCCACCCAGTTTTTTTAATCCACAAGTCCTGATCTTTTGAGACTTTAAGAACAAAGCCAAAAAATAGGTTTTTTCCCTTCACAAGAGTTTTGACTTACCCAGAAACAAGATATCTGTACCATTCTCAAACTCCTCGAAAAGCATCAATAACAGTAATGAAATGAGAAAATACTTGGTGTAGCCCTTGTATGTGAATATTTTGTTTGGCTTTATTTTGTTTTCCTGGCTTGAGGAACTGTATATCTCTTCTGTTATCTTAGAAAAGAAAAAAAAAATTGACAACAGCTTTAACTTGTGCTTTGCTGTTCCACTTTCTAGACATTCAGTGTAGCGTTTTCAAAATAAACGGGTCTTCTTCTGTAGAAATCTTTACAATGTATTTGAAAATCCCAGAAGTCAGTGACATTCTCCTATCTTTATCCTCTGATGGAGTAGTAGCCTATCGTCCCCTACATCCATTTGATTTTTCAAGGGCTTCAGTTGGATACTCAAAAGCTGTAGAGCCATTGATTGTCATTCGACCTACTGTGAGTAAAATCATATTTGTTTTTATTGCATCCTTCAAACTGAGCTAAACAGTGATGTGCGGCTGTTTACTCTTTTTCTGTATAAAATGTTAACCCTTGCCTCAAGGAGAGATTAAAGCTCTGATTTCTTCTATTCCTGGCCCTGCCACAGACTTCTTTAGTGGCTTCAGTGTATGACCTGTTACTATATATACATGCTAAGTATTGTATTATTTAATGCTACTCTCTAGTCCTATTTTCAGCACTATGATTGATGCTTGCAGGCGATTCAGTTTTATGCTGATTTCACCAAAAACAGTAGCAGTGTTGCTATTGTGTAGGCACTCAGCTGGGGTTGCATTAAGCAGGCAATCTACTGCAAAAATATTTTCCCAGTCTAGTCAGAGGCAGGAACAAAGCAAACACAGAGCTAAATGAGGAGGTCCAAACAGCACCTTTTCCCCCAAAGTTCCTAGGCTTAAGCATCCACACTACTAGAAATATTGCTGATTATCCCTTTAAGGGAAAAATGTGAATATACAAGATCTAATTACCTCTGTCTAAGCTGATACGCCTACAGCATCTTTTATATAACCCAAACACTTGAGTTCCAATTATACAATTATATTTTAACATGTATTAAGTGGTATTACTTTAGGGAGGAGACTCATACTGAATATTTTAACTAAGCTTCCTCAGTACAGACTTATATGGTAGAGTCTCATTTCATTACAGTACCAAAGACTTGGTTTTTCTCAGTGCCTTTCCCCTTGAATACACCAGCTGGCTCTTAAGAAAGCCCATTTTTCATGTCTGCAGCACTGACAGCAGTATCTGTGTATGTAACTTCAGGCTATGAAACGAATGTTCTTGGGGTCAATAGTGGCACTGCTACTGCAATTAGATCAAGAATGCTTGCACGGTGTGAGTATCCTCTGTTTTGTGTACAACCTACAACAAAGTCCAAGCTTCCAGAGGAAGCAACATGTTTAAAGGTGGAGGAAAGGTTGCTGCTTTTTTTTTAATGGTTATACCTTGCTCCAGAGATTGATTGCACAAAAGATTGAGTTTCCCTTTATTGACGAGAAATGGCAACTCCAATGACCATTCTTCTTTTCTGGTATCTTCATGCAACTTCTGTAAGACACAAAAGCCCTCACTGGGAGGGAAGACTTGTTGAGGAAGTCTATTTGCCGCATACTTTCAGTCACTAACATCAATGAGGTTTGTAGGTCAGCTCTTCTGAAAACCCAGAGCCTAAGTTTAGAATGAGGAGCCTGAGTATATTCCAACACTCAGAGAGAACTCAAGTTTTCCAGAAATCCAGGCAAGGCTGGGACTTGGCCTGAAAGAGCATAGGAGAATAAAAGGGATGAACCAAGAAGGAATGAGTGGAGAACAACCCTGGCAAAGCAAGGCTGGGGACTACTGGTTCACCTCATGGTGAATTAAATGGGTGGGGGCTGATGGTTGCTGGTGGAGGGAAAGTATCAGGTCCCAGAAGTATTCTGCTTCTTCCCATCCCTCAGCATCAGCCTGTGTCAAAGGCTGGCAAAACCTACAGTGCAAGCACATACCTTATGCTAAGGTCATTGCTGCTGTTGAGGCTACTTTATGAACAGCTGAACCACCTGGTTTAACACTGATGCTACTATTTCTCTACTATATTGTGGTCATTCCTGCACAGCAACTTGAGTTTAAAATATCCCCTGCTTAAAAAACTAAATTTTGGAAATGTTGAAAGACATTATTGCACTGGGCTGTACCTATCAGATAAACCGAGTTCCCGCCTAAAGAAAACGTGAACACAATTAATTACAAGGTAAAATGAAATTACTGAAACATTAGACTTGGGTTATTTTAATTATACAAAACTAAAAATTCTGGAAGTAAAGTTCCCATGGCAACCTTAGCTCTGTCTCCTGTGTGCAGTGGATGTGTGTATGTCTGTGTAAAATAGGATCATTCATTACCATGGCCAGAGTGATTTAGAACTTGCTGATCAGGAAGATGTTAATCAGACCAGAAATCTCATCTTTAAAAGTGATTTATTTTTGCTATTTCTTTAGCAAAGTGTTGCAATGTAGAGGAGATTTTGAATTTTTCTCCAGTCTCAGAAGTGTTCATGCTAAAACATGCCTAAACAATCCACATCTTGTAATAAATCTGATCTATCATTTTTCAGATTTAGCTATGATTGCAACAGACACCCTATGGTCATTAATCCCATGAGCTAGTAAGATGAAACAGGCACTCATTTTCTTCTAGTAAGCTCACTAGTATCAAACATTTGATTACACATTGCACTTTGATGCTATCACTTAATACTGCAGAGATAATTTCACCCATAGGGTCTATTGAAAAGGGTTAGACATCATTTGCCTGCCAGGGATTACGGAGGAAGCAGTGGTCTGGTGATGTAGCAAAATCGTCTCCAGTCCTCCCATGTCACCTGAAGGAACGGTGTTTCCAGCAGGCATTACCATGGGACAAACCCCTTAGTCTCTTCGTCTCCATCCCCCACCTCACCCATGTACAGTTTTCACAAAATGCACACATCAGCCATGAGAAAGTGCCTCTCAAGTGAAGGGCTCGACAGAGCAAGGGGACTGATGATCAGGGGAGGGAGGTGTTTAGGGCTGACATGGGGAGAGACTGACAGCTGTAAGAAATTTTAGCTGTTTTGTGCAGGCAGACTGAATAAGGGAAAGTTTTGTGAAAAAAAAACAACCCCACATATTATACCCTTGTGAAATGTGTCTAGATGGTGAAAGTATTGAAAGGGTACTATTTATTTTTGTTGCTGTCATGAGACTCAGTGAATGGCATGTTCGTGGTAGTGAGCTTTACAAGAATTATGTAAAGTACTTTTCCAAACTCCTTTATTTTCTGTGGTTGCCCTGTAACTCTATTTTCAGTGACATAATTCGTCAGGATAGTGGCTCAGAAAGAGGATTAATACTTCAGTGGAAGAACTGAGGGTGTATGATTTTTAGTATACAAATAAATACACATCCCTGCATCTACTGAAGATGACTATATTCTTGCTGAGCTGTTGTATAAAATCAATAGAAATAACATTATAGATACATAACATAAGCATAATGTATGTATCAATATATTGTGAGCAGGCTCAGAGAATAGTATGAAGATTTGCAGGCTTCTAAAATCCCAGAGATATAAACCTAAAGACAGAACAAGTAAGAGTTCACTGCATTTTTGAGCTGTGAGTATATATATTTAAAAGTATATATATAAGTATTAACTCACCAAGAATTCATCTAAAGAAAATTGAGAAATATTAAAGAAACAAACGTCATAAAAATTCTATTCTGTTGTCATTGGGGGAATTAAATGTTAGAAAAATTAAATTGAAGCAGTGACTCTCCTTTCAATACAGGAAAGTTGGACCTGCTGAGGTAGAGCAATTATTTCTCTTCTTTAAGTAAAGATTTTTTTCCTGTGAGTCATGAGGTCAAAGTGTAATACTTAGCATTCTGCTAAAATTAAACAGCATAAAGATTTCCTGCCAGCATATTTCTGAATTGGTATATTTAATTTATTTGGATATAGCACAAAAGCTAAAATGTATATTTATGTCCCTGAAGGCACTAAAAATACAGCAGTTATACTCCCCAAGTACCTTTCATCATAATTACTTTTGTTTGCAATAACATTTGCTGTATTTTGTCAGAAAGGAAGGTTTGAAATTTAACATTAAAAACAGGTAGGGTATATTGGAAACAAGCTCCAAGACAGAGCTCTTTTAGATTAGTCCTCTCTGAGACAACCAGTGAATGCTCCTGTGTTATGTCAGTAAGACACTGCCTCTGGGTCATGGGAGGTGACATCAGATTTCTTTGGTTATTTCCAGCTAGCTGAAACCAGACATGATCTAAAAGACACCTCTTGCAAGCGCTGTCAGAACTAAGGGATTGCTGAGCACAATTGGTAGAAGGAGTTAAAAGGAACAGAGAAAATACACAGAGAAGGAGATTGAAACACTTCAAAGCCAGCCTCACCAGGGCTGAAATTCTCCAGGAAGGTGGAGGACAATGAAAGCAACACCACTCTAGTTTTGCAAGCACTGAATGCCAGCAAAGGGCAGCTTCTTTTCTTACAATCTCTGGTTTGAAATCCTTTATATGTTTGATAGTTTTTGTTGCCTCAGGCAAAAAGACTATAAAACTGATGTAAAGAAGGATGAGGAATGCTCTAGAGCCCATAAGCATGAAATATCAATAGTGGTTTTAATCAGAGATACAAAAGGTTGAGGTAATTCTGTGAGTGAGGAGTCATTTGGCATTGCTGAGGGATCGAGTCTCCAACGAGAGATCATGTTGGTTACATGAGCACTGAAACGTAAGCGTAGTCTCCTGTGCACCCCACACTGCTGATCTTCAGTGTGCACCATGAATACATGCTGACTCTATATTCTCTATTACACCCTGTGTTTGTTTTCTCCCAGTCATTCAGCTGGAGTTCTTCCAAGAGCACATCAAGCCTGCTTGGCTGTCCTGTAGCAGAAAATAGTGGAGGAGGGATTGAGCGTGCCCAAGTCACATCCCAACACAGATCTTGTGATTGGGAGGGTAAACAAAACTCAGGAACATCACTTAGGGTCTCAAAAGGAAAGACGTAAGAATTTGACAAACAGAAGAATGGACCAAGTCCAGACTCAGGGTAATGGGTGGACAACTGAAAACCTCAACGCTGTAAAAGAAAAGAGCTAAGAGTATGGCATCAAGACTCTGGCTTCAGCAAAAAAACATGTGGAATTGCAGAACTAGAGTTAGCTAAGAGGAGAGAACCCACTGGGTGTCACAAAATGCAAGAGTGAGAAGGAAGATGCTTTTTCTTTGCAAAAGTTGGCAAGAGTGCCAATGGCAATGTGTTTTGCTCAGCTGAATCCTCACAGAAGCAATGAGCAGCAGTTGATTAGGAGATAAATACACAATTGAACTGGAAGTAAAAGGGACATCTATGAAGTTGGACGTGGCATACTCACCATTATGTTGCCAGAAACAGTTGTTTTCTTTGTTAGAGAAGTACAGACTTGGATATTGGATAGTAAATTTACTACTGATAGTAGAAGAGTTAAGTGCTGCACCTATTGCCATTAAAGAAGCATAGCCAGATCAGTATGATAAACCTAAACAGGGAGAGAGGTCTCTGAAGAGCAGAGTTTACTTTAGAGACCACACATTAAAGAAGCATTGAACTAAATGGATGGATGGATTATCATTACATTGGAAGACACTCATCTTGTAATGGTACTAATGAAAACATACTTGTTTTACTAGTGGAAAATATGGGAGCTCCTTTTCCTCATCACATTGCATTCCTAAAAATTAAGGAAGCAGAGAGGAAGTTGGAAAAATAATCTCCAGAGGTAATAAATCTGACAAAACACTGTAATTTAGTAGCACTTTAAATGTCATGGGGCATCTGAGACATCCTCCAATGTGTCTGCGGTAGGTATGCACCACACCTATAGGAAGGTGTCACATCAAGGTGACCTACTTAGCGGATGAGGGAAAGGCTGTGGATGTTGTCTACCTTTAGTAAAACCTTTGACATTGTTTCCCACAGCATTCCCCTGGAGAAACCTGCTGCTCAAGTCTCGGAAGGGCATACTTTTCACTGGGGAAAAAACTGGCTGGATGACTGGGCCCAAAGAGTTGTGGTGAATGAAGTTAAATCCGGTTGACACCTGGTCACAAGTGGAGCTCCCCAGGGCTCAGTACTGGGGCCAGTTCTGTTTCATATCTTTGTCAATGATCTGGACAAGGGGATCAAGTGCACCCTCAGTAGGTTTTCAGATGACACAAAGTTGGACGGGAGTGTTGATCTGCTTGGGGTTGGGAAGGCTCTACAGAGGGATCTGAACAGGCTGGATCAATGATTGAGATCAATTCTATGAGGTTCAACAAGGCTCAGTGCCAAGTCCTGCCCTTAGGTCACAACAACCCCCTGCAATGCTATGGGCTATGGGGACAGTGGCTGGAAAGCTGGCCAGCAGAAAAGGACCTGGGGGTGCTGGTCGACAGCTGGCTGAACATGAGCCAGCAGTGTGCCCAGGTGGCCAAGAAGGCCAGTGGCATCCTGGCTTGTATCAGAAATAGTGTGGCGAGCAGGGCTAAGGAAGCGATCATCCCCCTGTACTCAGCACTGCTGAAGTTGCACCTCGAATCCTGTGTTCAGTTTTGGGCCCCTCTCCACAAGACATTGAGGTGCTGGAGCAGGTCCAGAGAAGGGCAACAAAGCTGGTGAAGGGTCTTGAGCACAAGTCTTACGAGGAGCACCTGAGGGAACGGGGGTTGTTTAGCCTGAAGAAAAGGAGACTGAAGTGAGACCTTATCGCTCTCTACAATACCTGACAGAAGGTTGTGGCAAAGTGACTGTCAGTCTCTTCCCTCAAGTAAAAAGTGATAAGACAAGAGGAAAAGGCCTCAAGTTGCACCAAGGGAAGTTTAGACTGGATATTAGGAAAACTTTCTTCACTGAAAGGGTTGTCAAGCATTTAAAGAGGCTGCCCAGGGCAGTGGCTGAGTAACCATCTCTGGAGGTATTCAGTATACTTGTAGATGTGTTGCTTAGGGACACAGTTCAATGGTGGACTTGGCCCACCAAAGGCCAAGGTTGATGGTGAGACTTGATGATCTTAAAGGTCTTTTCCAACCCAAACAATTCTATGATTCTATGAAACCTGTGCCTTTCTCCTGTGGCAGCTGAGGGCCAGACAGGTCTCTGTTATTAAAATGGCATAAACATCCTCATGTCAGCAGATGAGCATGATTATAGTCTCCAGAGGCATCAGAAGAGATGAGGGAGACCAATCAATCTCCAATTCATGCATTTGCATAAACATCCCATACCCAAAGAATTGGCAGAGCAAGTAGAGTTGTGGTTGTAGAGCAACTACCAAGCTAATGCTTTGGTAAGAAAAAAAAAAAAAAGAAAGAAGTGAATGATGATTTGGAGAAAATTTATGCCAGATGTTTATATGAGCCTTATGCATCAGCAGATGCCTTAGAAAAACAGTACAAGCATTTATACTTTTTCAGTCCCTGGAAGATAGTCTTTCTTTATATTGCTATTGGAGTTATGCTGGACAACCAAAATGTTTCACTGGCAAGCACATCTGTGATATCGTCATGAGCAGTAGGACCTAGAGAGGTTAGAAAGCCGTGATCAGGACCTCCCTGGAAAAGAGTGGGCTTCTGGGTCAAACCTGAACTAAGTTCTGTTACATGTTATGTTGTTTGCTTTTTGGAGGTACTGGCAGATCATAACATTGATCCATGTTGGCACCTGTGTCAACACACATGGTTTCTTTGAGGGGAGAGCAACACAAGGAAATTAATGGTTTTGTCTTACTATAGAGCTTGGGAAGC
Organism: Pterocles orientalis; assembly: GCA_011057875.1. Classification (NCBI taxonomy): domain Eukaryota; kingdom Metazoa; phylum Chordata; class Aves; order Pterocliformes; family Pteroclidae; genus Pterocles; species Pterocles orientalis. The sequence goes on along the minus strand of WKFP01014837.1, from coordinate 1,174,134 downwards.
TGAAAGAATTAGAGGATCTTATTTCATTTATGATCTTCATAACCAAAATACTAAGTTTCTTTCAGTCCTCTTAGTCCACTCTGTGAAGCCTGGAAACAGATTTGGCAGATAAAGGCTGAAGTGTGTGGTGCAACACAGAAGATTTTAGATTGTGGGCACAAATATCTCATGCCCCTTTTCATGGGAAACCAATCTAACTTAATATTAACTACAAATTAATTGCGAAAAGGACTTGGGAAATACTCACTTTTCCACTGATTAAGAACTTTTTTTTTTTCCTAAAATGTGTGATTCATGAACTGAATATAAACGTGTAAGAGAGTTGCTGGTTTTAGACAAAGTCTCTCATGCATTTGCCAAAGGTTTAGGAGTAAAAATTGTCCCAAGCCTAAATTTGTTTCCTAATAATCACATTTTAATAGCCAATCTGGTCTCAGAGGAGATGTGCACAGATGCTGCCAGAGTAGATTCAAGGTAAGACACTGGAAAATGACTACACTTAGCAGTGGCATGTATTTAACCCTTATTAACAATTTTGGGAAGAACTCCTGGAGCAGATAGGAGCTGGGTATTAGAAAGATCATCTCCAAAATATTATAGAAAAAAATTATTAATTGAAGGTCATTTAAAGTGAACAACCTATGAAAGAAGGTGCAAAATATATTGTATTGGCTTCAGCTGAAGAGCAATATTGTTAATCTGAAGCCCTGCAGTATATGCAAGGCTACATTATTCAAAAGAGGCTCATGCTAGTTGTTAGAAAAAAATAACTCCCTGGAAGAAAAGGCCTTTATTTGTTCACATTTTCAGGGGGAAAAAAATAATCCACAAACCTACAAATTTGTGCTTGACTATTAGGCTTTATCAGAAGGTGTTCCTGTGAAACAACAACTCATGCATATCAAATCCATTTTTGCTGTAGATAGTACGACTGACTAAGATTTGAGAACAGACCACAGTTTACTGAACATATGTTTAAGTACTTTTCAATAAACGTTAGGTATAATCACATAATCCTTATCCCTATAGTTCCCTGTCTAAATGGCTGTGAAAATAAAGTAAAAAAAACCCAAACAAACCAAAAACCACTATTGCAAAATCCATCAGCCCATGATCCATATTCAGCACTTTCAAATTCCAGGATGGCTCCAGTGAAGTGAAGTTGTCATCACTGATAACTCTGCTTAAAAGAAGCCTGAAAACAAGTATTGCATTACTGGAAACCACCCCTAAAATAATAGGAGGCTTCCAAATGGGAAAAAGAGAAAGACATGGAAAAATAATTAGTATAATTTGAAGTCTTGGGTACTCGCACTTCAGGTAGTGGTATTGTGCACTTCCCATGGTAGAAAGTGTCTGTGTCTACTCTACTGAAGAGAAGGTCAGTTTGCACAAGCTGGCTCATGTCCACACTGCTGAAATCTGGTCCCTTCCAGAGCAATTTTGGCCTGGAAGGAGCCATCTGGAGTGACCCAAAACAGCCAGGGCTTCAAGTAACATCTAACAGTAAGGATAGTGAGGGTCTGGGCTTGAGCCTATTATTCAAAGCACTTTTTTTTGGTGATGCACCCATTTCCAGGAGCAATGGTATTACAGTAGGTTGACCTGACCAGCACAGGCAGCAGCTTGAACAGGGGCAACCACAAGTGGGTTTACATCCATTTGACAGCAGTAGAAAGGATATTTCAGTTGAGATACATCAGGCAGAAGCGACAGCTCTGGAGATCTCCAAGCTACACTCCTCTAGTAAGGTTACTTATTAGATTGACCAAAAGTACGTGAGTTTGTACAGCTGGTGCTTTTTATCCATGAATTTTGGGATGGGAAGGAAAGGCATGCTTTGGGGTCTGTTGCTTTAAGGCCTGACTTTTCCAGACAGTAAAGTAATCTCTTGTTTCTGAGACCTGCAGTAAGTACCAGGCAAGGGCTGAAAAAGATCTCTGAGACCCCTAGGCACCACGTGGTCACTGAATGCCACATGAGCATCAGTAGACTGGTTTAATTTCTTACATTTAATGAATGGAGTATAATACTAGGATTAGAGAAATGCAATTCTGCAATAGTTATATATATATTTACTGGAGATAATTAATTGGAAAAATGAGAGTTTTGTGGGTTGACAGTTTAGAAAACTTGATTTTCTAGACCAGTAGTGAAAAGTAGTATGTTAACAACAGAGCAAGCATATAGTTTGTGTGGTGGGTTAACCTTGGCTGGATGCCAGGTGCCCACCAGGCCCCTCTATCATTCCCCCTTCAGCAAAATAAAGGGGGAGAATAAGATGAAAAACTTGTTGGTCAAGATAAAAGCATTTTAATTAAAGCAAAGGCCAAGGCTGTGCAAAGAAACAAAAGGTAAACAGAGATGTTCTTCTCTGTTTCCCCTCAGAAAGCGATGTCTGGTCACTTCCTGGGAAAGCAGAGCTTCAGTGTGTGTAGCAGCTGCTCCTGGAGACAAACACAGTAACAAATGTCCCCATCCTCCTCCCTTCCCTTGGCTTTTATGGCTGAGCTGATGTCACATGGTATGGAACAGCCAATCTGGGTCAGCTGTCCCCAGCTCCGCCCCCTCCCAAGATGTGTTATAAACACCCTGCTGGCTGCCAGTGTGACACTCAGCACTGGGAGGGCTGTTGTGGGGGGAAACTAACTGCATCTCAGCCAGACCCAATACACTTGATCACCCATGTGAAGGTCTGACATGTCTGGTTTGTCTGATACAATTCTTTCGCTTGGTTGGTGACCTTTCTTTTCTTTCATTTGTTCTCCAACTACTCTCTTTCTCTCTAGCTCATCCAAGATAGTATTAAGCAGATACTTGTTTTATGTACTAACTACTCAAAATCATCCTTGATTCCTGCCCTCAAGGCCAGGCTGGATGAGGCTTTGAGCAACCTGGTCTAGTGGAGGGTGTCCCTGCCCATGGCAGGGGGGTTGGAACTAGATAATCTTTATCTTCCCTTCCAACCCAAACCATTCCATGATTCTGTGTCTGATGCGTCTCTGAACTTAGATGTATAACTTAAAGCATAGGTCTGCACTGAACTCCAGAGACTTCTTTGGACCCAGTGATGCTTTTTTCCCCAGTTCCTCACAAACTCTTCGTTTTTACAGAAGCAATTGGCTTCACAGAAGCTAAAAGTGATGATTTTTTTCTGGGTTTCAATCCCAATGTAGATTTTTCTCTGTCAGTTGCCCTCTTTCTTTTGAACCCTTCTTTGTCTGTGCCTCTGTGCATTACTGTATGGCTCTATAAGTTCCAGTTTTATTCCATGTCACAAATATTTGTGGCAGTCAAATACAATGATAAATGGTAACAGGTGTAGAAGCTTTAACTTAGTCATAGCCGCCATGTGACAAAGCCTTTTTTTGGTGGCTTAGGAGATGGAGCCAGAACTGCTTTAAGTACGAACAGAAAAGTTGCTGCCTGTTTTTCTGGCCCTTCGGGACCTTCCTCTTGCTTCAAACCAACAGAGCATGAGGCACGGAGGCAGTCGGATCCTGACTGCAGAAATCCTAGATGCAGCACTCCATTCCAATCTGCATCCAGATCAAGAATTAGAATGGGAGGCAATTCGTAACGTGGTTATTATGTAAAACATATGCACAAACCGAGGCATTGTGTACACTAGCATAATTATCCGCTGCTGACAATGAAGATGCTGGTGTTGAATGTGATTAACCTGCAAGCACAGCCAAGAACTATTCTTGTTGCAGAAAGCCCATGTTAAACCTGCCTGCTTGTGAAACTGTGTTCAGCACGGCTTTAATTGCCCCCATTGCTGACACACACTGACAATAACAATCATTTTTGCTGCTGTAGACAAGGGTATAATGTAGGGATGTTGCAGTGAGCCAAAGCCTGAAAGCCTTCACTTAAGCTTATGTGCTCAGGATTTAAACTACTGGGGAAACTTTATGTCTCCGGCGATATATTTTATTACATACAACATGTTCTTGGAAACCACTCCACATTTAACAGCAGTTAAACCCATCTGCTGCTCCTGCATTTTCGTTTCATTCACAAGCCTGTTTTAAAAGTACTTTTGGAGTTATCACCAATGTGCTATCAACTGTTAATTATTCTGTTGTAGGTTGGTAAGAAGAATGACTCAAATTTCGAAAGGAAATTGTATCCTCCTATATATTTTTGAGCTCTTCATTGAAACTTGCCTTCCCCTCATCATCTGACATAATTTAAATTTTTAGTTTAAAAGCAATTACTTACCACAAAATTTCATCACTTAATGCTAAATGCCGATTTTAGCGACTTGTAATTACATATGTGTAAATTCTGCAGAATTCATCTCGTAATTACGTCATTGGCATAAGGAACATGAACTTAGCACTGTGATCAGAGATACTGTTCAGTATATTGAAGTGCCTGGAAGTGCAACAATTTTTAATTGCTTTATTTATAAACACTATCACAATTTTCTTTACACGTCTCTTCTCCCTGTGTTCGTGTTTTTTTACTGTTACTTGGCACAGCCGTACTTCAGTGCCCTCTACATAAGACTAACAGGAACTTGGTAGTTCCTTGAGATTTTCATGAAATGTTCTTCACCTTAGGGGTCTTTTTTTAAATAGAAAACTTCATTTTCCTCAGTTTTCTTTGGCTGACTGGTTGTGTCATACTGTAAGATGTTCTTGTACAAGGTGATTTTTGTTGGGCCAAAGGACTTCCTGGTATTTAATTATGTGCCACTTTTTTCCATGGCATTAAATTGATCCTTCCTTAATCCACAAGGCTTTCCAGACAATAGCCCAGCTATAGGAGTATATAAACCCTTCTAAAAGTGGAATATTTGAATACTAAAACTGGTATCTCTCTAGGTCTTGTGTAAAAATTTGAAGTTTGGAAAGTGAGTTCTCCCAAGGGATCACAACTGTCATGGTAGTTCATAACTTTTAAGGTGGCTTGAAAGGTGATCTCTTTTTTTACTTGAAGAGCAGGAAATTTAGGTTTTCTAGACAATAAAATAAAAAAATTGAAGTATATATTTATACTCAATAATAGCTAGTATAAATGGCAATGTCTATTAGCAAATAGAAGACATGCTTTAAAAAAAAGAGACTTTTTGGGGTGAGATTCAGGTGTCTAAGATAGGCATTGAGTGCTATTTTAGATGTCCTGCAAGATCTGAGATGTGCGTGTGGCTGTCAGAAATGACAGAGGGAAATCTGTACCCTTCTGAAGCAGCAGCTGGAGAAAAAATGATGCCTTGGTGCTATGGAGTCATAGCATGTAGGACTGTAAAAGATTTGTTTCAATGTTTCAGCACCCTAGCAGTTAGATTTTTTTTTCACAGCAGCAAATTTAGGATGAATTCTCTGGATTCTGTCTTTGGTGGAGACGACTGATGACTAACCACATGTAATATATCCTGTTTGCAGTCTACCCTAGGTTGTGATTTCTGAATCCCCCATCACATTTTTTCCTCTCCTGTAGATTTCCTTCAGTTTTTTCCATACCTATCTTAAAATGATACAGTTCTGCTGGTGCCTCATCATTAGTGATTACAGCACAGTCGTTATAACCCATGTCCTTACAGACAGCAATCATTCTTATTTTGAAGGAAGGATGTTTTGCAACAGAGCCTCGCTCTCGGCTCCTCCTTAGTTAACGATCTTTACACAGATGTTCCTTACTCTGTATTTTTGCGTTTGATGTTTCCTTCCTCAGGGCAGTGCTTACTGCTCTGTGAGCATCTCTTCTGTCCGTGTTTATGAAACTGCACATTTCCAAAAGTCTCCAGAACCAAATCCACAAACTACACTACTTATAAGCAGAACGTCGCTGTCTACAAAATGCAGCAGCCCCAGTAGACTTGTCCATTAACTGCCTCCCTGTCACTCCTCAGAGGCTTGGTCCTGATGTGTTGGCATCCCCAGCCACTCATTACACTGTAAGAGAAGTTACTGCAGATTTTGTCACATTTAAAAAAATCCTGTCCATATGAGCTCAACTGAGTATTCAGACCTCAATAAATCCCACTTCACTGCAGTGGGAATGCGTTCTCCTAAGAGTGACTCCATGCATTTAAGCCCTGAACCATTCTCAGGAGTTTCCCGTGCCTCAAAGAACTCCACTCCTAGCTGACAGATCTAAATGCCTGAAGTGTGACAGCATTGATATAAGCCTCAGTTCTTAAGAATGCTGCTGTATGACAGCAGTAATCCTTTCAAGCAGAGCTAGAGGTCTCTTTTCCTTAGACTATGCTTAACATTAAAAATATTATACTCTGAAGTTTTTGACAACTAGTAGCCGTTCTTTATACTGACAGTGTCTCAAAACTTCCCCAATGACTTGTTAGCCTAGTGGTTTTGTGCTTGCTGGTAAAAAAGACTTAATCTTGCAGGTGAGAATGAAAAAGTGGGGGGTTTTGTCCTTCTTGTTTTTAAAAATCTGTATTCTTTAGGAATATAGGAAAAAAAGTCTCTAAAGTAATATACTGCAAGGTGAGAGTCAGCATTACATAAGCATCGTAATAAATATCGACTGTAAAAATGCGTTTCAGTACCTTAGATATTAAATATTCTGTAAAAAAATTGGATATATAGCTATAGACATGGTAGTTTTGCTGTTAATACAAACTGTGATCCTTGCAACGTAAGTCTCCCTTTTACTGGCAGGGCTCTTCCATATTGGTGTTGTTTGTTAAGAGCTTGTGTATTTTCTACCAAGGCATTGACTCATGCCTAGGCAGGAGCCTGAATTCATTGCAGATTTTCCATTACACAAAAAGTTACGCCTGATGTTCATTAAAAGCAAATATATAGTCTCCTACTGTTAAAACTTCACAAATTCATAGCGATAATTAGAGTGGGTTTTAAAATTTAAAAGAAACAGGGTTATTTCTAATTTTAGCTAGAAAGAGGTGGACTGTCAAGAGAATGTTTATTTATTCCTTGTAGGCTTTTTCCTTGATTTGCTAATAATTACTTGAGATTGGTAGATGTTGCACACTAAAAATAAACTGAAATATAGTAGCACAGTGTTAATAATTCCTGTAAAATAAATATCCCTTGCTTGTTCTTCCTTGAAGGATAAATAGCTATTCCAGAGGTATTTATAATCAATAATATGCACTCATATTTTGAATATTACATGATATAATGCCATTTCATTTTTGTTAAAACGCCTCTGGGCAATTTAGCTTGCATTAACACCAATTTGCAGCTCGAGGGGAATAGATGGCATCCCAGATTATTTCCCAAAGCCATTATAGCAAAAATGAACCCCAGCCCCCCAAAAACAACCTGGGAAGCAAAAACACACAACCGTATGCAAACAAGATGAAAAAATCTGAGTTTGGAACATGTCCTGAGTAGATGTCTCTATGTACTTCCAGAAAGGCCAAGAGGAAGAAAATCCCACAGGTAGAGGCCTTCAGCTGGGACCTTTTCCTGAAATGGAATGGACTAATGCACAGGTGAGAGTAGAGAATTTAGCTATGAGAAATAAGTGAGGAAAGGAAATAGTTTCTGGATTGCTGCTTCATAGTTTTGTTGGTTTTTCTCACCAGTGCTTCCCTAGACTCAAAAGCACCTGTTCTGAGTTAAAAAAAATATTTGTGTGAATGATTCAATAACTGCCAAGATGCCGTGGCATATAAGAAGCCTCGGATACATCCTGATAAAACTGAAAACGGTTTGGGCTATAAGGAAAGCAATTTGGCCTCACTTGACTTTTGGCATCTGAACAAGTCCATGATATTGCCATGGCAGTCAATGGAGAGACTATTCCTGAACGTCGTTCTTATACCCTGCTTTGGGTGTCTCCTCTACATGGAGGTGCATCGTGCCCTGAAAATGATTGTCTGTCTCTACTGTCTAAATGCTCTTTATGACCAAGTAACTTAGACATAAGTGTCCAGACTTTCGATATCTCATGTGGTCAGGAAAATTTCACCTTTATCTTTTTGAATTTTTTTTTTATGGTCTGTTGGCCTTGCAGAGATACAATTAGTCTCTGAGACGTAACAGGCAGGACCTGGGATATAGGACAGGAAGACTAGGTATACTTATCTTGAACAGTGCTGCTATCATGGACCTGAAGAACCTGACAGACAAGAGCATTGTTGACATGTTTTGATTTTATTTTTTATTAAAAAGATTTTTCAATAGATGGGTTGTCATTGAAACTAGTAGTAGAAAAAACCTCCAAATCAAACAAAAATGGCAGTGACTTTATTGAGCCATGATACTAACGTTCACAAATTTCTGTTATCCAAATATTCTGTTTAGTTTATGTTGCATTTGTGTTCTCAGTTTTCAGTGTATGACCCCCTGCCGTTATGTTAATAGATGTAAGAGAAACTTGATACTTTGGGGTTTTGCCAGCTGGATCCTTTTCAGTCTCAGGAGGAACAGAAGGCAGTTTAAGATATCAGGATAATGCACACTAATGGGATATTTCTCGTAAAAATAGTCTAAAGTGATACATTGTTGATGTCCAAATTGCTATCCTTTGATTTCAGAGTTAGCAAGACATTGGGATAAATAGGACAGATGACAATTCTGAGTGACCCTTTCACGGCTCTCTGCCAGCTGGACATCAGTTTATAATGGCTTAGGATGGCCAAGTAATTTTCCTAAATATAAAGGCCAAAAATATGTGGTGCTTCAGGTGGCAAACCAGGATGAATTCAGTGTCAAGTATAATGCATAAGAACTCTTACAGTGTATATCTGGGCACTTAATTTCTGCCTCCTAGGATTTTGAGAAAGGTTTAATGAAGCTTATTTCTTGGTTTATTTTGGATGCACTTAACTAATTTTTGCTGCTTTTTTTGTAACACCAAAAATAAGAAGAAATGAAGCTAGTCAATCACGGTTTAATTAATAGTGTCATTTATTCATGCAAAGATGAACAAAAACTCTGATACCTCTTCAGTGCTGAGTGGCACACAGTAGGAGGGAAGTGCTGTTTGCTCCTTAACAAGCCCATATGGTGGTAGGAGATCCAGTGTCCCTACTATGCAAACAACGTTGAATCTTTAAAAGCATGTTAAACAACATCTGCCAGTGATAAAATAAGTAAACCAGAAGGCTCATTGCTTGATAACTTTCACCTAGGAGCCTTAAAAAAGGAGGCTGAAGAGATCTGTTGGAATATTTTTTAAATTCTAGAGAGATGGAGTGTGAGTATCCTGCTATTATTTTTATCTTTTTTTTTTTTCAAATGATGCTACAGAGCAGGTTAGCTATATGTCAGCCCTGGAAAAAATATTGGAAAGATTGATGAGGATTTAGCTAAGAATGCAAGTGTAAGAATAAATTAGTGGCAGGAATAAATTAATGATAGTCGTCATAGTTTTAAAGTAAAGCAATTGTGTTAGATAAACTTCATTTTGGAATGTGAATTTGCTTGATGAATGGTCCTAGGTGTTGTTTAGGCTTTCATAAGGCATTTGATTTAATTTTGCACTGTATCTGGTATAAATAGATAGCACTATACTTTAACAAAGTAATATTCCTCAAGGACTGATCAACTGGCATCTCAAAGTACTAATCAATGCTAAGTGACTCTTACATGGAAAAGTTGAGGGATAGTCTTCCACCATTTAGATCTGGATGTGGCCAACATATTTCAACATTTTTATAAATGATTTGGAAGGTGGCATGAATTCTTGTATAGAAAAATTTACAGATGATGCAAAGATTGAAAAAGTAGGGAAAAAAAAAAAGAGGACACAGAGGTCGGTCAGAGCAATCCAGTTTCAGTCTAGCCTGGTAAACAAAGGCCACTAAAATAAAATTATTATTCCCTAGAAGAGAGATATTACACAACCGTAAGGAAGCAATGTCACCCATACATACACAGAGGGGACAGCTACAGTGGAAATAAGTGACACTAAGAAGGTTCCAGAGGAAAGAATAGACAACTCATCAGGGCTTGTGCTGTGAACTTTGGATGTTAAAAAAAAAGAGTAAAAGTTAAAAATACGGAGATTGTTTTATTTGTATGTGTAACAGTGAGGTTATGGAAATATTGGGACAAGTTTTGGGATCTGTACTTTGTAAAGATATTACATGTATGTAAAGAGAGAGAAAAGAGGCTAGAGTGGAGAAGAATTCTTCCAGAGAGAGACATGACTTACTGTATTCCCACAGGGAGACTGGAAATAAAAGGATTCATCAGGGTAGCAGACAAAAGCAGAATACATATAAGAGTGGAAGCAAGCTAATGCTGGGCAAATGTTTTTAGCAGTGAGAATATAGGACATACTATCAAGGGAAGTGGTAGATTATGTTTTCCAGATTAGATGTTTTTCTGATATGTATGCTTTAAGACAAATTTTTGTTGTCAGTGTTATGAGCTGTAGTGCATTAGGCTAACCTCAATGAGCTAATGACACTTTCTGCCTTAATCCCTGAATCTTTTAGGTGCCTGTTCTCTGCTCCATCAGTCAGCAAAAACTTCTTCAACACAGGAATGTGGGATCAAACGATTTAGTTGAGGGAGATTCAATTTATATAACTAATGTTGTTTATCATCGTTTTCCCCAGCCACTAGTTTAAATGAGGAAATGTGGAGCTGTATCACTTGGTCTAATGAGAGCATTTACTTCCTTTGTACTTCCTTCCCAAGGATGAATGGAGGCTAGCTCTGCTTTTCTCATTTTACGTTTTCCTTGGCCTGAGATTTGCAACTTGCATTTTAATGCAAGTGTGAATCAATCAGACTTTATGTAGAAGCTAGAAGGCTTGTTACGTAAAGCAACCTTTTGAAATTTCGGTGGAAATAATTGCTGTTGGCCGCTTACCTGAAGAGGCTTCTCACAAAAAATAACTAGCACCTGTATTCTTTGTCATCTTCTATTATAAATGTCCCAAGGGAAAAAAGTCACAATATGTTATGAGGTTCTTAGGTTCAGTTTATTGTGCTTTTGTTGGAGATATGTCTTTTTTGCTTTTTTAACTCTATAGTACATCACATCATACAAAGATGTCAATACAGTCATCTCCTAGCCTACATGTGGAGGATGAAATTTGAATCCTCCTGAGATCATTGATTTCTGAATTAATTTTCCTTCATTAATTTGTAATCTGGAGTAGCTAATTTTTGATTACAACAGCAAGATTTGGTTGAGAGAGTTTGATGTTGTTTCAGTGCTGTGTGACCGTCTGCCATCTACATCTCAGTGATATTTTGTATAGCTGGTTGAAGATCGAGTGGTCTTTAAAATGAGATTCTAGACTTAAGTCATGTTGATTCAGTTCCTGGCTTTGCAACTGGTTACTGGAGTCATCTTGGGCAGCTTAGTTCATTGGCTTTTAACATTTAACATTTTCCTTTCTTTCGAAAAGTGCTTTGAGAGGCATTATACTGCCTGAAGAGTCTTTAGACTTTTTTCCATCTGTTTTACGTATAACTAATTCGTTATTGTACAACCATTCCACATATTCTCGGAGCAGGAAATGATATGTTTTCATATAATAACATTCTAGAACATTTACAGGTAAGAAGAAACTGAGGCCCACTCAGCTGTAAGTCTGTAGGTGCACTGATCAACCCCTAGAGAAAGTGTAATTAAAATTATCTGTTTCAAACCCCCACTACACCCCATTGTAGCGTTTCTTTTCTAGCTCCAGGCTTTGACTTGCTCCTAAAATGAACTGTCTTCACTTATTTCCATCTTACTTACCCTATATCATTCACTGGGAAAAAGTGACTCTCATCTCCAGTTAGTCAAGGATGGAAGGGTCCATTGCTCAATTATGTTTTCCAAAAAAACCCCATTTTATTATTCTTCCCTTCACCAGCAAAATCTGTTTTAATGTCTAAACAAAATTCAATGTCTAGGTAATGCAGCATCTAAAACTTTAGTCAAAACCTGCAGCGAACTGTTGAGCAATGGTTTACGTCTGTTTTCTCATGTTTTACACTCAGATTGTAAACTCTCTGGAGCTTGGCTACTCCATTTTTAACTTCTGAATTTTCTGAAAGCCTTCAGCAGTAGAATTCCAGTCCTTAACACTGACACTGAGGTCTGTAGTGATGGATACAGGGCTATTCAGAAATTAGCATTCTTTGCATAATCTTAATTTTTCATCTGGGAAAAGGGGAACGGAGTTATTGTCATTGTAACGTGAAAAATGCAGTAGAGAACATAGGCAGTCTCAAAACCTGATTGTGTTAAAGTGGAATTTCTTTGATGTGCATATTCACTACATTTGTGTGTTCAGGGACACATTTATTAACTAACATAGCTATTTAGCTTTTTCTCCTGCTAAGTTTTCACAAATTAGTCTTTGGTCTTGCCTATATACCCCTATAGAATTATCAGCTCACTCATTTCTCTGTGAAGAATTTTCATGCTGAAAATATTGCCTTGCTATCAGGAGGTCTAATTTTGCCTGAAGTACCTTTTCATTACTTATGATTACTCACAAGTAGTAGAAGAGTTGGAGGTGCACTTTATGAATTTATTTACCCTTTCCTTGTGGTGTCAGTTGACGTTGCCTTGTGGTGTCTCTCATGGACTTTTTCAGATATTGCTCAGGCAGTCCACCTTACCACCACTGGGTAGCTGGCCTTCCAACCTCACCAGCTGATTTTCTTCCCCTCCACACTGCAGCAAATGAGAAAACTTCAAAAGACTTAAATGAATTCAAGATATTGCCCACTATTTCTAGATAAATAAACAAAAAGTTAGACAACATTTGAGAGGCTTTATTACTAACGATCTTCGTTCTGTCTTGAATGCTACTGAAATTTTGTCTTTGTTGTTAGGAAAAAGGAATTTATTGATGTTAAAAAGGGACACTGTTTGTGGGCAATTCTTCTAAAGTGAAAGTCTTTACATTGTTGGGGAGCTTCTGTTAACAGTCACTGTTGATATTTCTTGGAATATTAGAAAAGTAATTAGGTAAACTGTCTGTAGTGAGCCCTGCAGACACATTTTAACTAAAATGAGTTATGTCTATATTCCACTTTCCTGCACAGGAGAGTGTTCACTAGAGCTTCAAGTTGCCAAGATTAACCCTAGAGTCTTAAACAGTCTTACATCTCCTTTGGAAAAAAAAAAAAAAAAGCCCCGAAAACCACACCCTGCTGGTTTTAATCCTTAATTAAGTAATTCTCACATGCTTTCCATCAGAAGTCGATGTTAATATCCAGATAATGTAAAAGAAAGCTGAATATACAAATAGTTTTGCTCCACAAAGGAAAATAATGGTAATATCAGTATTCTGTAGTGCTGGCCCATGTTACGTGGGGTAGAGTGCTGGAGCTTGGAATGAGTTTTTAAAATATTTATTATTGGGGTTTTTTTCACACCTGTGATGTAATGCAGCATGAGTTGTTTAATTTACAGCAACAAAATGATTTGGGGTTAAATGTTACAGAGGCAATGAAGAGGTTGTTCTGCTTTTAATTGATGCTGTGACCTACATTGTTCCCCAGGGCACCACAGACATTTTTCAGAAAAGTCTCTTGTTAATTAGAATTGTGCTCTGTGCTGCTGGGTCAGTTGTCATTTCCATTATATAAACTTTAAAAACTGGGGGGCTTAGTTCAGTTATTTTAAGTCACAGTAGGTAAAGGTTTGCCATTGAGGCTGGTAGCTTGGGTATAACTGTTTTCTGAGATGATGGTGGCTTCAGTCTCACACTCCCTTCTGTACAAAACCCTGTAAAGTTTGGGGGCTCCAAGGACCCGCATAGCTCTGCAGTTGCTGCGTTCTTGAGAAACAAAGCTGAAAGCACTGAATATTTGTGTCAACTTAAATTCTCAAAGCCTCCTGTAGAGCAAATGTGTGTTCCTGCCCATCCGTTAACTCTGGTTTCTGGAGTAATCCCCAACCTCACTGCCCTGCTGAATATACTCCAGATTTCCTCCATTCCTGTGTCCTGTGGTCCCTAGACCATCTGCTTCACAGAAACAGTGAGATGTATGTTAGGAACTTCAACAAAAGATGGCTTACATTAGTGCAATGAAGTCAGTCCTTTTTAAGGAAGAGGAAGTTTATTTCTCATTCCTAGACAGTAAAAATCAAGAGTTGATAGATTTTAGTTATAGACCCTCTGCATTCCCATTCTTCCACAGAGGAGCTGGTGTAGTCAACTTATGATATCAGTGTTCTTAACTTCCTTGAGAAGTTTCTTTTTCCCTCATGACAGACGTATTTTTTGTTATTTTTTTTTTTAGTATCAGCTTAGTCTGGATAGGGCTCATGCACACTTAGCTCCATTATAACCTGCTTGCTTGAAACAGCTAGGATTTCTTGATTACTTAGGTACAAAGTCACCTTAGGTTAGATAAGCAGCTAGCTATCACGAGAACTGAAAGTGCTTCCCAACTCTGAAAAACTGACCCAGAGCTTCCAAGGCTAAGGAATCAAAAAGCAGCAATCTTTGTCACCTTGCAAATTATTAGACAATCTTTAAATTATTGCATGAAGTCACCATTACACAGCAGTAAGGAGATGAGAAAACCGAGCATCTGAAAAATTCAGAAGCCTGAGGTCATAATCTGAATTCACTACTTTTTCAGATCTTTCCAAAAATCTTGCAGCTAAGGGTTATTTTCCCTTAAGAAACATAAGTAAGTGCTTTGATTGCTTCTGGAGACAACATCTTGGTTAAATACTTTAAAATGTTGTTATTTATTAAAATTAGAGAGTTGGGATATCCCTGGCCACTGGGAATGATTGATGTAATTCTTTCCCCTCTGAGCATAAATTCAGAAATTATTCATAACTCAACTTGCAATTTAAGGTAAAACAGTTATTGCAATGGAAAAATCTTTCTGAAAAAGAATTATGTTATTTTAAAATGTACTCTCATGTGCCTTTACTTTATATTGATGCCTGCTGCCTCTGTAAACTGTCCTACTTAATTTTTTAATTTATGCAATCTCCAACTGAAGGATTGAAATTATTTTTCTCTTTGCTTCATACTTGCACATCTTCACCAATTCAGAAAAGCAAAAAGAATGTTGTAAAATATGAGCTATATAAACAATGTCTTTAATTTTATTGGTAGTACATGGTGTTGCTGTAGATAGACCAAAGCCTTTTGATTGTTTATATAAATTGTTTATAAGACGTTTACAGCTAAAAGTGGAATTGCTTTTATATGTTATTGAAAAAGTATTTCCCAGGGTAAAAGTGATCATGATAAAATTATGTCTTTACAGTACAGAGTTGTGTTTCATGGAAACTCGCTCGTATCAAGTTGTGCTTTTTTCTTTCTTGGTGCAGTAGAGAAATGTAGAACTCTCCATAACCTCAAGTGACTATGTCTCTGAAAATAAAATGTTTGGTTTAAATTTTTCTTGATGTTGGACTCTGGTTAAAAACCACATTTTTATTCAGAGCCTTTATTCAGTGAGCTACTGAAAAGAGATATAGGAACTAGCAGACAATTTTGAGAATTTTAAAGAACAAAAAGAAACAGGTTAAGATAAAGAGCAAACTGATTAACTCATCTGGCCTCAACTTCTACCATGGGAGACTTTTTTCTACAAGACTTTTTGCACACAACTCTCAATAACAAAAAAGCAGCACATTTATTTTGCTAAGAAAAAAAATGATTGTTCTTGCTTACAAAAACATCGTTAATGATTGCATTACAAACGAGGAATGACTGAGTTTATTTTAATCTGTAGCTAAAGCCCACAGAAATTTTAGACATCAAAAAAGCAGTTGAATCTCATAAAGCACAGACAATTAAGGTACCTTTTCACATTCAGCATCCTGAACGTGAGCCAAATACGCTCTTTATTCCAACTCTATTTAATCAAATGAAATAGTTTACAAATTGTTTAATTCAAACAGAGAAAACCCAGAGTATTAAGAAGATGGTACTTTTGTTATGGTTTGATTGTCTACAAGGCAGTGTATATTGTTGAGAGACAGATAGAATACGTATAGCTTCTTTACTATGTAAGCCTTCAGTACCACTGCAGGTTTTAATTATCACTGATAAAGTTGACTTAGATCTTCCCACACACATATTAAACTGTAATGTGTTCTCCTTATCTAAGAATAGTTATGGCTCACTTTGGCCATAGGTATTTGAAAATTGCGGGTTTTGTTCTGACAGATAATACTCCCGGTTACATATTTAAAATCTTACAGATGCGAGAAAAATACAGATAATTTTTCATTTCTGTCCCATACTCAAAGGGCTTCTGCCCCTTCTAGTGACCTCTGAAGGCCTCCATCCCTTTAAAAATGTACAATTCAGCTCATTGAACTAAATTTCCAATGAACTGATTCTTCCATTTTTTCTTAGAAGTTCTGTCAAAAGAATTGTCCTTCTCTTAGCTTAAATTGTCCTTCAACTTAAAACTCCACAGAACTTCCAGATCCCAAATTTTCAAAGCTGCTTTTGAAGCTTTCTAAAACAATAAGGGCCTGAAATTATTTCTAAAATAGTATAGGCCCTGAGCCATCTGCTTTAACTTTGAAGTTAGTTCTACTCCGAGGAGGATTGGGGCTACAGGACACAGGTCACTTGCAGCTCAAATTGTAATTCTGTAATTCTATGATTCTGTGACTTTCACTGAAATTAATGAGGGATTGATTTTGAAGAGTGAAATCATAGACTAAGAACTAAACATTGCAAGCAATCAAATTTAAAAATCCCAACCTGTCTTTCCTAGCCATACCTCTGTCACTCCTAGTGTTGGTTCAGCTTTTCCTTTTCACTGTTTCATTTCCCTTCTTAGAGTGCCAAGCTGCTTTTTTTTTCTGGTAATTTGAAATATTGGACCATTTCACTTTGGTTTTGCCTTCTCTTGACCTTATCTGTCCAAATCCCTGTTGGCAAAAGCACACTACAAACTTTTTTATATCATAGTGATGTCACTCATGGTGCAACATTTGGATATCATCTATGCAACAAAATGCAAGAATTGGAGTAAACTTCGGTGAAGTGTCTTTTCTGATATAATCTGCGTTTTAAATTCAGATAAATTAATACTTTTGTGAAATCTTAAAATCTAAGGCAGAGTTTGGGAAAAAGAAAAAAAAAGTCTATTTTTCAAGCAGTTAAGGAATTTTTCTTTAATCTGCGCTAATGAAGTGTGCAAAATCAACTCCATCTTTCAGAGATTTTTTTTCCCTGGTCTCTTTATAACTGTTGTGAAAACCGAGAACCAGTGTGTAAGGCAATAGTGCCATAGGAACACAGAATGAAAAGATAGACGCTGTCCCGAATAGTTTCTGAATTAAGTAGAGGAAAAAAAAAAACAACTGCTGAAGTAGGACAGAAAAAGTATAAAAACATATTAAGGAAGAACCAACTACTGATAGTTTTTGATTAGTTATTACTGCAAAGAAAGATGATAAAGGAGTAGATTTTTGGGATATTTTACTGTCAGATTTCATATGCTATTCCTGGGAACCTGGTGAAAAACTGAACTTGCACAAGATCCAGTTTTCCTCTCCTTTTTAGGAAATCCCTGAGCCCTTGTAACACACACAAAACCAGTAGGTGTTCACTTACAGAGAGGGTCTGAAAATACGTACTGGAAGAGGTCACAAGGTCATTTTGACATGATTGTCATATACCAGATGTTTTGGGACAAAAGGGATAAATCTTTTTCCCTGTCCATTCTGAAGAGTTTAACACAATCTTTACTTCTGCAACACAACCTTATGGGGAAAAAGTTTTTTCCCCTATGGTGGATGTCAATTGTGCTCCCTAAGCCAAGAGGTGGTGCACCAGTCAGAAAGTCAGGGGTTAAATCCTAGACACACATTTTATAGGTCCTCATACTTCTGGCGATAACTATTTTTCATTTCTTCTGCAGATGAATTAATAGGGCTTTCACAAGGCCTTTTCAAGCAGTAATGAGGAAAAAAGCTAGATCTATAATAAATGGCTAAATCTTGCTCACTCTTCCCCAGTGTAACGGAAGGAAAGGAAAACTGTAATTTGGAGATGTTTGGAGTCTGGTATCAGCAGGTAGAAATTTTACCTACACTTACAGAGTATAAAGCCCTTCCTATGACTTTTGAAACTACTGGATGACTTCTTGAGTTCTGAGTCATGGTATCTTTTTAAATCTTTTGAGGGTTTACCCTTTGTTACTGTTATTCCTAGTAATCCAGCAGTTTAAATTAGGTAATTGCTGAGAAAATTCCAAAGTGTTATTCTATGAATGTCAGCGCTTGCCTTCTTTACCTGCTGGGAGAGAGGTAGCTTTTGAATGAGTTGTTGATCTCAAGGAGAAAAGCTCTCTTCTTAATTTAGCTTTCCAATAGCACTGACAACTTTTTTCCCAGGTCTGTAATCTGTTGGTAAAGAGGGTGGCTTGGGATGAGAGAGAGAGTGACAGTGGCTATACTGGGGCAGAAGACAAGGAGAGATTGTTGACCAATTAGAGAAACATAAGTGAAAAGGCTCAATGGAGAGGCACCTCATGGGGAAGAGTGAGTCTGAACAATGTGAAAAATATATGGGAATGGAGAGAAAGAGAGAAAGGAAGAAGAAAGAAGGAAAGAAAGAAATGTTAATAAGTTGCCTGTGGAATAAGTGTGATATTTGCTACATAGATGATATATAATGTTAACTGGTTAAAGTTAATTTCCTCTTCCTTTCTTCGTTTTGTACTGACTTTATTTCATGGTAATGCAATATTAATCTGCAGCAAGGCTAAGATTGGACCACATCTAAACCCATAGAGTACCTTCTGTTGTTTAACATGGGAAAACTTTTAGAGAAAGATGTGGACCGAGTTTTGTTACTGTCTTAGAGCACATAACACCAGCAAAACCATGTAAGATGCAAGTTTGAAAAGCCTAAATTATATTACCTAGTCAAGCAAAATAGTTGTATGTAAACACACTTCTCTTTTATTCCTAGAAATTAGTTGGGTGATATTGCACAAAGAGGACCCATAAACTACAGCAAAACATACATTTTTTTATTCTGGCTTAATGTTTAGCTTAATAGCAAGCAGAAATTCTGTATGCCCTAGGGCTGTGTGTGTTGTGTAATTTGTACTTCATATAGATCTGTCTTCATATGTTGTAACTCATTTTGTTGGTCTTCTTTAATAATCTTTTTTGATGTGTTTTTCAACTAATTAATTGCTCAGGTTAAAAAGTAGGCTTCGTAAGTGAAGGCTCAACAGGTCCATGCAAAGGGAATGTTTCTGAACAATCAATATGTGGAACATTTTTACTGTTTCTGCTGTTCTATGAATGTTCAGATCTCATAAAACAGATTGGCTTCTAACTATAAACATGACCAAGCATCTCACATTCTGCTTAAATAACCCAAAAAAATTCATTTTCTCAGCAACTGCCTGTGATTCTTCAGTAACAGTGGATTGAAGAACTCAAAACTGATCTAATTCCTATTTTTAAGACTACATGAGAACTCATGCCCTTGACATCAACTTTTTTTTTTCTTTTCAGTGAGACTGGTTTTAGTGCACAGGCTATGCCGATGTAAGGAAACAGGTTGTTGAAATATATTCTTAGATCGCTACACATAAATTCATTTTATCTTTTTAAAACTAATTCTAGGAAAGCATAGCATGAAACTCTATCATTTAGCATATGATTTGTGAAGTAAAAAATTAAAGCACAGCTTTGGAGCACTGCTGCATGTGACACTGTCCTGCAGGCATGTGAAGGAAGTTAAGAGGTGTCACATCATAAATCACACCCAAATTTCTTGCATTTGATGTAATTGAATAGGCTGGAATATTATTTATTAAAAACAAAGGGATTGTAGCTGTATGATATATGCACAAATGAGCTAAGTATTTGCTCGGAATAATTTGATCATCTGTTTTTTTCCTTTTTAAAAAAATTTAAATACAGGTGTATTTGACTTTCAAATGGAAGTTAGGTCAAAGTTCTTAGGAGTGGGGAAAAATATGTTCCCTCACAGGCTTGCAGAGCATGGTTCAGAGATACTCCCAAGTTAAGCTGTCTCTTTCTGTTTAGCAAGAAGATTTTGGCCGTTCCTATAAGACAAATAAGTATATATCCCTATACTGGTTAAAGATGACAAACAATGCAAAATAACCCAGCACCTTTTACTGATCAACTTTCTTAAAAAAAAAAAAAAAAAAAAAGAAAAAGTATGTCTTGTGCAAACTGTGTCACTGTGACCTGAACTTTATCCAGATTTTTGCATTTGAAACTGGCAAACTAAGTGATTAAAGGCTTGATCTTATTAGAACCTAACTAATGTAAATCATCTAATCTGATGCCTGAAACATTTGTCTTGAGCTTGTCACATATCTTTATTACAAGTTTATACTACAGAAATTTTCTGCCAGTGTAAGCACTTCATTTACAGATCTGAGAATTTAAAATCAAATGAAGAGTTAAGTGGAAATGGAGCTGATGGGTAAAGATGTAATGGTTTAGATTACTTGAGCTTCCAGTCTTAGGCTAAATGAAGTTCATATTCCACTCCTAGGTGGAAGAAAAAATGATCATTCGCTTTTTTTGAAAGATACTTATGTAAGTGTAGCTGTTGACCAACAGCCCTAATCATGCTGAAACCTCTTCATCTTTCCAGGCTTTGTGTGAATTTCTGAGCACAAAATGACAATCTGTTTATTGTGGCTGAGTAACATAAATACACATGATACTGTAAATACCTAACATTCGTATGCTGTCTGTAGGTCTAATGGCATAACAGAGTACATAATTCAGAGGAAGGAGGTTCAGAAGTAACTCAGGAAAAAAATGGGTCAACTTCATAAAGATGACATGGATTTTCTACTTGCTCATCTTTGTGCATCTGTATTATTTTTTATTAATTTTTATTTTTTAAAGAAAGGGAATGTGGATTCTCTTCTTACCACAGTGAGAAATGTAAAGAAACAAAATTAAGGAGTCACCTATTCCACTTATTGTGCTGGAATTTTAGCTTTTAAGTGCCTACAGCCTCTGTGGCTGCTGGGGTACCAGGAGTGTCAGATCAGCTGCCTGCAGGGAGTAAGGGGTGACAATGACTGGTTAAATATGAAAACCTCTCTGCAGGAGACACATTGTGAAGACTGTGCCTCAATTCTCTTGCAATTCGTAATGACGAAAGTATAGTTAAGGCTTTGGACAAGTGCTATCTCGTTCTCTTAAAAGAGAATTCAGTTTTAATCCAGTTTAATTTTATGAACCTTTGGCTTTAATTTTAGTTTTACTAGGTGACAAATGTTTTTTTTAGGTGTAGGAGGGTCCCACAAGTTGAAAGCTATATTTTTATGGGTCCTTGGGTATTTAGTGTGAAAGTATAAACAGCTTTGTGGGGCAAACAAAAATTTTACAAGGTGCACTAAACCAGGTGTGATGGAGTGTTGCTGAATACTGCAGCTTTGCTAGTTTAGCCGTAGACTGTTCACTTCAAATTAATCATTGCTATCACAAAGCTTAAGGTTTTCATACTATACTATGTAGAGAGAGATTAAGGCCTTCCAATTGATCGCTAGTTCTAGTCTGGTTACTTGTTTTCATCTTGCATTAGTATGCTGACTTTTTTTTTTTTTTCCCAAGAAGTTAGTAGAGAATTGCAGTATTTAATTTAGTGAATGCTGCACCTCTATTTCTGGACGTATTGCCTTATTAGTCTTTAGAAAGAATATTTTATTTTTCTCTGAAAAGAATATTCAGGAAATAGTAGAGTGTGAAGTATCCCATTCCCAGGTGTTGAATATCCCATTCCCAGCAGAGTCTCCTGGAGGGCACTCTGTGAATGTGCAAGAGCCAAAGAGGAGGGCAATGCCACACTGTCACTGAGCTTTCCCTCTCCCACCACTAACCGAGACAAACCCACTCTCCACAGCTTTTTCTTGCCCGCTTGTGTATCTCATTCCATTAGCTGGAGCACGACAGGACTCTTGAGCTATTTTAGTATTGCCAGTGTTCAGCTCAGTAAACAAAATATATGTTTCGCTCTGGTGAGGTGATCAAGCAAACCTGAGTGAAAGCGTAGTGTGAAAGAGGTTAAAAAAAATCAGTGCTAATTCTGACATCAAATTATAGACTGACGCAGAAAATGAATCAGAGTAAACCATTTCTAGCACTCAAAAGCATGCCAATATAGCGACTGCTAATGAAAATTGCTCTAATAATTTGAAATG
>WKFP01014837.1:1107757-1150199 GCA_011057875.1 Pterocles orientalis | reverse complement strand
GGTTCTTGTTATGGCTTTTTCTGCTATATTAAACACTGAATTCAAATCGCTTCTCAGTCATCAGATGGAAAGTTAAGCAGTTTGAGCTTTTTAGCCTTTTATTGAAAGAAAATTTTCCCCTGCCGTTGAATTCTTTCTTTCTTCTCTTTGTTTAGGTCTTTTATTTTACAACATCTTTATTAAAATGTGGGCACTTAAATTTTATGCAGTGTACCTGCCTCAGAGTTATGGTGCACTATGCTGAAGTGAAATTGCTTCTGTACTGCCCTTTGCTACTAATTGGATCTACTGCTCTTTAAATGTATGTCTGAGGATTGAATTAAATTTTTCCAAAATAAGGATATAATCATAGAATGGGTTGGGTTGGAAGGAACCTTTAAAGATCATCTAGTCCAAACTCCCTGCCATGGGCAGAGATACCTTCCACTAGCCCAGATTGTTCAAAGCCTCATCCAGACTGGCCTTGAGCACCTCCAGGGATGGGGCATCAACAGCTTCTCTGGGCAACCTGGGCCACTGCCTCACCACCCTTGTAAAAAAAGTTTCTTCCTCATGTCCAATCTAAATCTGCCCTTTTTCACTTAAAACTGTTACCCCTTGTCCTGTCACTACAGACTCTTGTAAAAAGTCTCTCTTCATCTTATAAACCTGCTTTTTGTGTCGAAAGGCTGCAATAAGGACCCCCTGGAGGCTCCTCTTCTCCAGGCTGAACAACTTTAACTCTCTGTCTGTCCTCATACGGGAAGTGCTCCAGCCCTCTGACCTTCATGGACCTGCTATGGACTTGATCCAACAGGTCCATGTCCTTCCTGTGCTGGGGACCACAGGGCTGGACACAGTACTCCAGGGTGGGGTCAGACTAGTCTGGAGAAGAGAGGAAGAGTCAGCTCCCTCAACCTGCTGGTCACGCTTCTTTTCATGCAGCCCAGGATACGGTTGGCTTTCTTGCCTGCAAGTGCACATTGCTGGAACATGTCCAATTTGTCATGTTTTTTCTGCTTCATAAACATGTTAGGAGTTTCTTTGCATGTCCACCACAAGCCCTCAATTCTTTCCAGAGTTCCTGTTTTCCAATATTCAACTTCTCTTTCTGTAGACTTTACTTATTTTCTTTATTCCTAAATATAACTAATTTGTACTAAAAAAAAAAAAAAAGAATAAGAGTAATTTCAACTCATTTCAAATACTTACAATGTCATGAGTCAGCCTGTATTTTCTTTAGCATCAGTGGAGAGAAATAAGCACTTTCAGGATGTTATTAATCTGAACTAACATAGGCATCTAAAAGTGCCTATTTCACTCTGACTGTAAAAAGTAGGTGGCTCTTATGATGAAGTGACTAGCTCAGTTATCAACAATGTAGGCAGTTTTTTTTGGTCAGGTGAATCCCATCCCTTCTGGGGAAATGGACCTCTACATCTTTCCCTTTAGTATTCTCAACCACGCCAATCCTTATGTCATCCAAAATTTTCATCAGAAGCACTTGTATGAATTTCAAACCATTTAGTGAAATGGTTCAGTGGTGCAGGACTTTCTGCTATAGCTACAAATCTACGTTAGAGACATTTTGATTCAAATCATGTTACTCCACTGTTGACTAATTTTTATATTTATCGTCTCACTAGGCCTTTGTCTGTTAAATCTATGCTTTAGTGCTATTTAATAGTGCTGATTTTCTACGTGGTTCTCACGTAAAAGCCTTTCAGAAGTTTGAATATTTTACATTTTATGTTGTGTCTTTGTCAGTGGAAATGCTGTGCTCAACAGAGAAGGAAGTCAGGTTTAGCAAGACCTGTTTTCCGTAAAATCTAGGGCAAGCACTCAGCAACATTTTTCTTTAATTTCTGTTGAACAGAAAATCCCTGGTTGCTATTGATGTGCCTTTTCTAAATTTCCAAATAAGAACCAGATATAGCAATATACTTACAAGCCTTCACATGGTTGCTCTGCAGTTTTTTATATTCCACTATGAAGTTCCTGTTAGATTAACCTGAACAGCATCTGTAGCTGTAATACCGTAGAATTTAAAATCAGTGTGAGAATACTTTATTATTCACTTAATAAAAGAATAGATAAGAAACTTTCAGTTTAGCTGGAAAGTGTGTGTATATGGATTTTTAATGGCTATAATTATCTGTATCGGTTTAACAGTATTAATGTAGGATTAGAGGTCAATCCGCTTTAACCACCCCTCCTTTTGAAAGGCTGACACATAATAATCAGTCACACTTCTCTATTAAAACCACGGACCAGTTCAGCTGTTCAGATCATCTTTTTGACCAGAAGTTTCTGGTCTTGTACAAACTGTATAAAGTTTATTTTGCTTACTTGAAAAAGTGATATTTGTAAAGAAAATACATATCTTAGTCATAACTATCAGGTCTTCCAGTAGAAATAGTGCCCAAAACATTGCGTGTGAACTATATTGAGGTAAAACTGCTGTTGTAACTAATAGTATTCTTACCTCAGGATTCTCTAGAAAAGGTTTTGAATCTCTGGTATACAAAAATATATTTTGTCCTTTTTCTTGGAACTTCAAGGGACAACGAGACATTTTCCCTTTTTCTGTTCCAATAGTCCAGGTGACATTGGAGTCAAAGCAGAGACCGGTAATAACTGAATGAAGCTGTCCAGAATAGACATCTCTCCACTTGATTCATCCAGCCTCTCAGCTTACCCCATTGTGTTTTGTGTTCTGAAAACACCAAACTGTAGTGATTCACTGGTTTCCACGAGTTGTGAGCAATACCCTTTATTTTTCTTTACATGAGTCTTTGTACTTCTGACATCCTCAGATAATTTCATGTTTATGACAAAACTGGTGTTCCTTATTTGCCAGCACAGGTACATCCTGTTACCCAAAATAGGTGAGCCATGTGCCAGAAAGACATTATTTACTATGTGAAAGATGCTTAAATATTCTTCCAAAGTTGCAGAAACAAGATTTTGTGGGTAATTTCACTTTGAATTTGTGAATAGGCTTTGAGTTGGAAAGCTGTCTAGATCCAAATTCAGCTTTACTTTGTTTTTTTAAAAAAATAAAATTCATGTTTAATCACTTGCTATTCATTAGCTTCATGTTTTCTCTTGCTCTGTAAGATTTTAGTAGCTATTATGAATTCTTTAAAGTCAATAAAAATGATACTGTTATATTATGAATATATGGAAACTAATTTACACAAACGCCCACTCCTCGATCAGCCTCTCAGATATAGGCCTTTGGTTTTTATTCCTTCTTTCAGGCACAGAGCTTATTTACCATTTCTGAGAAGTGCTTTAGAGGTTGTGACTATAAATAACTCTAGTGCTTCCATTTTCAAGACAGGCGGGTAGTATATGTCTACTTTCTCTGAGCACTGAAATTTCCAAGTGGTTTTCATTTTTCACCATCACCGTATGTGTCACAGAGCTGCTGAAGTGGATGAAACCTTGTGAGGTCTCTGTCTCAACCTGCTCTTCAAAGCAGGGTCAACACTGAACTCAGAGCAAGTTGCTCAGGGTTATCCAGTTACATACTGGAAACCTCCAATTGACTAAGATCCCACAACCTCTCTGGACCTCTGTTCCAGTTCTTCATTGTCTTCATAGTATCTTTTTTTCCCTTATGTCCAGATGGAACTTCCCCCAATTCGGTTTATGACTGTTTTCTGTTCTCCCACCAAGCATCTGAGCTTGACTCTATGTTCTTGGTTATTTCCATCGGTTTCTCTACTTCGTGAAACATTTTCTTCAATCTCCTTTCATACTAATTTGCATGAGTTTCACACACTTTTTTTCCCCAGTTATGCTACAGAATGCAGTCATTTCTACTACTTTTTGATTTTATTAAGTCAAATTATGTTCTCTTGGAACCAACAATATTCTAATTGAGCCAAGTTTTTCAGAGTCTAAATTTTGTTACTCATCCTTTAATATAGTATCTAGTTATCATGTTCTGTTATTCAAATCTTCATTTTACCTAAATAGCTTAACAACTTTTGGCAGTAAGATGTTAATTATGCTTGCAATAATTGACCTTTGCACCCATAAAGTGCAAGTAGGTGCATAAATGTAAATTAAGACTTATAAATGTGACAGAATACCAGCAGCATTTGACACCAGCTATACACATTCTGTTTCTCTTTGGTGCATTTTGAGCTAATAAAGCAGCTGTTTCACTTGGGCTCACTTGAATTACAACATTCAAAATACAAGTCCCTTTTTTCATTTAATTGTAATTAATATATTAAAACCCAAAACAATGAAGGGTCCCTTTTGCCACATTCCTTAATATTCTGCTTTGAATCTGAACTCTTCCCCTCTTATCCCACAGCAATGACAACTTTTGTACCTTTTGTGCAGCTCCTGAATTGTTTTCTGGGTTTTTTTTTTTCTCCTTGCTTCAGCTGATAGAAATGTATGCTGATTTAAGAATTTTGTCTTACTTTTAAAAGAAAATTTCTGCTCATCATGACTGCAAGAAAAGAGAATACAAGCATGAAACCTAGCATCAATAAATGGTCTTTCCCTTTCATCACTGTTTTTTTGACATTTCTTACTTGTTAAAATATTTTTAGAGGAAGCGTTTTTTACTAGTGTTAATATATTTTAAACAAAAATATGTATTTTATGCACTATTTTTTTAACTCCAGCATTTAACCATTTTTTTTAGATAAAATGGATTATACTGGGTAATTAAAATGGCTGTAGTTCTAAGAAAGGGATTCTGGGCTTAAGTTTCTTTCATTTTTACATTTTTTGAAATAATGAATGGAACAGATACAGCTAATGTTCTTCCCCGTGGCATGGGAAATTCTGGCTTCTGGAGATATGAAAATGATTTTCACAGTGTAATGGACTCCTCCTCCCCACATGGCAGAGCTCCAGGCTTTGCACTGGCAGCAGGCTGAGCACTTGGGAACTCAAGCTAAGAGCTTTGTGACAGATGGAGCTCAATGTCATCACCTCAGGCATGAATTTTCCCAGTGTTGGGCAAGCATGGAGAGAGCCCTGGGATGTCAGGACCACGGTTGCCCTCTTCCTCCCTCCACAGCCTGAACTTTTGCAGAGGTCATTCCTCCATCATACAATGATGCAGTCATCTACCGTGCTCTCCTGGAGGTGCTCCATAAAACTGTCCAGCATTAATCTCATGCCAAGCTCAGTGTCCAAGGGTTCAGATAGCTTTTGGTTTTCTTCCACTGTCGAGTGGATTGGGATAGTGAAGAGACAAATCCACAAATTCGTTAAACTATCTCTGCCAACAACTGAGGCTGAATCCTGTATAGCTCTGGTAGTGGTTGGCAACTAGATGTTGTCTGCACCAGGGAGAGTGGCCTTTGTAGTCTGGAAAAGAGAGGATTTTGCTGTAGTGAACGAAATATTGACTATTTTTACCATTGGTCACTAATGAGATTTCTGGAGCTTAGCTAGGCTCTCTAGCTCCAGGACAAAAGAGACCACAGGGCTGACTTACGGTAGATTGCAAGCCCATGGATATATATTAAGGCACCTCTATTCTTCATTTCTATTAGTACTGTTATTTTACTGTTGATGATTTTTATCTGCAACTTAGCTTTTTCCATAAGTTAGTGAGTGCTGGCTATCCCACTGGGCTCTGCACTGTTCAGAATCGGTGCAGATGAGCCTTTGTTTATGCAGAAAAGACCCTTAATGCCTGTAGGCTGCACTGAACAGCCCTGAAGATAGAAAGGAACATATAATGGGCACTGGCCAATAGGTGAAATAAACTTCTGCAGGTCATGGTAACGCTCTTCTTTCTACTCCAGGTCATGCATGGAAATCTGGATTCCAGCCATTTGGGAATTAAGGGGCATGCTGCATCTGCTTTACAAATATTTGACTTGCCACAGTTTGTCTGAGGAGATTTTGGCTTGCTTGAAAAGCAGTGGTGCAAAACCTCCATGCTCATTAATTTGCTTTTGTGTTCAGAAATAGAATTCACTCATCGTTAGAACAACCTGCAAAACTTTCTTCATAAAAGCAACTCTTTCTGCAGGAGCCTGTTTCTTGGGTTTACATTTTATGTCATACCTGGCAGTATATGATTTATGCAAATCATCTTTCATTGTTTCCTCATTTTGGCAGGGCCACTATTTCCAGTGACTCAGAACAATGCACAAAGGGATGAGATTTCAATTTTTTTCCCCTCTGTAATTTTCTTTCATCATTAAATTTTGCAGTCTTTATGAATAGTTTTTTATACTATGAGGATTTCACTACCAGTGATACTATTGTATAAATGTAACTTTAAAGGACATAGACTCAATGAATGAAAGTTGGAGATATTTTCAGATTTCAAATTCCACTGACAAAGATTTTTTTCTTCTAGGCTGATGAGGTGATTTTATAACATTTCCCTATTTAAAAAAAAAAAAAAAAGTCTTATCTTTTAGAATAAAAAGAGAAATTAAAAATTATTTAAAAAAAACATAGGATCATATAATAATTTAGGTTGAAAAGACTCTCTGGAGGTCATCTGGTCCAAACAAACCCCTGTCTCAGCCTCTCTGTATCATGTGCTCCAACCCCTAATCATCTCTTTGGCCTTCCACTGGATTTGTTCCAATATCTTTTTTCTTGTGGGGCGCACAAAATGGGGTCATAGTAGCCAGATGAATCTCATAGTTACTGGATGGGGGAAATGGTTAAAATATTGGTATAAAATCTGCAGAAATTAACAAGAATAACTCTAGGTACTGCTTAAGTTGAGAGATGCTTAATTACTTTATAATTAAAAACAAAACCACCTTTGTATGTTGTATTTCTCCGTTAGTTAAGTAGATATAGGAAATCCTACAGATGCAGGAAACATTCGTTTGTCTGATGATAACAGATAACATTGATGTCAGTTGTTATACCTGAATCTTGCATAGTTGCTTTTCTTTAATTATCATATAGGGATATGTAATGGCATTTCACAGTTGTTTACAGACAAATAAAATATTTGTTTGGCATAGAGGATTTCTTTATCTTAAACAGTTAACGAAGAGTGAGTACAAATTAACTTATAGTTTTTTTTCCAAAAAGGAAGTTTCCACAAAAAATAATGCAATTCTAGCTGTGGTATTTAGTCTAGTCTGTCTTGCTAAGTCCTTGGAAAAAATCATAAATGTCCTTGAACAACTATTTATGTAACATCTCTACTACTATTTGGTAATATATTATCATCAGTTAATTAATGCAATTAACTGAAAACAAATGAGGTCTACAAATTCTACTCTGAATTTACCCTTAGACTTATCACAGCAAGTACGGATTTGAAGAAGTAATATAACATGATGACCTGCTTATAACATATTGACAGCTGGGTGCTAGTTTACAGAAACTGTAGCTGTGTTAATTTCCATCCCAAGGGGTCTGTGCAAAGAACTGTATTATTCCCAGTAGATATCTTACAGTTTTTGCTTTCTACCCCTTGTAACTGTCTTGATATAAGTTATCCCAAATAAACTCTGACTGCACGTACTCAATCTATAGAATTAGAGAAGCTGATTCAGCATTGCAACAAATGAGCGCTTCTAGAAAAGGAGGATCTATGTTGCACTTTGTACATTAGACTGAAATTACGCTGAGTATAGATGTCAGCTCTGTATGAAAGCAATGAACATTATTTCGAACTACTTAGCTAATCACGCTGACTTTGTGCAAAGGGTGATTTAATGAGAATTTTCATTCTTTCACACTTTGTGAAAAACTGCCTCCCACAAAGGTATGATCATACCTTCCTAGTTAAATGTTCTTTTCCTTTAGAAACATTTTAGTGAGTTTGTCATCTCATTAATACTGGATGTAGAGTTCCTGTGAATGGTAAAGGAGACTTGAAAAGACTTCAACCTGAGAGGCGAGGCTTTGGGACAAAGCTCAGAAGCAATCATGCTATGCAACGTTCCTGTAATAACAACAGATCTTAAAATTAAAAAAAAAACCAAACAACAAACCACCACCTCCTGCACTGACTGAAAGCTGAAGTGTCAGGAGTTGCGCCCTGGTATTTGCACTCCAGATACACTCTCCCAAAGTGCAGGTGATGGGTCGTTGCTTCTCTCTTAAAAGTTACTAAAAAGTAAGCAAAAACTAATTCCTTTATTTCTTCACCAATTCTGCAAACTGTAGGTGAAAGACCTGAGAACCAGGTGCTTTAATTTATCGGCATTATTATCAGAATTTTCAGTAAGAAGCTAGGAGATTTCTTGTGGGTGAAGGGAAGAGGGGCCAAGGAAACCGCAGCTCATTTTGCAATGTAGCTGCCACCTCCTTAAATCAAAAACCACGGTCTGTAGCTTTCAGGGATGTTTTTCAGTATGTTTTCTTGCTGATGAAGACTATAAAACTCGTCCCAGGTATGCCCTAAGGTGGCCTATACAAGATGGTTTTGCTACTTTAACAAGTATATGAGTACCAGATACCATTTAGTCTCCTATGTCTCCATCACATTGTATTTTTTTTAAGCCTTTGAGTGAATTGTATCGT
The DNA here is from genome assembly GCA_011057875.1 of Pterocles orientalis. Taxonomy (NCBI): domain Eukaryota; kingdom Metazoa; phylum Chordata; class Aves; order Pterocliformes; family Pteroclidae; genus Pterocles; species Pterocles orientalis. Next base: position 1,141,727 of record WKFP01014837.1, on the reverse strand, counting down.
TTGGGTATAGCTAATTTTCCCTTAAATATCCCAAGAGCACAGTGACAGCTTTGTCTCAAGCATAGGACTAGACACTGTGAAAGGCAAAGCACAAGTCAGGAACCCAGTGAATTGTGACTTTTGACTTGGCTGCTGAGTCACCTCTGAGTGCTGAGACAGACTGACAGAGGTCCTGGAGCAATGCATCTGTAAGGTCATTACGGTCACAGACTCATTACACTACAAAAGTTGGAGCGATCAGTAGTCAATGTGCAAGCAACCCAGCTGCTACAAGACTTCCAAAATTGGTTAATTTGTTAAAGCAGCAATAACAATGAAATTTGCTTGACTATAATTTCCAGGAGTAACAACATCTATTGGAAAGCACTGGAGAAAACTTGCATTAAGAAGAAATTGCGTATCACATTATCTGTCAAGGAGATAAGTTCAGAAGTCAATTTTCCCATAAGTAAAAAATTCAGCTGCCACAGCTGCATCAATCTTTCTCAGTTACACAGTTCTGACCACCTTCCTTCTTTCATTACACAGGAATGCTTTAATTTCTGAACATTTATTGTTAGAAGCCTTCTGTTTTTCTTTATTGTTCTTGATGATAATGATTAATATTTACAGAAAGCAAGCACCAGCTTTCTCACACTAAGGAATCAAGATAATATTTCCACTCACTGAAAAACAACTGACATTACTACAACTTGCTGATACACTTTATTTGCTGCTTCTAGACAAGTTGGAGCTGAACCATTTCATAACTTCAATCCAATTTTTCTGTGATGTTAGTTTCCAGAAATGAGTAGTGTTCATACTAAACTCAAAAAAGAACCCCAGCTGATCATAGCATTCGAACATACACCATTCATTACTAATAAAATTAATAATAAAAAGGATGTGGGTTAAATTATTTTGTTAGGGTGGTGTAAATGTAATCAGCAAAGTGACCAGTTTGGAACTTGGTGATCTTTAAGGTCCTTTCCAACCCAAACCATTCTATGATTCTGTGATAACCATTGCCATGGTATTTTGTATCTAAACTGATAATGAGATTTGAGCTTCTGATTTTACAGTACGTATTACGTTGAAACCCAGTAACGAAAACAAAATATTTTACTTTTTTTTTGTTTTGTTTTTCTCACTTAGACACTGGCAGTCATTGAAGTTTGGGTTTATTTCTAGATTCATATTGTTTTAAATACTTGGATTCCAACTATTTCCATCAGAACAGTTGTAAGGAAAGTGCTTGTCTACAAACTTTCATACAAATTCCAGATACAAAAGTGTGTTTGCTTTTTTTCCTGAAGGTTCAAAATATTTTATTCAACCTATTCAAACCCAAATTTGAGATCAAAATCAAGAGGGATATTTATGGAAAATAATATTCTGAACCAGACTGAACCAGACAGATCTCTGATCTAGGCAGACTTCTGAGTGATTTTATAAAGAAATTAAAGTAGTTAAACGTTTTAATTATCTCAGAAGTAGCCCAGCAGATTATGGGAGCTGCATACCTTGGCATACCTCAGATTTCTTTTTCATATGACATAGCTTGCCTTCCCTCAATGCTACAGAGAAATAGGGGGGACAGTGAGCTGGCTGTGAACTACGTGAGTTTTCCTAATAGCCTTGATTCGGTCCATGGCTCACAGGTTGACCATCCTTGAATTGGTTGGTCATCCTTGTCCGACTGTGCTTTTTGTGTAATTGTCAAGTTCTGCTTGACTTGTGCTTAACAGGCGTGTAGGATGAGTGAAAGTTTTTATATACGAACTAAGATGATATAGGTGACTACCTGATGGGAAAAAAAAAACCACCTAAGCACCTTTTTCGGTGAAGATTTTGGCCTGGATAATGCAAGGCATAGCTCAGAGGTATAGGCTGAATCTCATTGCAATTTTAGTGTTATTTAACAGTAGATATCGTGAAGATGAGACCCACAAGTACCATTTCATCTAAAATACCAGTACAGTTACTGTAAAGATGCTTTTGTAGGACACTGACTTACACAGCCTGAGTCCACTGCAGTTCCAGGTGTCTGCTGGGAGAGTTTGATTCCTACACAGATAGTTTAGGTAAAGCATGAAGGAAAGCAAAGAACTCCTGGTCACCTGCAAACTGGTAATTACATGGAGCAATTGGGCTCCACATCCAGGCTTTTAATAGAACAAGATGCAATGTTATATTTTTTTTCCAGTATTTGAATTCAATTCTGTAGGAGAAATTCTTCTTCTTCGTTGTCCTTTTCTCTCTCTTGCTGTCTCTCTTTCACACACTCCTGCCATAAAAATGCCTTAATTCGCTTGGGCCCTATGGCTGGTAGCTTAAAGATGGGAAAGAAAAGATTATGGCTGTTCACCCATAACTGTGGAAGAGGTTTTTTAAGACAATTCAGAATAAAAACTTATTCAGGCTAGCTTATTTTGGACCATGTTTAGTATTTTAAAATTCCTTTAGAATGCTCAATAGCAACAGAACCTGATAGGGACCTAACAGAAAAACTAGTAAGAAAAGAAAAAGGAACCTAGAGGACAAGTGACAGGTTACAAATTATTTCAATAAAATTCTTCAGGAAGTAGAAATGCATACAGAATCACAGAATCATAGAATGGTTTCGGTTGGAAGGGACCTTAAAGATCATCGAGTTCCAACCCCCCTGCCATGGGCAGGGACACCTCCCACTAGCCCAGGTTGCCCAAAGCCTCATCCAGCCTGGCCTTGAACCCCTCCAGGGATGGGGCATCCACAGCTTCCCTGGGCAACCTGGGCCAGTGTCTCTCCAACGTAGGTGCCAAAAGGATCCAACTCTGGGACAGTGTCTGCTTTCCTACTTTTCCTCTCATTTTAAAGCTCTCACCTACAAATATCAAAATGACCAAAGAACAGAAAAAGACAATAAATTTTAAAATCTGAAAGGCAACCCAAGACTCCTGAATCTTACCACACTTTTTGGCTCATTAAATGTGTCTAATCTTAACTACAGTGTCTCATGGCACAGCAGTGCTGATTCACGTAAAGAATAACAATCTGCTAATTCTGTTAGCTCCTCTTAATTCAAGAAGCAAAGGTCTAAAAGTTTTCAGTCCTCCAAAAAAAAAAAAGACTTTAAAATGTGGGGGTTTTAGATAAAGCAATAGATCATTTTTCTTTTATATTTTTTATACTGTCAAATACAATCACATAAGGCTCACTTTTATAATTCTTTTGAAAGATTTTTTTAATACCTTTCTACCTCTTTTTATTATGGTCAATTGAAAAATGGTGATTTGTTAGCATACTACATTTTCCTGTCTGTTTCACTCTTTTTCCTGGAAAAAAAACACTTGTATTTCTTATGTAAGGCTAGTAAGATGTATTTTAAAACATTTCATAGAGTGCTGCAGTGTGTTCAGAGAAATTGAATGCGCATTATGGAATGAGAGTTATTACCATTGGTGGTGACATCTCCCTATGGAATTGGAGAGAGAAGACATAGAAGAGAGATGCAATCTTGCTTGCTTTTACATTTGTTTTACTTCCTCTCTCCCTCTATGAGAATTGTGATTAAAAGTGGACATAACTCCATTGATTTATCTTTTCATATACTTGCTCTTTCTTGTAGATTTTTGGTTCTAGAACTACCAAAGCTCAAAAGCCGTAAAGAGACAGAAGGTGGAAAAACCCCTCAGTGTACAGTTACTAGCTCCAAGTAGTTACATGCTGTGTTTCAGTAGGAGGACAAAAAAAAATGTAATCAAATTTAGAGAGGTTTAAGTACAGTAGGTCAGACATGGAGAGTCAGTGAAATTTCCTGGGATTTTAGCAAAGATAAACAAATTTCAGAAGTTTTGTTCAAGCTATAATATATCCTCTCCAACAGAACCAGCACCTCCTTGGGCACCCAGCTATGATGTCAAATAATTTGGCAGGAATATCAGGAAGAGAGGAAAGATGAGCTTGCCTTGATTTTTCTCAAACAAAATGAGATGCAAGACAAAAGAAACAACTGCAGTAGTGAGGCTCCAGAAAAAGTGTCTGTGAGAAAATTAATGATCTCCTCCAGTTTTTCTCACCTACAGCTTCTAGTAATGCTGTAGCTTCTTCAAGTCTTTCTTTATCTCATCTTCTGTTTTCATAGGATGCTGTGATGACTAGACAGATTACAAAAAAGATCTAGACAAGCCATCTTTATCTTTCCGTACATCATATACCCTTATTAGAACAATTCATGGCAGTCCGTTCTTTCTAGGAAGTCTGATCAGGACGTAAAGTAATTCCAGTGCTAGCAATCATATTAGTCTTATAGCATCTTAAAGCATTTTTAGGTAGGAAATTAATTGCTTTTTCTTTATATATGGCTTAGGATAACAGGTGATCTTCACTGAAATGGTCTTGACTTACTGTTACTTTCTTTTTCCCTGTGTGACCTTCTTTCTTAGTTCTTAACAACAGTACAATCAAGTACTAGTTTTCATTTTATTTGATAAAGTCTAAATAATGTACCATAGTTTTCCCTGTTGAAAAAGAAAAATGGCAAAATCTGTGTAACAATTGAAAGAAAAATTGCAGCAACTCCTTGCCATATGCTGCAGAATAATCTTGGTAAAATATCACACATGTCTTTATAGATTGAACATCAACGTGATGGAAGGTGCAGTTATTCTTTCCTATCTCAGAATGTTTACAAAGGAGTTCTTTTTGTAGTTAAATCACTATGTTCTATAAAAATTCCTTTTTTTCAAGGCCAAGCTGTACACAGTAAATGATGGCCTTTACCTCATGGCACTGGATAAATGCCTCTGACTGCATTTGTCTTGTTTTTTTCCCCAATCTCTTTCATCTTTTGAGCACTCAACAGTTTCATTTTTTAAAATCTAAACTTATGCCAGTCATGTACAACTTTCACAAAAGCACTTTAGCTTATGACTTTTCAGTACTCAGTGGATAAGATGGAGAAGCAGAATCACGGATTTCATGGCTATCAGACCTGTCTATTCACTCTTTTAAACTGACAGTAGTGAAAGAACTGAACAACAGTAATGCCACTTGTGATCAATTCAAACCATAGATTGCAATAAGCCTTTGAAGAACTTTGAGATGTTGCAATAGCAAATCAATAACAGTGCTTGTCCTCAATAAATTAATACTCATGACTCTTAAGAGTGACTAGACTGACTACCCTCAACAAAAATGACTCACACAGGATAAAGTTAGTACAAGTGAAGTCAGGGTTTGATTCAGAGACTCCAGGAACGCCAGGGTGCCATTACCATTAGGAACTGACAACCTGTCACCACCCCTGTTAACAGCTTTGCACTGTTAAGATAAGCCACTACCATGCTCTCGTAAAATTCATAATTTGTACAAATAGAGCACAGATGAATACCCTGAATTTAAAGACTAACTTGCTGCAAAGGATTTTTTCAAATCCAATCATGTAAGGATTATATATTGCAAACCTCAAAAAGAGCAGATAAAGTGAAATCCAGTGCATTTTTTAACACATATATTATCTGGTAAAGCTTCATCTTAGTTTGTTTTCTGATATTCTTGGGGAGATAAAATAGAAATGTTTTTTTTCAGAGGATGCCTGGCTTTGTTCAGTTCATAAAGCCATTTACCTGAGATATTTCTAATCCAAATTTGTTGTGATTTTAGAAGTTATACGATGCTAACATATCTGATTTTGGACTCTTCTCCAGGGCCTGCAAAAGCTTGCTTTTGCCCTTAGCTCCATGTATATAAGGAATTGGCTGGATGATCACAATTAAAGAGTTGAGATCAATGGCTCAATGTTCAGGTGGAGACCAGTGACAAGTGGCATTCCGCAGGAGTTGGTATTGGGACTGGTGTTGTTTAACATCTTTGTTGGAGACATGGACAGTGGGATTGAGTGTACTCTCAGCAAGTTTGCCAATGACACCAAGCTGTGTGGAGCAGTCAGCATGCTGGAAGGAAGGGATGACATCCAGGCGGACCTGGACAGGCTTCAGAGATGGGCCTGTGAAAACCTCATGAAGTTCAACAAGGCCAAGTGCAAGGTCCTGCATGTGGGTCAGGGCAACCGAGAGCACAAATACAGGCTGGGCAGAGGATGGATTGTGAGCAACCCTGATGATGACTTGGGGGTGCTGGTAGATGAGAAGCTCAACATGAGCTGGCAATGTGCACTTGCAGCCCAGAAAGCCAACCGTGTCCTGTGCTGCATCAAAAGAAGTATGACCAGCAGGTCGAGGGAGGTGATTCTCCCCCTCTACTCTGCTCTTGTGAGATCCCCTCTGCAGTGCTGCATCCAGCTCTGAAGCCTCCAACATAAGAAATACATGGACCTGTTGGAGTGGACCTAGAGGAGGGCCATGAAGATGGTCAGAGGGCTGGAGCACCTCCCATATGAGCACAGGCAGAGAGAATTGGGGTTGTTCAGCCTGGAGAAGAGAAGCCTCTGGGGAGATGTTAGAGCAGCCTTCCACTGCTGAAAGGGGGGTACAGGAGAGATGGGGAGGCACTCTTGATCACGGAGTGTAGGGATAGGGTGAAGGGGTAATAGTTTTAAGATGAAAGAGGGGAGATTTAGATTAGATATTAGGAAGAAATTTTTCACTGTGAGGGTGGTGAGACACTGGCACAGGTTGCCCAGAGAAGCTGTCGTTGCCCCATCCCTGGAGGGAGGTGTTCAGCGCTAGGTTGGATGAGGCTTTGAGCAACCTGGTCTTGTGGGAGGTGTCCCTGCCCATTTCAGGGGACTTAGAACTCAATGGTCTTTATGGTCCCTTCCAACCCAAACCATCCTACATTTCTATGATTCTATGATTCCTATTCTCATTATGTTTTATGCATTAGTTTTCTCAGTCACTGTTTATGCACTTCATTTAAAATTTAAGCTGCTATGGTATAACCATTCAGTTTTCTCACTGAGCTTAATACTAGTAAGTAAAGAATAAGTAAAAAAAATTATATTTTGCATTCTATCCCTTCAAATTCGTACTGTATAAACATTATGCTCTCATCAAATTTCCATTGTAAGTGACTTGCTTCATATAACCTTAAAAGAAATGGAATACTGGTTGTCTACTTTAGTATATTAAAATATGGTCTTCTCTGAATCAGGCTTTATTAAAAAAATAACCCTTAACAAGATTCTATTTGCTTAGATACCTAAAACTTTTGCCTTGTGTCCTCTATGAATAAAATAGTTCAGAATATTTTATTCACTTTATAGACTATGCATCCTGCCTTCCGAACAGAGACGAGTGTAGATACCTCCCATTGTAATTTATGTAATTTAATATCTTTAATTTATGATGTACTTAATTTGTTTTGTTGTTTTTTAAAATCAATCACTTGTTGTCTATTTTAGGCCTTTAATTGGGATGGTTTAAAAAATAGCATTCAGTGTGTGCGCTTTGTTGCCTGCTTTAAAGGCAGAATTTCTTAGCAATTTCCTGCCATGGTGGAAACAGAGGATTCAAGGATGCCAGGGAAGGATGCTACCTGTGGGAGACGCTTATACTGTGTCAGACCTGTTTCTCTGTGGAGGAGTGTGATGGAGCACCCAGGACAGACCTGAGCTGGTGAGGGAGTGGAAAAACGTTTTAATAGCTGGTTCCAACAGGCATGGCTTCTTTCATAGTTTCAGATTCAAATATAGCATCATGTTGTGATGAGAAAAGGCTTTTCAGGCCAGGCCACTTTCTCTTCTAGTTTGCACTCCTTGTCTTTCAGTTCTCTTGCACAATGTGTCCATCGTGTTCATGATGTCGGGTAAATGTGCTGTAACCGCTAGTTGTAATCTCAGGAAAACTTTTTTTTTTTTCTCTCAAAGATTTATCATTGACAATCATTGCACTGCACTTCAAGCGTAACACATTTATTATTTGTCTTACACGTCTGTACATACAACTTCAATTACCATTAGTTTGATTTGGGAAGAATTAGAGGGTGATTGGCAGAACTCAAAAGAACTTGTGCATCTGTCAAGAAGCGACTGTAGGCAAATGAAAATTGTTTATCAGCTCTCTGCTGAGAGGAGTTTTATTAGCAAGAAATAAGGCAGATGGACACTTAATTTAATCTGACTGCCAAGGAATTGTGGCTCATAGGTAGATAATTTCACACAGATCTGAACAGAACCCAAACACAACAGTCTGAATCAAGCTTAAAGAAACAGTTTGGTATTGGGTAACTTAGGATCTTCTAAATTTTTTTTTGTTTGTTCTTTAGCTTTGATGGAAATATTTGGTAGCTAGTTTATTCTTATACAACTATGCTGAGGTTTTTTTTTTGTTATTCTCCCTGCTTATACCATATGAGGATCTGTCCTTATTGGTTTCAGTTCACTGGAGGAGTGAACTCAAGCAGTCTTCCAGAGACAGAGATGAGCAAGCTTGTAACTATTCAGCCAATGAGTACAATCATGTCACATTGCCAGAAAAAGTAAGACAGATGAGAGCAGGCAGCCCCAAATAACCTTGAAAAGCTTCACATTTGGTAGATGAACAGCCTAGTTAAGCTAATCAACTTACTAATCATTTGAGCAATCACAAACTGTTTTGCTATAAACCTGTGCGTTTATAATTTCTAGTTGGCAATTTATCCTCATAAACTGTCATTTATTATTTGTACTGGTCACAGTGCCTGTATACCCTGAATTATGCCAGACTCCAAGCTACATGCAAACACAGAGATCTGCATTCAGTCCGTGATTCTGCTATTGTCTATGGAGCAAACCTGGCCCATCCACTGTGTCTTAAATCTTTTCGACCTGAGTATCTCTTCTTCTCTACTCTGATATTGACTGTGCTCTATGGATAACGTCTATGCTATTGCTCTGTCTCCAGGTCCAGGGCATGTCACACTTTAGAGCAGATGGATTGTCCTTGAATGCATCTCAAAAAGCTTCACAGCACTCTATGACAAGAGAAATGGCCTCAGGTTGCAACAGAGGAGGTTTAGATTGGATATTAGGAAAAATTTCTTCACTGAAAGTGTTGTCAAACACTGGAACAAACTGCCCAGGGAACTGGTTGAGCCACCATTCCTGAAGGTGTTTAAAAGACATGTAGACGTGGTGCTTAAGGTCATGGTTTAGTGGTGGACTTGGCAGTGTTAGGTTTACAGTTCGACTCAGTGATATTAAAGGTCTTTTCCAGCCTAAATTATTCTATGATTGTAAGATTCTATCAGCACTCGTGTAACACTCTGCCCTAAAGAGGGACAGCATGCCTGAGTCTACAGGGCCAGGGGAGCACGACATGGAGCTCCTCCACTCTACTTCTGGGAAATGGGCTGGAGAACGGGAGGGCATTGAGACAGGGACACCCCCAAGGTGCCAGTTCGTCATCCAGAGGACCTGAAGGTTCCCCCCATCATTTCAAGTAGGCCATAAATCCCACACTACATTGTACTGCAAAATCAAGAGGAATGGTTAGTCTGGCCTTCAGAATGCATCTACACTCTTCTTCCATGAAGGAGGAGAGTTCTCATACATTTAGGTGTGTAAGTCATATATATTACACTGTCTTGATTTCCTCTATTAAAGAAACTCCAGCAAATGTAAAATTTTATGTTGGTCATTCTTTCCTAGTTCATGTTATGGCTCTGCAGTGCTATTACCACAATGTGGTAATAACCTGATGGTAATGCAGTTATTACTCAGGTGTGTAAGAGCACCTTATTGTGATAACACATTGAGTTGTGCCCCTGCAGCTGCTGTGAAGACAGAAATAGCCATGTTATACACTACCACGATGACTGTTTAGCACTAAATGTGCAAGGATTTGTTGAAATAATGATGTTATGAAACTTGTGTGACTAATTCCCTCAAGTTTCTTTGACCAGTCTAGCCTCAGTTCTGCACAAATTGAAGACCTTATCACCATACAGTCTGTCATGATAAAATTATGTAAATAAAAACATCATTTTGAGTAATTCTTCAGAGATATCTGTATATAAAATACGTATGGTTCAGCATTGAAAACATCTTTAAATATGGACTTCTAGTATTAAAAATATAAATGTATCTATGTATAAAAAAAGAATTTATAAACAGAATGTTCTAAGCTACAGAATCAATTGGTCTTTGGAATATTGTCACTTATACATCAAATAATAGCTTTTCATATGAGTCTTGAAAACACAGAAGTGCAGCATGATTGATACAGAGGCGTAAAAAGTAGTAAAGGTGTGAAACCGATAAACTTGATTTTTAAAAATCAGCTTCATTTTTTTATAAGTTAGGGTACATGGAAATAATCCATTGTTTAACATGTACTCTCTTGAAACATCCCAATATTCAATATGCAGAAAGTATTGTACAAACAGTTGTGATTAAGTGAAAAAAAAACCAAATGGAACAGAGTCTGGAATACACTGCTAAAATAAAATTTGTTTCATGTTATTTACTGTGGTAAGACTTCAATGCAGATTAATAACATTGTCATTATGTATTTCATTAAGTTCTAGACGTCAGAACATTGGAACAAGGTTATAGTCAAACTTGGCCATTTTCAAATTTTCATTAGAATGGAAACTGTCATTATTTAATAAAAGTTATCTCAAGTTTGAGCTGATGGTCTTTTCTTAGGAAAGAAACACATGAAGAACAATTTAAAAAATGCATTCACTTGATCACCGAGGCATATGATACAAAGGGATGTGAAAACAGTGAATAAAGCACAATTTACTTGTAGACTTTTTTTCCCAAAGACATATTTTTGTTGAAATGAAAAAATAAAATTACTGTCTGACTTTTTTATCACTACCAATTTTTTTATATACTTTTCTATTCTTGATACAATGGTAATGATGTAGGAATTGGTCACTCATAAATTATTGTTCTTTAGAACCTCTCTAGTCTTCCTAAATCCATAGCAAATGATCTTTATGTGCTCCTCAAACTTGAATTTCACGAGTCAGTATTTCAACAGAATAAGTGTGTGTGCTGAACCAGAACAAGTTATGACTTTCAAGGTCACAAATATCTAACATGAAAAACATTTTTGAATTTTCTGTCACTGACTCAGTAAGAAATCTATACTCATCATTGTCGTTACTCTTCCATTTCCTTCTTAAGTCATAAATGTTAATTTTTCATTCACAAACCCTTGAAAATAAATGAAATATACCCCAATTGCTGTTAGAATTGAGTGAACTTCTGCACCTAACTGTGTCAAAGCTAGTGGAAAGTTTAGGATGTTTAATGACATCAACAGTGTATAGATAAATTTGTAAAAAAAAATTAAGCAACTTCCATTGAAAGTATTTAATACACAAAATACACTTTTTTCTTCTTTTTTTTTTGTGGACTCATCTTTGTGCATATAATACAAAATAGACTGTGACCCAATCCTGGTTGGAGTCTCTGTGCATTAAAGTCGTAACTGTTTTAGAAATGGTTAATAAATGTCTACAAATAGCACTTTGCTTTTGTTAAAATAAAGATTAAGAGCAAAATGCAAATGCTAAAAGCCTTCCTTTATATGAAAATGTTTATGGTCTTGGATCACAGGATAGGCCAATATTAATAAAAATATGTTGCACATTAACTTAAAAAATTAAGAATAAATATATGCAAAAATACATATTAACATGTTTTAAAAGAACTTACTCTTTAATAATAACATGAAAGCATGATTTTGTTAAACAAGAGATATTTAAAAGATTTAGGTAAAGTTCTACTTTCCAATTACATGTAAGATTTAACAAAACTTGGAAATAACCATATATTTTATAAATATTTGTAGCTAGCTTTATCCTTGAACGTGAACAATGGCTCATTTTTCATAAGATCCACATCTATATACAGCTTTCAGCTGCTGCAATCCACATGACAGATACAACTGTTGCAATCTATTTATGGCAAAAGAAAAAATGTTAGCCACTGTTGGATATTTTTATTTCATGAGCAACACTTCCACTTTTAAAAATAATTTTTGAGGGAAAAATTAGAACTCTTATATTTTTATTTTGTATTAAATTGTCTTAATATGACATTGCGTTCAGAATTCTGAATACATAAAGTCAGTCTATGACATCATAGATTATAAAAAGGGGAACAGTGAGAAAAAAATCAGCCTGGAGCTTAAATAGTATATATCCATATTTACTTTTTTTTGAAGCGTGTTGACATTATTTTGAACTAGGGGAATTTTATTTAATAAAACAGCTGGGTCCTGGAGACCTGACCATGCAGATGTCCAAGGAGGAGGAGGGTGGAAGATGGTTTTTATCCTACTTAAAATAGTGAGCACAACAGAATTGTGACTAACACAGAAGTATTATCCTGTTCTGCCCAAAATAAGGCCAACGCTGCCTTCTTCAATGCTTCCAAGATCACTAGAGCCAATAGTTGTTTGTTAACCTGTGATGACAGATGGGTGTAAGGGTGGTAAATAACAGAGAGCCCAATTTCAGAGCCAAGAAATAAATGGAAGTCCTAGGAGAGATAGCCTAAGCAATCCTCCACAATATTGCTTGTACTGTCTGCTGAGTCCTGGAAAAACTGGGACTGCTTTAGTATGTGGCCATAGCTTCAGGAGGTTGGGATACCCATGGGAGTTAAAAGTTATAACAGGTTTTGAGGTCATCGCCTGTTCTGGGGACTCCACTGTGCTAGTCTAAACATTCACAGTGAAAAGTGATTAAATTCTGAAATTATAGTCACAGGACATGAAGCTCATAGCTGTTCAGAGGGTTAAAAAAGCGTATCTAAAACATGAGAAGCTCCTAATGCAAGGTGTGACAAATGTCACACCCCGTACTAGCCTGACCCAGCCACCATCTCCTGGATGTTTCCATTTGACTGAAGATTATTTTTCATCTTAAAATGTGAATGCAGTCATGTTTTGCAGGGGAAGTTCCTGAAACTCATGCAGATATGATATCCTTACGTGTTTTGTAAACTGCTGCCTAGCGATTTGAATTCTTTAGCTCTAGAAACCTTCCAATACAATTCTGAGGCAAACCCAGTCCTCAAAGACACTGTGTTTCTAAGAGATCCTGCTCACCGTAAGTGGAAACAGATAATTAGAAAAGTGGTAGAAAAAAAATGTATTTAATATAATATTGTGTTCTTAAGCACTGTGCATTTTATTATTTACCCATTTAATAGATTCTAAGTCATTGCCTGGTAAAGATAAAGTATTTAATTTATGCATCTTAATACACATGGATGTCAGGAAAATAATAACTTGAATACATTTAAGTACTAGATGTATTAAAAACAGCTTACACTGGTAAGAGGATAGACTACAAGACCTGTGAAGTCTTCCTCAAGACAATTTCCAGTTAATATTCAATATAAGTTTAAAACAATGCAATATACCACAATAAATTAGGGGTGAAATGAATCTTTTATTGCTGGCTGATGTTGACTGGTGTCCAACTCACATATCATGTTTAATTGTCTATTAATTGCTTATCTGTAAACACAGTCACTACCTAACAGAAACAAGTTGGCATTGCAGAAAAACCGAGTGAAGAACTGCTGCATAACTGAGGGTTGATGCAGTACCTGTTAGCATGATGTCAGCATGTATTGCAATGTTTATGATAGATTTCTGCCTCCTGAACTTTCAAATTAAGGGAAAACTTGAAGCTAGTAGAACTTCTTCCGTCTTCAAGCAGATAAATATCTCTTATAAATCTTTGTCTCTAGGAAGGGAAAATATACCAAGTCATCTATAAACATACAAGTCCAATGCTGGCTGCATTGGATATGAAAATTTCTGTTACTGATGTTAAAATTCATGAACCAAAATTTGCCCTGTACTCCTACTGGTGCGTGACATCTGTGAACACATAAATACACTGATAAAGGGACTTTCATGTCAAATACTCATTAAATGAATAACACAAAGGCTCCAAAAATATGTTTGCATTCTTTCTTGAGCCCCAAAATTAAGGAAACATTTATATAAATGCAATAGACTTCTGTAACATGACTTGGCCACTAGAAATGAAAGAATTGTCATTAATCTGGGATCTCTTTTGTGTAATTAATATATTTGTAGAAAAAGACAGAGTCTTGGGAAATTCTTGACAATTTCTCCCCATCCATATGAAATGCAGTGTGTTACAAAAACACACTGCTGAGGCTCCCAGCATCACACAACAGACAACACCATCATAATTATCTCGGCAACATGATGCATTCTGATTACCTGTGTACAGCAATTATATAAAATAATAGAGCTGTTAACAGCTATCATTGAGTCACAGAACTCATGTGAATAATTTATGTAGAATGAAGTAGAAAAGGGGCCTCTTTAATTAAAGGTAAACTCTAGAACATTCTCAGAGAGTAACTTGAAAGATTAAAAAATGGATCAGTGATTCCTTCTTTCACCTGACTTTTGAATATGTAAAAAATTATGGCTTTTCCCTTTTCCTTATGGGCTACTGAATATGTGGTTCTTGCCTTTCTCTCTTTAAAGAAATGGTGCATGTCTCTTTTTATACAATGTAAAAATGTTTGTTTCAGTTTGCTGGATTGTCTGATTTTATTAGGAAAGAACCAAGCATAGGCTAGCTTGAAATAGATCATAGATCTTACAGGAATTAGCTGAATGTCTTACCAACCTCCTTCATTCAAGAAAGCCATTGTATAAATTGATTTACCTCTTGTGAGGGACAAATCTATTGTGCTAGAGTTGCATGAGAGTTTTTTATCCATTGCCTCTGTTTTACGAGTTTAAACTGTTTTCTCATTGTACCAGATCCAGATCAATAAAGGCTTTGATGATAAGGACCAAGTTGTTGAGATGCTTGTCTGTAGGGAGTTGTGTCGAATAATAGCAGCGTTTCCCAAAGCTTTCGTTATCTGAATCCAGGTGTATCCAGGTATAGATTTTACAAGACATTTCTGAAGACTAATGTTTATAAGCCCCTGTCAACTGCATTTCTCAAATATGATTATTGAAAAGGCAAGACGATGCTCTGTGTACCTCTGCCTCCCATCTTAGCACTTCAACGCAGCCAGTCCAGTAGCACTATTTGTTCTTTGCTTACAATTAAAGGGCCCAGTCTTTCAAAGCAGATGTGAAATCTGGATGAAAGCCCAACGAAATGAAAGTTCTTCCACTGACTTGAATAGATCTTAGGTCATTTCAGAAATGCTTGATATTCTTTTGATTTGAATGAAGGATAGTACACCCAGTGGTACATCATTATAAAAATTAGGTCCCAGGTTTACTAATGATCATAGGCTAAGTTAACATGATCAGATGTGCCAGAGTTTAGAAAAGCTAGCATATTAAGAACAAGTAGCTGTCTTGCAAATGACAATGCAAATGTCAGTATGTGTTTCTAAATATTATATCAATGCTGAACAGCAAAAGCTTTGTTATTCAAATATAGTCTGTCTTAGATCTAGCCGACTATTCCCTTTTCTTTTTAAACGTAATTTCATTGAGACTAGAGCATTTCATAACAACATACCCATTTTAATTACCTTTTCCCTCAGGACGTGATCACATTAATTTTTTACTTTAGTTTCTTATTGTGTTGTACTTAGTTCTACAAAAATTTTTAATGTATTAATACATTTTTATATTTACAGTTTGTATTCTAATATTTCAGTATTGTAAAACATGTTTCTGGATAATTTGTTCAAACTTTATTCAATGAAAACATTTTTATTTTCTTCTTTCTTTCGGTTCTGAAATACAGAGCAATGTGTAGCGAATTTTTAAGTCTAAGTGGTCCTCTGGACCCACTCCAACAGGTCCATGTCTTTCTTATGTTGGAGGCTCCAGAGCTGGATGCAGTACTCCAGGTGGGGTATATGTTCCCTGAAAAAACAGATTTTTAAAATGTAGTCATGCAGTCTGTTTAGCTAGATTACTGAAAAGATGACATAGGATGTTTAAAAATATTTGAATCTCTGTCTATTTTATTATTTAATTCATTACTTAAGATTTAATTACTCATTGCCTGAACGCCTTAGCCACATTTTCAGTAGCAATACCAAAGTTCATAGCAGCTGACAGAACTGGGTTCACTCTGCAGTAAATGCTAGTCTGAGTCTGAATCGTTAGAGCTGCAGCAGTTCACAGGAATTTCATCACACTCACAACCAAACACTGTCATCCACTATTGTCTCAGTATTGCATTTCTAAACATCGTTGTCCTGATTTCAACTGCCATAGAGTCAATTTTCTTCTTGATAACTAGTAGGAGGCTGTGTTTTGTATTTTGCTGAGAAGAAGGTTGGTAGCATACTGATGTTTATAGTTGTTGCCAAGCAATATTTAATTAAGCCAAGGACTTTTCAGCTTCCCATGCTGTGCCAGTGTCTGCAGGTGCAAGAGAAGCACAATCCACCATTACTGGCTTAGGATGCGACCTTAGGTTCAGGATTGAGGCCCATATTTGCCAATGGTATTTCCATATCATGCAGGTCATGCCCAGTATATAGATGAGGTTCTGTACGGCAGATTGCTGGACTCTCAGGCTCTTCTCTTTTTCCCAAAACTGTAGTTTTGGAACATTCTCTGCTCCAGGGTTGTCAGCCAGGAAAGTGCTGGGCCTTGGTCATCGGGTGGTGAGCAGTTGCACCGGGTTTCACTCATTTGTATATTTGTAAATTATTACTACTTTTATTATCATTGTTATTATTATTTTCAGTTTTTTAGTAGTTTAGTTACTAAATTGTTCTTATCTCAACCCATGAGTCTTTTTTCCCTTTCCCTTTACCCTTTAATTCTCTCCCCTAACCCCAGCAGTGGGGAGGGTGAGCAAGCAGCTGCATGGTGTTTGTTGCTGCTAGCTTGGTCAAAGCACAACCATTACAATGCTCCAGTGGTTAAATCCCACATTATTACTGATAATCTTCTAAAGAAAATATCAGGGTTTGTTGAGATTCTTCAAATAGCAGTGAGAAGAGGCTGCTACTCTACAGGTTACAAAATTCAGTTTTCAGATGTTTTCCAGAATGGCTTTTACATCCAGTAAAATATACAAAAGCTTGCTAGCAGCATAATGCTCCCTGTGCCTTGCAGGAGTGTGCTCTTTATTTTGCAGGAAATGTCTTAGGAAGCCTTTCCCAGACAACAAAGCTTCCATCCTTATTTATTTTGTGCTTGACCTCATTTTTACTTATATTAAAACTGTTGAACCCACCTTTGCCACCGCAGAGGGTTGTTAAGTTGGGTGAAAACTAGGCATTTGCTCCCCAGTCTGTGTATAAATGGGAGTCAGGTTCAAGTTAATGAAAAGTCTGCTATCACCGCCTTTCTTTATTCCTCCTTTCTTTTAACATACATTCAATAAGTTAAGACCATTAGTTTTCACCTACTGAGAATTGATTTCAAGCCAATAACGTCCAGAAAATAAATTAGCTTTTTGAAAACTCATGAGTGAAACCCAGTTCAAACAATCCTTCTTTCCACATAACGCATTTATATGCAGTCAAAATACATTGTTTTCACAGAGTTGATAATAGCTTTTGAAATTATAAGCTGATTGAAGTCCTACGGGAGGCAGCAAATAATTGGTTATTTGTATACTGTATTTAAAGAACAATCTTGGGGGTGACCAGCAACACAATTTTCCATCATTAGCCATGTGGCTGCCTTTTGGAAAGCCTCAACTGCCCACCTACATATAGCTAAGATTTCTACTAACATCCCAGTGGCATGCTCGAGTGCCAACTTCATACTGTTAGGTTTTCAGATCTTGAAACAACTGGTAGATGTTTTTTAGTCACTTTGTGCTTATAGGGGAGTGCAGCAAGATGGCAAAACTTGTGGCCTGTGGGAGCAAGAACATCACACCCAGGGCAAAAGTAGCTGCTTGTAATGTTCAGTGAGGCACCTGAGGCACCTCCAAGGAAAACTTTCTCCTCCCCATAGTTAGGATGTCTGAGGAATCCCATTTGACTGGGCAAAAGTGGCCCTTCACTCTCCTCATTTCTGTGTTTTTACCAATTCCCCACGTTTTTGTGGTCCTAAAACAGCCCATGACGACAAGTGAATTTTTATGGCCCCTCTGCACACAGATTTCCTTTGAAATAAGGAGAGTTATATGTACAAAGTTGTGCTTCTTATTTCTTGAAGTCCTCTTTTACCTGGAGATTTTTAACAATGAAGCTATGTTTTCCGTTGCCTGTAGCAAAATATTAGGTATTAGCATGAAAAATATTTCATTGTGGAATTGAATTATTTCTTTAGGCTTTAAATACAGTTTCTTAGAGTCCTTTTCTTTACAATTTTATTTTAAGTAAACTGCAACCCACGCATGTTCCCTTTACTAATAAAGGCCTTGTTCCCATTCTAAATTGCAGCGTAGTGCTGGTGGTTGTATCCCCAGTAAGAGTCCTGTCAAACTCAAGTGTAAATAGACCTTGAAGAAACGGAAATGCATTGACCAGAACTTAAAATGTCAGGTTCACTTTGTGTGCGGACGGTGATTATTTTTTTCTTTTTTTATTATTACCTTACCAGTTCCCTGTTGGATAAACTACAAAGTTGTGTAGTGGATGGAATCTGTTTTGCATTGAAAGATGCTGCTCTGATATATCCACTGGTGTACACAGACCTGGCACTAGAAAACCTAAAATCTCAAGAACTCTTCATCATAGTATCTTCAATTTGTTGTATTGCTTTCTTAGAAAAGACTGTGACTACATTTGTAATTTCAACAACTTGGGTTGGAACCATGTGCATGATATTAACTTTTGACTCCTAAAGATCTAAGTTCTCTTCTTGCCTGAGCCTAAGTGGAAAATTTTCTGTGATTGAGCATTAGTGTATGTTTTGGAGACTTTGTTTCAAATCCTTGCAATTCCATAGATTTTTTGGACAACGATGATTGCCGTAACATGAGGTGTTAAAGCTCACCTAGTAATGCCTGGCATATGGCTGTAGGCACTTAGTGGGACTTTCTAGAGGCTGCAGCTTTGGACTTTTCCTCTTAATTCGCTGAGCAGAAGCAAGATTTTTCAGCCTTCAGAAGATATTGGAAAAGAGCTTGTTATCCAGGGATAACAAAGAGAACGGAAGGATGTTAGAGAACAGTGGAGTCTCACAGGAACCTTGTTATGGGACTTTTTGCCTCCAAAAGCTTTATTTTTGAGCTTGAAGGGTTCTGTTTCTCTTTTTCATATTTTGGAATATGTTTACCTTGGGAGATAAATAAAGTTCACACACAGAAAACAAAATTGTAAGCGAAACTTAGTTATGGAAAGCAAGCGCCTATACACAGCCCATGTTTGTTCCCAGGTTTGCAGCCATCAGTGGTCTTGTAAGTATGCAGATGTGAGATGGAAAATGTGTAAATACTGTTGATTGATCCAGACTGACCCCTAAATAATATCTGTTCTTCCCAAACTCGTAAACATGAACAAATGAGCCAGGATTACAGACAGAAGCTGCAAGTTTATAGAATTAATTTCTGTGAGCAAAAGCATTTAATTTGGTGATGCTGGTTTTCCTGTCAAACAATTTACTTACAGTAAGCAGAGTGCTTATCCTCTTTCTGCTTCGGATATCTAAAAATCTGTCAGATCTGTTCATATGTGAGAGTCCCCGAGAAAATTTTATAAAAATACCACTGATAATAATAGAAGTGTGCAATGAGAAGTGTGGGTGTGGATTTAGGCCTGCCGCAGATATAATATGAAATAGAGCTAAACAGTATCTTGTTTCATATAAAGAAATCTGTTTACTAAATCACTGATGTTTATACTGTTGGTAATTCTCAACATCACCACCAAACTGATAAGGGAGCTTATCATTGTGAAGTGAAATATTTTTCTACATAAATAAAGTTAATGTGTTTGGTCATTGTGATCCCCCTCAGTTAGTAGGAATCTTTTGAATCAACCAGATATTCAGTGCTTCAAGTTTTGCAATCATAGCATTTTTCTTCCCTATATAAAACACTTTAAATTTCTTAGCGAAACTATTTTTGCTATGACAGTGTAGTCTTCTCTCTGCCTAAGAAATTACAAAGCACCAAGAAAGACAAAAATTGCAACTGACATTCCCAATGACTTTTCATTTCAAATTCAGTAAGATAAATTTACTAACACCCCTCTAAAGCCTTTTGAAATGCTGTTTATTACTGATGTCTATACAGGTGTTCCGATGCAAGCTGAAGTTGACAGCTTTGCTTCCATTGTATCATATTGTGCATTTATATTTGTGTGGATGTACCCTCTGACAACAGTTCTGTTGTAAACCTTGTATCTCAGTTCTATAAGTCAGAGCCACAATATTTCCTTCAAAAGAGAGAGTTTCTCTCTTGCTATTTTGTCAATATTGTGTACCCTGACCATGGACCTCTCTGACCTGTCTGTTTCCATCATTTTTTTATATGTCTCCCCACCTCTTACAGTTGACAGAGGCATTTTTGGCATTGCTAGATTTGTTTCATTCTGTTCCTATATCTATATACAATGTTGACATATTTCATTTTTTCGTGCCCTTGCTTTCCTTCTGCAGCTCCCCAGCCTCCTCAGAGTTTGTTACTGCTATCCCCAAGAGTTGCAAATTCCTCCATCTAGCCACCAAATCATGAGTTGTTTTTGAAAGATTGTATTGAACAAAAGGGACCTGAGTGTTATCTGTTTTTTTTTCCTTTCTGAATTTTATTTGGACATTCATGTCTCTGTGAAATTTCTGGCCTTTTTTTTTTTTTTTTTTGCTAGCTATCTGTCTGATGATCTTCTTCCCTGACTGTTCAGGGAGTCTGTGCTGCTGATGTAGAACTCAAAATGTTCAAATTCCCCTCACTCCCCCATTTGGTGGAGGGAAGGTCTTTCATCCCCCCTCCCTTTCTAGGTCTTGTTCCTCTCAGTGGTCTTTGCACCTCTTGGGAGCATCTCAGGCAGCGCTGCCGGGCTGGAGCGGGGCAGAAACTAGCATAAGGCATCTCTGAACGTATGAGAGTTGAGAGCACAGGAAGCCTCCCTCCATTAGCAGTGATCATTCGTTCAAAAGATGTTGATCAGAAATGGGTACATTTACTGGACACAGCACTATCTGGGGATTTTGTAATAAACCTCAGGAAATGAAGAACATATTTTCCACAGAAGGAGAAAGTTCTGCATTCAGTGGTTTCTGCATATCCGGAGGAAACGATCTGCCATCAATATTCAGCTCACCACTTGTGTTATTAGTCCTCAGCTAAAATGGCCATTTATACAGGAAGAGGGAATTGGGTTCACTGAATATTTCATGTTATTTAAATTAATTGTCACTAGGATGGCTTCTGCAAAGCATTTCACACAAAGAGATAAATGCAAACCCTTAACTGTTAAGCCTGTACATCTCACCTTAGACTTGTCAGATTTTGTGAAGTGGATTTCACTGGAAGTGATAAGGCTAAAGAAATAAAGTGATTCTTAAGACCAGATGTGTGTGCTGAATTTCTCCACTTAATGAGCTGTAGGTTACTTAACTAATTTAGAAATAATTTAGCCTATCTTTTAAAATTCTTTAGAAACTTGGAAATAGAAGGGATTGTATAAGAGATCAGAGACAAGTTCAGGAAACTCTGCAACAGACAATTGCACTTTTAGGATACCTACTTCATCCTTGAGGGAAAAGCAAGTTTTAATACCATCCCTGACCTCCTTTCTGTTTTGTTTTGTTTGGTTTTATTTATAATTCTGTCTTTGGGACTTAATTGGCAGGCAGATTAGGAATGTCCAAAGATAGAAACAAATTTAATTTAATACTAGAGAATGTGTGCCCAAATGTTTGCCCATTTCTTTTTAGCTGTATTAAAGCAGTAATAAATTATATTGTTATCCCTTCTCGACCGTCAGGTCTATTGAATAGTCTTATTCACTCTTCCAAGCCTTCTTTTTCTATAATTTCAATATACATAAATCTAAAATAAGTACATTAAAGGGATTTTAGGTGAAAATTTTTCTAAAACGAGCTCTTGTCTGGGGGCAGGGATTAAACAGAAAATGAAATTTGTGTGAATATATGTTGGCTGCTTATGTGATTTGATGTAACCCTAAGTTAGCTGAAACTGTTGTGATAAAACTTTTTTCCTTTTTTGAAATGTTTCATGGGAATGTATCCATCTTCATTAACTAAAATCATATTTGCAAACAAGCAAAATATTGTATTTCAAATCTTCCTTTTAGTTTTGTTTTTCATTATGTGTTAGCTTTTAATAGTATTTTAAAAACTGGCACTCCAATTGAAGTAAAGTAGTTGACTGATATGTTGATTTTCTTTATCCGTTTTTTTCAAGGAAATTCCTCATTTGATTTGCTATGAAAGCAGCTTAAACACTTTTTGAAGTAGTAGAATTTCCTGTGAAACCCCTGTGGGTAGTGGTATAAATACAGATATTAGCATTAATTCCACTCGGGATATCTTTTGGTTTTTATCCCTTTTATGGTCTTTTTGGAGTTTTCTGACTACATTTTCTTGCTGATAACAAGTAATCTAAATTCCGCATGGTACCAAGGAGGACCAAATACTGATTTCTGATATACCCTGGAAAGACAGCAAATATATAAAAATAAACGGCCACATGACAGGATAGAAATGTCAGAAATAAACTCACTTTAAGTATTCATATATTGAAAGGAAGGCTACCTCTTTTTCTTTGGTTTATTTTAAAA
Source organism: Pterocles orientalis (assembly GCA_011057875.1). Taxonomy (NCBI): domain Eukaryota; kingdom Metazoa; phylum Chordata; class Aves; order Pterocliformes; family Pteroclidae; genus Pterocles; species Pterocles orientalis. The sequence goes on along the minus strand of WKFP01014837.1, from coordinate 1,119,175 downwards.
TAAATGTAAAGAAGAAACTGTCAATGGCACCTTTTACAAATTCAGATTTACAGTACACAAAAAAAGGGGTTTTTTTTTCAAGAATTGTAAATAGTAGTTCTGAAAAATATGAATCATTCTGAAGCCAGAACAAGGAGCAGGATGGGTCCAGAACACCTGATTAACCATTTAGACATATGAGGCTAGCTAGTATAGCTTGGCAATATATATCTAAAGTGCAAGTGTTCAAGCTATTTCACAGGCAGGTCAACTCTGGCAGCATGGAGAGAGTTGTCAGAAGGCATGTGAGGGTGTCAGAAAATTCATCCATATGACCTATTTACAGGTGAGTGCCGAGCACTTGCAAATGAGCAGCACCGATGTGTAAAAGTTAGTGAGTTGGGAGGAACTCAAGAACTGCAAATTTTCACGCAATAAGCATAATTAAAACACTTCAGAAATTTTGGTACAACAATTGAATGCACTTCACTTGGAAAACATTGGCTCTATCAAAGTACTTCAGAAGCTTTGAGAACAGACTTTGTCCTGGTAATGTTATGTGTTTGGGTGTTGGATTAATCAAGCTTTTAAAGAGATAAACTTGTACTGAATTCTGTTGTAAATACAGTGAAAGAAGAAATGAAGGAAACATTTTTACAGTGGTTCCGTGGTACTTTTATTTGTTGCAAAATTCAAGAAGAGAAAGTGTTAAGATCCTGTGTTTTCAGCTATTTCATTGCTGTAATAATATTTTTTTAAAAATTAGGACAGTCAGTACAAAAGTGAGATATCAGCCTACATTTGTTCAGACAAACAGAGCGCATCTCATAACACTAGTTAATCATCTGTAAAAGAAACTCTTCAAAACATTTCCTGCTGCACCATTTAATCATCATTCTGGTGGTTAAAAAAGTTAATAAGGCCACAATTTTAATAAGTTAATAAAGCTGAAAAGTATCTATGAGAACATGGGCGTATAGGGCCAAAATATTACCGGCAACTGGGATTTGACTAATGCTATGTTCAACGTTGAGTCTAATAGTTTGCTTGGTAGCAAGGGAAATTAGATGGCGCAGCCCTTCCCAAGGGAGCTGCAGAAGAACCAGGCTAATTTAACACCACCTGGAGATTATCAGCTTTCAAAAATACAGATGTCTGTTCACAACAAGTTGTGGCAATTCCCACGTAGGCAGTTTTCACTTTGACGGAGTCACATAGCAATTAGGACAAAATGCCAAGTCACTACACTGAAAAAATAAACACACCTCCCATGGGGGGGGACATGCCCGCTGTTTATCTCAAGGGCTGAGACCCAGAGGAGCATCTGAATGAGGGTCACCAGTGCCAAAATCTTGGTCTATGGGTAGTTAGTGTCAAGCACATGGCACCATTAAAGGGCAGTCCGTCCACCCCTTCCTGGGGGGCAGAGATGAGATGAATCACTCAAAAAGGGTGCATTTTCCTTGGTGTGGATAGTCATTCACACATTTGTGATTAATATTTGCAGAACTTTGCTCATGCAGACAAGCTTTATAAATAGTAAAATGTGTTTTTCCCACCCTATACATGATAGTTGAATGTGAATAATGTTGTATATATAGCCACTGACTTTTAGATCAGTGATCCAACTGCAACGAAGGTCAACAACAAGTTAAAGTCATGCTCACTTTCTCATTGTCAGGATAAAAATGAACTGTAGCTCTCAGTTTGGTTCCCAGGCAGCATTTCTTTTTCTCAACAGAATATCACAGCTCCAGACCCGATAAATTGTGTTCCTTGTTGGTATTATCAGCTGAGTAGCAGAGGATTGACAGAAAACGGAGAGTGCGCCACCTGATTTTGTAAAGACATTCTATGGAGAAAGAAAGATGTGTTATTTACAAAAGTACTTTTATTTTGGGGAATTTTACATTTCTTCTTCGTCAGAAAACATACACAGATACAGGCCTTTGGCTAACTTTCTAGCACTTGGTCGACTACTATAGCTCTAAATAGGCCATATTCCCAGATGGATGTTGCAGATCTGAAAATTTGGCCCACTGCACATATAAAACTGTGGAAAATATTTATTTATATAGTCAATCAATCCATTTGTTGGGTCGGGACTTAAAAAACCCTCTCTGCCTAATAATAGAACTGCTGTGTCTAGGCCAAGCTATTTGCTCAGGATTGTCTCTGAGTTTTGTTTTGGGTATCATTTTATAATAATGTCTTTCATTTCAAAGTTAACAGTGCCTCATGATTGCCTTATGATCTGGGCTGAATCTAATTTTAACCAGGATGGGTTTTGCTTTGTCCTCATTTTCTAATAATTAAGAACAACAGAAAATGTACCATGACATTGTTATTCAGCTGACAGTCATTTATGCAGCCTTCCTGAAAGCTAGTCGTTGAGACCAAAGGAATTTGGATCTTATTATCTTCATGATATTTTACACAAGACATTAACTTACTTCAGCTGAAAACATAAAGAAATGGAAAAAAAAAAAGTTGTTACAATATCTAGACTTATTCAAATATAGATTTTTAGTGAATGCAGTAAGGATTTAACCTGTTAATAAAGCTAGTGTTATTGCAAAGATGGATGGCTTTGAACACTGTTAAGGTCGGTCTGCAAGAAAGAAATTTGTTATTGCTTCAGAAAAAACTTTACAAGCTTCTAAAGCATTCAGCCTTCCCCTCTGTCTTCCCCTGCTCTGTAAAAACTACCAAAAAAACCTCGTCAAGAAGAAAGGAAAAAAATACTGTGGAATTCAGCACAAAGACAGGCAGATACAATAAAACACAACAGTTGTGTCCAACAGAAGAGTCAGGTGATAACTTTCAAAAGCAATAAAGTTTGAGGTATCCAGGTTAAGAAGTGTAGAATATTAATTTTCAAGAAAATCCAGTGGACTAGTAGTAAATTTCCATCTAAATCATTCTCTGCTGTCCACAGAGCCTTCTATGTCATATAATATGAATTTGTAATTTTCAGCTCTAAAGACTTTTCAGACATTGCTAACCTTGCCAGATATACACTATGACATGACAAAAACCAACTGGATGATCATTTAGGCATGGACTGTAGCTTATGTTTGCAGAGACTTAGAGCCCACTTGGATTGTTTAAAATGTGAATGTCTGCAGTTCTTTTCTCCATGACCCACTCTTTGCCTTGGCTTGGGCTAAGCCCTATGGGACTTGAAAAACTGAGGAAGACTATGCTGGTGGGCATGCTTGTCCGTTCAGAAAATACAGTTGTAATATCTTTGTTAGTTTATTTTTAAATAGAATAAATAGAGATGATGATAAGCTCTTTCCTCTTCATTTCAGGTAAGGTGTGGTCCAAGGAGTGGTGGGTTGACTCCCTCTGTGGAGTCAAAGGATGTAAGCCCAAGAGATTTTCCCATTACATTAAACTCAGTGTACCCACAGGTAGTGCAGTTTGATGGGATGCTCTCTTCATGCCCAGCTCCTGACCTGGGACTAGTTTTAACTTGGTGTCTTGCCGTCAGATCAATGACCTGAAAGAGCTTCCCCTAGAACCATGAAGTCCTTAGATCAGGAACTAGGCTCATTGTGGAGAGGTGGAAAGGTGGAAATACTGATTCTGGTGATAGCCTCAGCAAAGGAAGTATTCCCTTATTCCTGCACTAACTTCATGTCTCTCTGTCCACTTGCACCATAACGAAGGATTTATTAAAGTATCTGAAAGCGCAGATTATTTTGCCACAACTATGCTGTACTGAAAGGCTTTAGAAGGATTAAGACCCACAGGTCCAAAGCTGCTTTTTCAGTAAGTGCACTGCTTTAGAAATGTTGATCTTGACTCTTAGGGGTGTCAAGCACATGCAAATTCACCTGGCACAAATGTGTTTTGCTGGCTTACTGAACGTCTAGTTAAAATGTACTGAAACCATCTTTTTGTTAGTAAAAATTCATAGCTTTTAAAAGAGCTAACTGATAAAAATAGTAGATATTTGAGACTTGTCATCACTTTTCCAGCACAAACAAAAATTGGTTTGGTACAAAAAGACTGTTATCTTCAGTGCTAATGGTCTGGGTTCATCAGAGTGACAAGAGTAAGATTATTTTTCAAGTTTGTGCACACAGAACACTTGTATTTTTATTTTAGAAGAGCTACTTTTCCACAAACACTGAAAAATTCGGTACTTATCTCTATACCTCCTTCACAGTAGAAGAGGCAGGAATGCTATTAAAGTTTATGAGGATTTTTTATGTGTGTATACATTGTGTTCAAAGAACAATTAAGGGATGGCAGGGTTATAAAGTTAACCGCTCAGATTTAGGAAATGCAAGAATCAAGATGGTCTAAGCAATTTTATTGCAGCCCCTCTGTGGCCATATATTGTAATGTGGTGTTATAATACAACCCAAATACATTTTTAATTACACAGTTATTTTTGTTTTCACAGGTCCTCTGCTTCTTTCAGCCATGTGGAGTGGTACTTCATATGGCATTTTACGTTCAACATATGTCTCCATGCATTATTTAATGCATTCAGTCCAAACTGTGCTCCGTTTACAGAATTATTAATTTTTCTCATTGATTTTCCTGGAATATGGAGCCTGACCAAAGTGTTCAAGTATCTCTCAAACATTAATGAATTTATTTTGACAATATGCTTTTGTGATTAGAACTTTTACTCATTTCACAAAACAATTAAGATCAATCTAGTCCACTAGTTTCTGAGTCCAGCTTGCAGTATCAGAAATGAATTTCTTCTCATTCGAAATGCCTGAATCCTAAGCTGTTTTCAGTCCAAGTTAGAAAAAAGGGGGACAAAAAGTGCCTTCACTGAGTAGTTCTTTGATAAATATACAGACAACATTGTGATGTTCCAGTTATTAACAAGGGAACCTGGTTGACCTACTTATACCAGAAATTTAAGTTTTAGGTGGCCAATGTCCAACTCCACCTTAGATTGACTTCTTGGAGTGCACAGGATTCCATTGCATTTTTTCCGTACAAAACCCAACTCTCCCCGATTTCAGGTGAACTTGCTGTTGCTCAGCACTTCTGCAAAAACTGGCCGTCTGTGTGTCCAAAAACCTTTCAGAGTGAGCAATATCTCAGTTCTACACCTGCGGAAAGTTTGTTTTTGTGACATGCCTAGCCTTGCACGAGATTTCTGCAACAAAAGCAAGAGCAGGAACAGTTATCTACAATAACATTCTCCTGTCTTGGCATGAGAGCATCCTTTTGCCTCATGTAGCCTTTGTCCAGAATTCTCCAATTTCTGTAAGGAATGATACTGGAATCCCACGGACACACAATTCCTGTGTCCTTCAACACACAGTGAATTCCCAAAGGACTGCCCTCTCTGCACAGTGAATATGATAGGGTTCATCAGGAAATCATACTTCCTTGAGTGTTCAGCATTTTACTCTGCAGATTTATCTTTCTTTTAACCTATAAATTGAGCCTTAATTTAAGAAAAGCAAACTCTAGTTTTCCTCCTAGATTTCACTTAGACCTGGGACTGCAGAAGAAGCAAGGATATCAATGGGAACACATATTCAAGGACTCTGGGAAATAGGAATGTGTGAACTGTGAAAGGATCAGATTTTAAAATTATTTTCCACAGCCCTAGATGGAAATTCTACACAACCTGGCAGAGGGCAAGGCCACCAACTTCAAGGCCACAGGCCTCTGCCTCTTGAGCAATTGCTGGGAGCAGCTATCGCTATGCAAACTAGCCCCGGAGGGAGATAAGACAACTGCTTTCCCCAGGGAAAGCAAGTATTTTTGATCAGCAAGGCAGCACAGATGCTGGAGTTCTCTGTCTTTTCTGGTTTTACCACCTGAGCTTTGATCTTTGTTCCCATTTGCTCTAGCCCTGTTTTGATGATTTTTCTATTCCTTCTCTTTCCTAGGGAAATCTCAGGTCAGCCTTCCTTGGATTTGCCATTACGCATTATAGATCCGTGGCTTCTTCTAGTATTGGTGTGTAGAGCTCCCCATATTGGACTAACTATGTATCCAAGGGAGGAGGGGATTTCATAGAATCATAGAGACATAGAATCATTAAGGTTGGAAAAGACGTCAAGGGTCATCAAGTCCAACCCAACACCACCTAACTCACTAAACCATGTCCCTAAGCACCACATCTACACATTTCTTGAACACCTCCAGGGATAGTGACTCTACCACTTCCCTGGGTAGTATCTTCACGTATCTTTTTCTTAATCAGTAATGCTGTCTCAAGGAACTAATCTGATCCTCCTTGATTTTTCATTCCTGCTCCTGTGTTGCCTCCTTCACTAGCGCTGAGAGCTCCATAAGTGCATAATTTAGGTCCAGACAAACCTGCAAAAAAGCCCAATCTTGATCAGTACAAGTAAAGGAGCAGGATGGAGGACCAGGGCTGCACAGGTGAGACAGATACAGGAGATGGAGAACCATCCATGCCTACCACTGCTATCAAGAAAAACTATACGCAGGGGCTGGATGAGATAACTGGGCATAAGACAAACATTGTGTAAAAGGCTACAGTACTGGAGACTATGCCCGAGACCATCCCTCCCCAGAGACTCCTTTCGGTGGGACCTTTTGGGGAAGCATAATTAACACTGGAATTAACATAGTCTTACCTCATCCCTTCAATCCACAGGCTCTCCACAGTGGCCACCAGCAGGTGCTAACATAGCCAGGCAGTGTCCCAGATCAGAACTGTGAAACTGGGCAGGCTTGAGGGCCCAAAAAGCCCACCACAGCTACATCTACTCCAGACCCATGAGGGCTAAGAAAGAGAGTTAGGGGACAATCTTGGTTATCCTCTGGAGTAACTCAGTAGATGCTATTCTATTGACTGATGCTCAGAGGGGCATGGGGAAATAATATAATGAAAATACATCATTAAAGCTTTAAATCACTACACAGAAATGTGCAAAACAAAGAGATATAAATCACTTCCATTTTTCATTTGTTGTAGTTAGATAACTGTGAAGAAGCCACTTGCAGTGGCCATTACGAAGAGGAGTCTCATGTTTTGCATGAATTCAGCTAAGGAGGGCACCTAAGTGTGAAGACTGGGGAGAGGGTTTCAGCTGCAAAAAGCAAATGTCCTGCTGTGTCGTGTGCTGGGCAAAGCTGGACTAAATTAAAAGCTGTATTTTTGATACAGAAGACACATGAGGGACAAGCCATTTGTTCCATTATTTTTGTTTGTTTCTCTTTATCATTTGTTTCAGGCAATAAGAATATATTATTTATTTATTACATTACATGATTACTTTGTACTCTTCTGATATAAAACCAGAGTGTTTGTTTTGCCGTGCTGCATTCCCACTGTAGGCTTATTGGCAGGGAAACTGAGACACGGCAACTGGTGGCATTTGCCAGCTTTGTCTCCAAATGCTCAGTAATAACCTCAGCACAGCTGCCCCATCCCAGAAGCTGTTCTTCAGGTCAGGCAAGGGGTGAGAAAGAGAGGATTTTTGAGGCTTAGTGCTTCCACACTGGGGGACTGCAGCAGCAGAACTGGAAGGATCATGGAGTGGGAACGGGAATGGTGCTCCTAGGGATGCGCAGGGAGCTGCAGGGGAAAAGGAGGCATGAAGGAAGGCGCTAATAAGGCATGAAGACTTCTATAGTGACTGTGGGAACGTGGATATATCAGGGAAAAAATATTTTGAGGGGAAGAGTTGAAAACTATAAAAAGGAGTATGCAAGGGAAGTTATGGCAGGACAAAGGGATGGAGAGCTGGCTGCAGCCTGGTGCTGATAAATTGTGTAGTTTCACCCACGTCTTTCCTTTGCTCCACTTACATAAACAATCAGTATTAGCTGGACTTTTTTTTTTTTCTGAAATTGCTGATTTTTATAGTCTGCAGCCACATTCACCGTTTAATACTAGCAAAGCCGCCCTCTTAGAGTGTCTTTTTTTACACTGGTACTTCAAGTTAAAAATCTATTTTAAATTATTGGATAGCAAGTAGCAACCTCCAGAGGGCTAAGCTGATGCTGTTAACAGGTCCAAAATGCGATGCAGCATATGGAGCTGAATACCTCATGGTACAGATTTGCATGCAGGCGGTTTTAATTAGGATTTAGAATTCCTTGAGGAATGCAGCATTCTGGGCTAGTCTCTATCTTGTCAATACATAGTGTTTTTGTTCATGCTAAAGCCTGCAAAAACCAGAAGGTTCCTACTTGCTTGTGGTTTTTGATGCTTATATGAACTGTGAGACTTTTCTCCAGCTGCCAGTTTGTGTATGATCATAACCTGTTTATATGTACTTACTATAAAAGATTGCTGTCTTTTTTTTTTCATGCTGTTGTACCAGGTCAGTTCAAAGTAAAAACCGTTTGAAGTTTTATCACATTGCACAGCTACTTATTTTTTTCCTGCAACACTTCACAATTCGACAAGAGACTGTGCTTTAACACGATGGTTACTATGCCATCTTGTGAGCAAAAGGTGCAAGTACGACCAGTTAATACAAGGAAGAGGTACTTGGGCTAATGTCCATTTCACTTCTACTTCATCATGGAAAATTATTTAGAATTTGAAAAAACAAATGAGGATAATACTGTAAAGCTTATTTTGTCCACTACATTGTACTTGCATTTTTTTTTTTAAAAAGTGAACATATGTTCCCTACAATGGGCAAATACCTGCTTATTTCACTAAACAGAAAAGTAGTTATATATTTGCTTTCTTTCCACTCCTAAAAAAAAAAAAAAAGGAACTTCTGGTTGTAATGAATGGAAAAGCTACGCAAATTCTCAGTGTTCAGTGCTGATAGTTTCCCTTCTGTGAAACAATTTGATTCTTACAGGAAACCTCTTGTCCTCTAAAGTCGCTATGTGTTTCTCAGAGATAACACAATATAAATTACACAAGGCACTGCTAGCTATTACATTGATGCAGAGAAAAACCTAATTTCTGACCTTAGAAAGTCTGCTGTCTCCTGGAACCTTTGTGGGGGGAAAAAGAGACCACAAAAAAAAAAAAAAAAAAGACTAAAAATCAATTGGAGTGGCAGTAGTCAACCTACAATCTTGTTTTTAATAATAATAATTCTTACTGTTAAAGTCAGCATAGTTGCACGAGGCACTGGAAAAATCTCCCAACTTCTACCACTGCTTAATTAATTGATTTTCTTTGTGTCCTTGAATAAGTTGTCGTATTTCTGTGCCTAATTTTACCCACCTCTAGATGATGAACATACTTCTTTTTCAACAGGATGTTATCAGACTTGACTGCCACTTGTAAAGCTCTTTGGGCTGCTTGGATGAAAGGTACTGCTGTGACATAGTGACAAGCTTGTTAGAAATCTACTTGATAAGCAAAAGAGCAAGTCATTCACAATAAGTGTAATTATTCAATGATTTAAGCTTCTTAATCTACTTCCACAGTCTTGGCAAGCAGATTGTGATTTCTTCCATTTTATATAATGAGAAGAGTTTTTTTTTTCTCTTTTTACTCTATAGATTGATTGCAAATATTCAGAATTCAAGCTGTGTTGCTCATTTGCAATCACTTGGATGAGTAACATTATTTCTACTCATGACTGGATGAATGCCCAAGGACTTGTGTGTGCAAATTGTGAAGTTTGTTTTCTCAAGATACTCATCTGTATGACATTGAAATTTGCTGCCTTTGGAGAGCAGTACTAGTAAAATTCAACACTGAAATAACTGAGCACAAAAATGAAACAAGGTGACACTAACATTTTTTTAATGAGACTTTGCAGATTAAATGTTTGTGTAAATGGACCAAGCCCATCATGGCTTTAGTTTTTGCCTGTAGCTAAAACTATGAACAAATCCAGTGTACTGAAATCTGGACCTAGTTTCATGCAGAAGGGGGGGGATGCTCAACCTGTTCAAAGGTAGTTCCCATGTCAAGGTTGCAGCAGATGACTAGCAGTGGGGCTAATCTGTATGGGATTTGCAAAGGAGCTCAAATTCTGGGTTGAGGGAAGAGGCAAGTGAGCAAAGGATAAGGAGCAGGTAGTGCCGAGACCCAGTTGTACACCTTGGCTATCCCCAGATAGACACTTGGATCATTGTCTCGTGTGGGAAATTTTCTGCAGAAATTCCTTTCCCCATGATCTCCAAGCTATGTGGGCTATCTGAAGACCCACAGCTGCAGAAGCCTGGCCCCTCCTGAGGAGGACCGTGAAACAGAAACAACGTTCTTGAATAGCTGTCTTGAAATGTTGATGTGTAAGACCTGAAACAAGTAATATTGCTGTTGTTTCCTTTGACTAAACATATTATGCTAGCCAGACTATTTTTAACAAATTGGCTTTGAAGAGAGATTGGGAGCAGAATCCACTCATGAATGGATTAGCATCTCGTAGTATGCTATGGTACCTTTTTTTCCACCATTAACATCTATTAGTTATATCTACTACATAGCTAATACTGTAGTATATACTACTATACACTCTGTGTCTCTTGGACATATCAGGGTGTCTTCTTGTAGGTCGAGATCCTTTTTATACCAGGATTCACTGGCTGCTCTTATTTCACAGGATGTTGTAGAGCCTCATGACTCCTGTGGCACACTTTTCTCTCTCCTTTTGTGACCCTACTATTGCAAGCAGAAGTAATGTCTGATGTATTGGAGTGTGATCCAACCAAAAAAAACATGCAGAGAAGAACAGGGACCTGTGCTTTTGAATGGCAACTCCAGTAGGGTCACATTCAGCAGCTTAGGACACAGGTCAGTTTGAGTCAATCTAATATTAAATGTCCTGTTTGCATTTTCTGCAAAGCAAAACGATGGCAACTGAGGACTTTTGTAAAAGCCAGTTCTCTTTGGTCCCAAATCTAATGACAAATTCCCAACCATCTTAATTAACTGACAGTCCATCCAAGGTAGGTTGTAAGAATATCCTTATTTCTATGCCAGTGCAGTAGTCTGGCTGCTGTAACTTCACACTTTTCTTTTTCCTACTATTTTTATTTTTTTTTGCTTGAGAGCTACTTTTGTTGAAATTTAAGGCTTTTGAACATTACTTTCTACTGGATTCATATCTTCAGTCTTGTTCAGATGACAAATCTTTGGCAAACACAGCCTTAGAAATGCTCCTTTAGACCGTACGGTGCGAGGAGCAGTGATGCTGTAATAATCTCACATTGTAAAGAGAATGATCTCTTATAAAAAGGCATGTTCATATTAAAAATTCACAGCAGCGCACTCCACTCCTCCATTATAGGTAATTACAGAGGATTTTAAATATCTGATGCTACTTGGCAGCGTACAATACCCTGTCAGCAGCAGGCACTGATTTGTAATTTAATTATCATAAGACATCCACCTGTTCTTTTGTCAAATGAAGAGTAGCATTTCCGTGCAATCATGCTTTTCCCTCCAGCAATTTGAATTAACCCTTAGAGAAAACTCTGATTTCTAGGGAATGAGGTAATTTCAAGGACATTTGCAGGACCCCATCAGGAAGAGTGATGAAGACGAATGGG
>WKFP01014837.1:1094787-1107737 GCA_011057875.1 Pterocles orientalis | reverse complement strand
GTGCGAGGAGCAGTGATGCTGTAATAATCTCACATTGTAAAGAGAATGATCTCTTATAAAAAGGCATGTTCATATTAAAAATTCACAGCAGCGCACTCCACTCCTCCATTATAGGTAATTACAGAGGATTTTAAATATCTGATGCTACTTGGCAGCGTACAATACCCTGTCAGCAGCAGGCACTGATTTGTAATTTAATTATCATAAGACATCCACCTGTTCTTTTGTCAAATGAAGAGTAGCATTTCCGTGCAATCATGCTTTTCCCTCCAGCAATTTGAATTAACCCTTAGAGAAAACTCTGATTTCTAGGGAATGAGGTAATTTCAAGGACATTTGCAGGACCCCATCAGGAAGAGTGATGAAGACGAATGGGGCATTTCGACAGGAGAGTCTCAATTCTGGTTTGGTACTTTCAGACTTACCACTGGCTTTTTGCTGTGTCAAGCTGTTTCGGTTCACAGCTGAAAGCATTTCAGTGAAGAGAAGCTGTGGGAGGAAAGATGTATGAAAATCAATGAGTTTGGTGCAAAGAACATGAGGCAAACACATAACAGGATTGACCCAGAAATGCTCTAGGCTCATACTTTGTGAAGAACAAGACAGCTGGGCTTGGGGTGGGAGGAAGATAAAGGCAAATGGAAAAGTGGAAATCTGTTCTGTAAGCTTTCCAGTTTCTGGAAAGTGAACATGGATATTATTGAATTTGTCATGGGAATATGCAGTTATTGGATAAAGTGATCAATTTTAATTATAAAACATAGGTTTTCATGGGAAAAATTTGTCGGTGGAGATGCACGGAAGTGTTCTGCTTTTCGGGAACACAGGGCACAGGGAGCTTCTTTCCTCTCGGCCTTGGCTCTCATCTATGTGACAGCTACACTGCAGTGCAGTGATGGGCAGAAGGCTTACTGATGGACGTAAAGAGGTGTTGTCTCGTTAATGTCACCTTACACTGCTTCTTGCGCAGTAAAACTGTATGAATAGTCTGGCCAAAGCTTCTTGTGGCCTCTGCCACTGCTGTCTTTTCTCTTTGGAAAGCTGTCACTGGACATTTTCATTTTTATCATTTCCCTGGGAGATGGGATGACTCTAGTGTTCTGCAGCTATTTCTCCTAATCACGTTTTAGCAAATGACTCACTTTAAAGAGGGTGTCTCTGAGTAGTTGGGGTGGTTTTTTGGTTTTTTTTTTTTTGAAAGAGTACTCACTGGATTCAAAAAATAATTGATTGCTTGGGGCTTAAGCGATCTGTGTGCCAAACCTTTAATGTGACATTGGTTGGAGTACCATCTATTAGACTGATGGCTTCTTGCCCAAATAATACTTGTCTGGTGCCAGTCATTTTATGGATTCATTAGTTATGTTATCTGAAAAGCAAATATGTGAAGGGTTGCAGTCATATCCCAGAAAGGAGGAAGATAATAAATCATGTCACGTGTGTATTCTGAAAATAATTGGCAACTGCTGAACCATTTCCATACATGAAAGTGAGGGCAGGAACAAACTGGGATGATTTCCTTTGGAGGAATGAGTAACACCCCAGAGCTGAGCAGCCACAGTGAAACTCAGGAGCAGCAGGGAGGTCTGCTTTGCAATGTCCTTGTCAGCAAACTGGAACTTAAGGCTTCTTATTTTACTTATATGGCCTTCCAAGTAAGTCTTAGTCTTTGCTTTTGCTCATTCCAATATTTTAGCATGTATCTGTCAGCTGAAAGCGGCATTTGCAATGGCACAACCTGCCCCTCTCCTATTGTCAAAGACCCCTGAGTTCTCCTGATTTACACTCTGCTCTCATAGAATCATAGCATCATGGAATCATAGAACCATAGAGTGGTTTGGGTTGGAAGAGACCTTAAAGATCATCTGGTTTTCAATGCCCTGCCATGGGCAGGAACACCCTCCACTAGCCCAGGTTGCTCAAAGCCTCATCCAGCCTGGCCTTGAACCCCTCCAGGGATGGGGCATCCACAGCTTCTCTGGGCAACCTGGGCCACTGCCTCACCACCCGCACAGGAAAACATTTCTTCCTAATATCTAATCTACATCTCCCCTCTTTCAGCTTAAAGCCATTACCCCTCATCCTATCCCTATACCCCTGATCAGGAGCCTCTCCCCATCTCTCCTGTAGCCCCCTTTCAGCTCTGGAAGGCTGCTATAACGTCTCCGCAGGTCCTTCTCTTCTCCAGGCTGAACAACCCCAACTCTCTCAGCCTGTCCTTGTATGGGAGGTGCTCCAGCCCTCTGACCACCTTTGTGGCCTCCTCTGGACTCACTCAACCAGGTCCATGTCCTGACTCCAGAGCTGAGGACTCCTCCTCCTGCTCTCTGCTGTAACATCCCCCACCGCTGCATTATGCCATGGGAATTAGTTTGGAGGACTTCTCCCTCAAAAAAGAGGTGTGTCTGTGTGTCGGGTCTAACAGCTGTACCTGTGGCAGCGGGGGGCTGTGGGCAGCACTAGGAGAGGTCAGGGCTGCCCCAGCCAGACACAGCTATTTCTAGCTGACTCCGCTCGGCTCCAAGGGCCCCACCACAAAACATGGCCAGGCTCCCCCGCCAAGTCCATGATGCCTTTTTAAAAAAGATTGTAGCCAAATGACAGGTCTGGTAATTTAATGTAATTTTTAGGGTTATATTCCTTGTTGTTACAAGCTTTTTTTTTTGGGTCTTCGACAAGCTGCTTACCTCCCACTTCTTATGTTGGTTTTGTGTGGAGCAGGGAGTGGTAACACCTCCCACCCTCATTAGTGCTCAGGGTGAGGAGAAAACTTCACTGGAGAGTGATTTTTCTGGTGCCTGTGGCTCTGTGGAAGTGCATGTGTGCCCTCCAGCATCAGAGCACATGGTGCTAAATGGGAAATGACTCAAATATTTTGCAGAGAAAGGCTATAAAAGTGCAGTTTTTCATATGGGGATGTGAAATGTGAGCTGACGTTACAGCTCAGACAATCAACATGTCTTTCTTTTTCATTATCAACCCTTGCTAGTATGCCATCTCAGATGTCTATCTGATGGTGCAAGTTTTGTGTATCAGTGTGATAGACCTCTTTGATAAAATGTTAAAAAAGGAGTGAGGTATTCTCTCCAGAACAGATCAAGAAATCCGAGGGTTATATTGTCTAATGTCTGATACTTTATGTGATCCCATATTTACATTAATACATGTGCATTGCCTCCAAGCTTATATATTCTTCCTTGCTATCTTTTTTCTCTAGAAATATCGTTATCAAGATGAGGACGCTCCACATGATCATACCTTGCCTCGTTTAACCCACGAAGTGAGAGGCCCAGAGCTTGTTCATGTGTCAGAGAAGAACTTGTCTCAAATAGAGAATGTCCATGGATATGTCTTACAGTCGCACATTTCTCCTTTGAAGGTAGGATCAATTTTTACTGTGGCTTTGGTCCTCAAATGTGAGAAAACAAGTAGCACCAAATGCTTGAGAAACACATTTGTCATACAAACAGACAAGCTGCGTTTTGACAGGTATTGCTGCAGACTGATTGTCCTGTGGTGAGTGTTTAGTGCTCGTGGTAGTGGAACAGGTGATGGTTTAGTTGGCAGAGCTTTGTGTTGAGATGTGAGCTTTCTGCTTTGAGTGAGATTTTTACTTGAGCAAAAATCATTCCTGATAAATGAATCTTTTTTTTTTTTTTTTCCTGTAAATTGAGAAAGGAGTAATGCAGGTTTTTGGCCTCAATATCATGGTGATTTTGGAATGGCAGACTTCCCTTCCTGATTTTCCTTGTTCAGAAGTTGAAAAAAAAAAATACCGTAAATGTAATGAACTGATGGAAGCCTGTTTTTTGCATCTCTGAAAAAGCTACAGCAAAGTCATAAGTTGTGCCTGAAAAGAGAGCTCATTTGCCACTATTCAGATGCTTACCGCTCAAGCACTTGCTGTTTTCTGCGGGTTTTGTCGCAATTCAGTGATGTAGAGACATACCTCTGTTAACTAAAGCAACTATTTGTAAAATATAGAAGGTTTTTCTGTGTGCGTGTCTGGTGTCCTCTGATGTATCTGGCTGGGCAAAAAATGTTTATCTTCATGGTGAACCTGTATATTAGCCAAGAAGAAATAATTTTTCTGAAAATTGCATTTGCTCTTTAATAAGACTGCAGTAGTCTGAAGATGTTCCTAAGATTTCTCTAATGAAAGGAGCACGGGTGCAGTGATGAGCATGGTGGTTTTCCTGTTTTTATTTTCTACTAAGTTTGGGAAGGGCAAAAGAAAGAAGAATAGTTTTACTAGAGGTGGTGATATTCTGGGTAATGGATTTGTGCAGGCAATTAAGTAAGCAGCAAACAAAGCAGATGGGCTTTGCTCCTTCTGGTGCTCAAAGCCTGTGAAATGGGTATCGCTTGCCTGGTGGAGTGATTACAGTGCGGTTACAAGTGAAAGGAAATGTTTATTATTAAAGATTGATGTGAATGCAGCTGGTGTTCATTGAGCCTTCATGGCACAGGCATGTGAATTAATCTTTGTCCTCTGCTCTTGTTCCTGCGTGCAGTTTGTATGTCATTTGTCTTTTCATGTTTTAGCAGCTATCCAGGTTGCTTACCTAACTTCTCCTGCAGAAGCCAACAGTATCAAGCAGTGATGTATCTTCTGATGCTAGTAGATCAACTTAGTTATTTGGAAAGGATTACCTCCACGTGGCCTTTGTGTAACCTCAGGGGACAACCACAGACAAAGCAATTTCTTGCCTGGAAGGGAAACATCCCTGCTTCTCTAGGGCTCCTTGAGTATTAAGATTACAGTGATGTTTCAAAAATAGATATTTTGCCTCACAGATGGAGACCAAGTAAGGCTGCACAATCCAAGCTGATAAGGTAGTAATGGTGATAAAAAGCTTATTGTTAAGTGAGGTGAAGGGTATCCCCAGACATCAATAGTTGCCTTAAAACAGCTCCCAGTCTAATTTGCTCTTGTGACAGGAGAAAGTTGTTTTCTGCTGCTGTTTTCTGAAGTGATGGGAGGAGAGGAACTATATAGTGTTTCCTCTTGGAAATGAGTGTCCTCTTCAAGTTCTCTCCTCAGCCTGAGGATTTCTGTCTTTGACTCTATCCCTTTCCCCTCTTTCCTTCAGATTCACAGTGTCTCACGCCTGCCACTTAATAGTGTCTCATGTCTGCCTCTTGATCTAAATTTAGTAATTTGTCTCTTCAGATGGCTTTGAAGTTCCTGCTTTCTTCCTCCTGCAGCCTGCGTCCTGTCTTTTAACCTTCATCAGAGAATTAGCTCAGGAAACTGGAGTAAACCTCCTGCTTGTGGCAGTGTAGCACCCTTCCTATTTGACATATTTGCTTCACATTCACTTTTGTTTCTGGGAAAAGACTGAAATGCCTGTTCAGAAGCTTTTTGCCATGATGATTTTCACATAGCTGAGAAACGGCAATCCGAACTCTCTGAAATCTGAACAGAGTAAGTTGTTGTCTTGAATTATAGACTTTCTATCCTACAGTCTGATATCATTAAGTATTCCAGTAGTATTGTGTAAACACGGCTGCACTGATTAATGGCTAAATCTGTGGCATACTGGCTCTCAACCCATAGTGTGCCTTCCTAGGGAAATGTCAAATCCAGTTTTTTTCAAGATTTGCTGCATAAGTGTGCCTGCAATTTAAATATTTTGTTGCTTTGTGCGAGGGGTGGAACTGCTGGAATCCTTCTCTGAGGATTTATAACAAATGGTGGGGTCCGAATAGAGCCTGTCAACTCTAGTCTTAGGAGTGAGAAGACACTGGCAATTGCAGTGGGATAAAGCTGTCAGGAAAGTCCACTGAGAGCTGTTTGCACTGGAAAGGTTGGCTCGTTCTGCCCCAGTTTTCTGAATACAGGTCAGAGCATTTGGTGCAAAGGGAAAATGTGTGTAAATACAAGTTTTCTTGTACAAGAGAAGGATCACGTAACCTCCTGTGTGTCGTTAGGACTCCCTGTTTGACCAGACACCAAGCCAGCAAGCACTGGCTGTGTTGCTGAGTGGGGTTGTCGCTGCCTGACTTTGCATTTCACCGCCTGAATTTCACTGTGTGGTTTGCAGCACCAGGGTGCACCTCTCAAAGGTTTGTGTTTGGTGGCTGCACAATGTCCTGATGACAGGATGATTTGCCCAATATTTTTATGTTTAAAAAGATATCGTAAAAGAAAAAATGTTTGAGCATAAAAATAATCTAGTTAAGATGCTTTGGAACCAAAGTGTTGTCCCAAGGCCAAGCACATATCTGTCTTAATCGCATCACTTTTCCTCAGTGACTTGAGTTTGGCAAAGGAAAGAGTTACTTGTTTCCGTATGTTTGTGTTCATTTGGAAAGAAATCTGCAAAGATCATGCAATCAGAAAACTACCCTTCAGGGTGGCTGGTTCCAGCCCCCACAGCTGTCCAGTATCTACAGCCATCTCTGGAAGCCACAGGTGTTATACCTCATCTGTGCAGGTAGACTGCTTGCTACCATCACCCTGCCTGTGCTCACAAGCTTCCAGGGAACATCGCAGTGGGCATCTGTAAGCCAGCTCAACAGCTTGAGTGCAGACTCACAATATTAGAGTTACAAGTTTTGTGGATGGTTGAAGTTCAGGCAGAGAAACCACGGGCCTGTCTATACCCCTGTGTACATCTCTGTGTAAAACATTCCAGGAATTCCTGAAAGACTTTCTAGCCCTCAGGATGGAAAGATTCAGCCCATCTTTTTGAAGACGTGTCATTCAAAATGCCTGACATAGTATCATGCTGCATGGAACATATGCATCTTCAATTTGATAATAAGTTGCTGTGTACAAATTGTTAAAGAATTTGGCTTTCATTTAATATTCCAGATTATGTGGTTTGATGTCATCCAGAAACATCCTAGCAGAGTTTGTCATTTTTGGTTACTTCAGAAGTTTTTATAAAGAGAATTTTCTGTAATGACCTTACACAGATTTGTGCAGTGAATAATCAGAAATCTGGTCCTCCGCCATTCTGAAAATCTCTTTGAGACACTGAGATGCTGATTATGATAAGTACTGTTTAGGAATGTGAATAGTTTTTCGGATATTGACATGCCTTTTTATCTTTCAAATACTTAAAATCTAGTGTGCATTCACCGGATTACTTCCTTTCAGAAAATAATAATGAGCAGGAATGGTTATGCTGAAAACTAGACCCTCTTTTCACTGTGATTTTTACTCTTGTAACTTCAAATTTCTTCCATGAACTTTGCTTTTCTATTACTTTTTTTCCTGTAGCATTTCTCCTACACTCAACTTAGTTCTGGAAAATGCTCAATTTTAGAAAGATGCAGACTTCTGTTAAAGGTTTATCTGTTATTAGTGTCGAGAAGATAAAATTTATAACAGCTTCAGCAACTCGGAGTGTCAAATGCTGAAGTTTTAAAGGGAGTTACCAGTTATGTGGCTGTATTAACAATTGTGAAAATACTCAAGTTCCAGAAGCTTTGTGAAAGGGACAGTAGCTATATTAAGATAATAAATGTTCTTTTCAATTTTTGGAGGTGATTAAATTGTGTTTTATTAATCTGTTAAAGGCAAAACTATGTAATCTAATAAAAAGATAGCTTCAAATAATTTTCTTGCACTTTCCCTCGTCTGACACTAGATGGTGCAGTAAGCTCAGAATCCTTTGATCTGCAGCTATAACGCTTCCGTGACATGCTGTGGAGGTTTTTCTTCTATGGCTGAGAAAGTGCTAATTCAGTAGAAATGCCTTGATAGAAATTAGAAGCCTTTCGAGTCGTTGGTGTGTTGGGAAATCTGAATACAAGGCAATCATACCTGAAATTCAGACATGCCAGTTCTGCCTCTAAATTAAATGCTCCTCTCTTCCCCTTCCTCCTAGGAATAGAGCTAATCAGTGTACATGAAATGAATGATAACTCTGGCTTCTAAATGAACCTCATTAGTTTTATTGTGATGTTAGATTTCTTTTTGTTTTATACATATAAAATCCACTTTCTTTAGATAAGCCTAAAAGTCCATGTAAGGATCTTGCATCTCCTTGGTTGCCTGAACATTTTAAGTACCAGGTTGTTCCAACTACTGTCTCCATTTCCTAATTTAATGCTAGGTTTGAGTGAAAGAATCAATGGCAGTTGTTCAAAAACAAGTAGCCAGGTAAATTACTGTTATTATCTTAGCCTAAGATACATTTAAACAAGGAAGTTCAGAAACCTCTTCAGTTGCCTCCTGTTTGATGGCCTCACTTTCCAGAAGGGAAGGAGCTGCTCTGGACACTCCTCCTTTTCTTTCCATCCCAGGGTGCTGTCCTGCTGCTCAGCAGGGTTGCTGACAGCTTATAGGAAGTCAAGATTAGTGAAATTACTTTCCAGTAGAGAGAGGGGAAAACCATCTCCACACAGAGCAAATAGGCAATTCACTTCTCGGTGTCCAAAGTTAAGGTTATACAGAAACTGAAATTTGTGCACATTGCTTTTCCATTGGAGGAGATTTGCTTCTCCCATCACCACAGCACATAATTCCATTTGTTCTTTCCCCTTGATGATGGCAAACCCCCCCTATCTTACCCATCAGTTGAGATTCTCTGTACCTAGTGGGGAAAAGCTGTTTTATTTCTGCTCCAAGCCAGCTCTATCTCTTCCCCAACTCCCATCTTCTGGTGAGCGTGTGAAGTGTCCTCTGCACGCCTATCATTCTGCTTTTTATACGCCTGGGTGCAGGAAGGTCATTCCTGGGAAGGCTCGGGGAATTTGGCACGCCCTCTTTTCTGTCTGTAATGAAACAGCTTTTTCATCATTTCCAAAGGCTTCTCTGTCCAAGCCTGAGTCAGACCTCGCTGCAGTGGTTGCTGCACTTGTCTGACAAATTAACAAAGATGGCAAAAGAGACACTGAGGATGAGCCTGGGATGATTAATTAATCTGTGAAAAATGTCTTAGCCTGAGCTTCCTGGAAACTGTCATAAAGAATGATTTTCTGTGTCTAAAATGTAGATTAAGAGCTATTTATTTCATGAATTAACATTGACTTCAATAAGAATTGAGTTCTAAAGACAACTTGGATAAATAAGGTCAAAACATTCTATGCCAATTTATTTTTTTTTTCAGATGCAACCGTTCCATTTTTCAATTCGATAAATTTGGAGAGTATTTCTTTTATTATTAAATTCTGTATAAAATCCTAAGTCATGCACTGATCACAGGTACTGTGAAAGCAGCAAACTCCAAGACTCGTGATGTTGCAATGGATCACGGGAGGTGTAGATTAACTCAAGATGTTGCTGCACAGAGCTGCAAAACAACAGTAGAAAATACAATCAACAGGCCGGTGTAGCTCTTTTAAATGAGCAATTGCAGGGAGGTCCTCTGTTCCTGTGATTGCAAATACCTCTAGCTACTAGGGAAGCAGATTTACACAGGAAAAGCGGGTTGCTGCAGCTTTCAGCATTAGTACCATGTCTGATACTCCTGCGTAGATACAGGTCCTAGTACTTTTGGGGGGGGGGATCATCTAACTGTGATAAGAAACCCCATTTATTTTTCCAGAGGTGCTGAATGTCCTTAGTTCCTATTACTGAGGAAGAAGCCTGTGTTAGAGGTGAAGTTCAGATAGGGAACAGAAGATAAGGCTGAATTTGTTTTAATTTCTGTTGTTCGGGCATGACAAACAGCTGAGGCTGTGCCTTAGCACAGGCTGTTCCTCCAGAGCAAAGAGACCACATTTCAGAGGCTCTTAAGAGCCATGGAGGACTGTGAGAGGCTGATGCTTTGTTATATGTCAGGAACAGAAGCCTGAACTTTTCTCTTGCATTTTCAAAATTAATTGGGGTTATATAGAGGACATATTAATATATGCATGGATATATTAGCAAGCCATCTAAAATTTAATCTTGCATCCTTTCCTTTGCTTACACTGACTGCATTTCTTAAGTACAGCTAATCTGCATGAAGCTTTTTTTTTTAGCCCCAGGGTAAGCTCAGCCCAGTAGCAATGATCTTATAATAATCTTTTTGATCTCTGGCCTGGTAGCATCCCAGCTTTTGTGGTTTTGGGTTGGGTATTTATTTTTCGGTATTTTTTTCCCCCCTCTGCTTTTTAATATGCAGCTATTGGCAAAGCCCCATACTGCAGTCAGTGAATCAGCGAGTGAATTCCACTGAATATTCAGGAGGTTGCTTCATTAAGATACAACACTTGTTACATGTTTAATCATGTGCTGCTTTTCTCTTATCTCTTACTGTAACAGCAGATAAGCATATATCATAGATCGGTATCTGTGATCTATGTTTTTTAATATAAAAAAGCAATCGGATTAAAGAGAGACAAAGGAAACACACAAATGTGCCTATGCTTGTTCTTGCTCTTAGAGAAGTGGCAAAAGTAGCTCCGAATTTTTATTTTATTTCAATTTGTTTCAAGGCAAAATAAGCTGCTTATAAGTTAGTATTCTGAAGAATATTTTGTATCTCAGCTTCATATGGGCAGGCATGTTTTCCGTTTTTGCAATCCTTGTCTTATTCTGAAAAATGTCCTAAAATGGTGCAAAATTTGAATGTTACAGGGAAGAATAGATACTAAGGAAGAATAGTTTTTTATTTTTGTCATCATACCCAAGTCTGTTGGTTTGGGTGCTGGGTTTTTTACCTTGGATTTCTGATTGATGGCTTTCCCCATGATTTATGTTGTTGCAGACAGTATCTTGTTATCTTTCTGGCTTCTGACAGAATTAAAAAGAAAACAAATAAAATTGCTTCTGTCAGTGGGTGATTTAATTGGAGAAATCTCAGCAATTTAAGGTAAACCTCAGGCATTGTAGTCCTTTATTTTTTGGCTAAATAAATGATGACCTCTAACAGACACAAGCAAAGCAAATTCTGACAGTATCTACCAACCCCTTATATCTTGTTAGATTTGCCTGAAGAATAAAGAACAGAATTTTCAAAGGAATTTGAAAATATTTTCAGGCTATGGGCACTGTTTACTTTATAGTTAATATTAATTAGCTGTTTTATCTTTTATTCTTTTCAGATTTCTCCTTAAGGATACTCTTGTTCCTGGGTTTTGGGGTTTTTTTTGGGGGGGTTGGTGGTATTTGGGGGTTTTTTTTCAGTCTGATATATTGCAGATATTTCTGTCTATGTCTCTCACTTATCAAGAAAAAGAGAGATTGCAGGAATCCTTTTTCTCCTTGTCTTTCTGTAATGTTTTGCATGGTACTAGTCACTCCTTGCTTTCTTGTAATTTGTTGAGCTGTTTTTTTCCTTGATATACTGGCCATATGAAATACCCATAGAATAAGAGAAACAGAGAGAGATATACTAAAGGTGGGTTTTTTTCCAGCTGAAATAAATTAAATAAATTCAGTAAATCCGTGGAATCACTACTAGATGCTACACATATAAGATCTGTACATTCTCTCCATTCCTTTCTTTGAGTCCAGGACTATCAGTGTATTTGTAAAGTATCTGTAATGATGTTTGCCACCCTTCCAAAGTGTTTTGTGACCTACCGATGAAAAGTGCAATAAAGCATCTTGACGTTATTAGTCAGACTGTAAGAAGAGGGATTTTTCTCAGAGATGTCAGACAGGTTTAACACCAGTTGTTTCCCTAAGCTCAGTAGCTGAAATGCCCTTCTGTCAGACTTCAGCTACTCCTGACACTTGGGAATGTACTCTGCATTTTAAATGAAGCATTAAACTGCCATAATACCTTTTCACTGAGGAATATCCTGATAATTCACTCACTCAGTTGAAGATATATGCGTTCATGCATCCATTGATGTGACACATCTAACATGTTCTGGCTTTTGTCAGCATCAGGTGTAGAACGAAATACAAAAGAGAAGTCTGCAGCTCAAGGAGCTCAGGATGGGTGCAGTGTCCAGCACGAAGAGGACAGAATCTGTTTAATCAGGTTTTATGGAATAGCTTCTTGGCAGCCTGACTAAGAAGCCCTTAAGCTAATACACATTTTGTTTCCAAGTGCTTTCTTTTTAAACTCCTGCTTCTCATGGCTCTTATTTCATCTTGCTGTAATGTAGTTTTGTGGATTGTGGAGCTATGAAAAAAAAGGAACAGAATTTTGACATTTGAAAGAAAAAACCATCTTTCTGAACTGTTCTGAACTGGCTATTATTCTCCAGCTCTTCAATAATCTAGCTTAAATAAGAGTTTTAGAGTTTATTATTGTGTAACATCTTGGTATCAATAGCTAATTGATACTTCTCAGAAAGATGTTAAAATGGAAAATGCTTTTTTTTGCCATTTGGTTTCTTTCAACGTGTCTATTTCAGCAGATCATGCTTTCTGATAATCTTTTGAAGACAATGTTGCTACTGAAGATGATGCAATTGGGGAAAATGTCAAAATATAGGCAGCAGGCCTGATGACTCAGGGGACTTTTTTAAGATCTGCACTGTTCACTAAGGTGATTTCCCACTGTATTTTTGCTGTCTTTTCTGTTCCTGTGCTATTGTTTTCCTTTTCCCTAGTTAATCACTGTACCTTTTTCTGATCTGCTTTCAGGATCCATTCCTGTATTTCTCCTTTAGGTATTTCTTCCTTACTTTTCTGTTATATCCGTTCCCGCACCTACACATGTAACTTTTTGTACTGTGAGCCACCCACAAAGTACCAGCTTGTACCAGGTAGCTGTTAACGTGTAATGATTGATGCCTTTCATGCTCAAGACAATAGCACTCTTATTGATCACTTTGCTTTTTGGCTGCTTTGAGAGAGTAGGAGACATGGTTCTCCCCGTCTCCCCTTTGTTGTACGTGACCTTTTATGAATTGTTTGTGTTGATTTTTCTTACTGCTGGAAGGCGGGTTTTCTTCCCCTCAAGCAAAAGCAATATGAAACACACTCGAATGCTGTCAAGTCTAGTGGATCACAGCTGCCCACTGAAATGGCAGCACTCTGGGCAGCTTTTATCCTACTAAGACATACAGAAACTCTGAGCCACAGCAGATGCAACTGAGTTTTTCAACCA
>WKFP01014837.1:1062959-1088602 GCA_011057875.1 Pterocles orientalis | reverse complement strand
CTTTCCCCATGATTTATGTTGTTGCAGACAGTATCTTGTTATCTTTCTGGCTTCTGACAGAATTAAAAAGAAAACAAATAAAATTGCTTCTGTCAGTGGGTGATTTAATTGGAGAAATCTCAGCAACTTAAGGTAAACCTCAGGCATTGTAGTCCTTTATTTTTTGGCTAAATAAATGATGACCTCTAACAGACACAAGCAAAGCAAATTCTGACAGTATCTACCAACCCCTTATATCTTGTTGGATTTGCCTGAAGAATAAAGAACAGAATTTTCAAAGGAATTTGAAAATATTTTCAGGCTATGGGCACTGTTTACTTTATAGTTAATATTAATTAGCTGTTTTATCTTTTATTCTTTTCAGATAGATTTCTCCTTAAGGATACTCTTGTTCCTGGGTTTTGTTGGTTTTTTTTTGGGGGGGGGGTTAGTGGTATTTGGGGGTTTTTTTTCAGTCTGATATATTGCAGATATTTCTGTCTATGTCTCTCACTTATCAAGAAATCTCTCTGATTGCAGGAATCCTTTTTCTCCTTGTCTTTCTGTAATGTTTTGCATGGTACTAGTCACTCCTTGCTTTCTTGTAATTTGTTGAGCTGTTTTTTTCCTTGATATACTGGCCATATGAAATACTCATAGAATAAGAGAAACAGAGAGATATATACTAAAGGTGGGGTTTTTTCCCAGCTGAAATAAATGAAATAAATTCAGTAAATCCGTGGAATCACTACTAGATGCTACACATATAAGATCTGTACATTCTCTCCATTCCTTTCATGGAGTCCAGGATGATCAGTGTATTTGTAAAGTATCTGTAATGATGTTTGCCACCCTTCCAAAGTGTTTTGTGACCTACCGATGAAAAGTGCAATAAAGCATCTTGACGTTATTAGTCAGACTGTAAGAAGAGGGATTTTTCTCAGAGATGTCAGACAGGTTTAACACCAGTTGTTTCCCTAAGCTCAGTAGCTGAAATGCCCTTCTGTCAGACTTCAGCTACTCCTGACACTCGGGAATGTACTCTGCATTTTAAATGAAGCATTAAACTGCCATAATACCTTTTCACTGAGGAATATCCTGATAATTCACTCACTCAGTTGAAGATATATGCGTTCATGCATCCATTGATGTGACACATCTAACATGTTCTGGCTTTTGTCAGCATCAGGTGTAGAACGAAATACAAAACAGAAGCCTGCAGCTCAAGGAGCTCAGGATGGGTGCAGCGTCCAGCACGAAGAGGACAGAATCTGTTTAATCAGGTTTTATGGAATAGCTTCTTGGCAGCCTGACTAAGAAGCCCTTAAGCTAATACACATTTTGTTTCCAAGTGCTTCCTTTTTAAACTCCTGCTTCTCATGGCTCTTATTTCATCTTGCTGTAATGTAGTTTTGTGGATTGTGGAGCTATGAAAAAAAAGGAACAGAATTTTGACATTTGAAAGAAAAAAACATCTTTCTGATCTGTTCTGAACTGGCTATTATTCTCCAGCTCTTCAAGAATCTAGCTTAAATAAGAGTTTTAGAGTTTACTATTGTGTAACATCTTGGTATCAATAGCTAATTGAGACTTCTCAGAAAGATGTTAAAATGGAAAATGGTTTTTTTGCCATTTGGTTTCTTTCAACGTGTCTATTTCAGCAGATCATGTTACTTGCTTTCTGATAATCTTTTGAAGACAGTGTTGCTACTGAAGCTGATGCAATTGGGGAAAATGTCAAAATATAGGCAGCAGGCCTGATGACTCAGGGGACTTTTTTAAGATCTGCACTGTTCACTAAGGTGATTTCCCACTGTATTTTTGCTGTCTTTTCTGTTCCTGTGCTGTTGTTTTCCTTTTCCCTAGTTAATCACTGTACCTTTTTCTGATCTACTTTCAGGATCCATTCCTGTATTTCTCCTTTAGGTATTTCTTCCTTACTTTTCTGTTATATCCGTTCCTGCACCTACACATGTAACTTTTTGTACTGTGAGCCACCCACAAAGTACCAGCTTGTACCAGGTAGCTGTTAACGTGTAATGATTGATGCCTTTCATGCTCAAGACAATAGCACTCTTATTGATCACTTTGCTTTTTGGCTGCTTTGAGAGAGTAGGAGACATGGTTCTCCCCGTCTCCCCTTTGTTGTACGTGACCTTTTATGAATTGTTTGTGTTGATTTTTCTTACTGCTGGAAGGCGGGTTTTCTTCCCCTCAAGCAAAAGCAATATGAAACACACTCGAATGCTGTCAAGTCTAGTGGATCACAGCTGCCCACTGAAATGGCAGCACTCTGGGCAGCTTTTATCCTACTAAGACATACAGAAACTCTGAGCCACAGCAGATGCAACTGAGTTTTTCAACCAGCAGGCTCAAGCACAACAAATTGCATGTTATCTTCCAGATGTGAACAGAACTTTTACATGTATAAGAGCTAGAAGTCAGCTTTTTAGGTTCAAGTGTGTTCTGCAGAAAATGACCCCATTCTCAAATAAAATGTACGTAGCTATTTTTTTCAAAGCCTCCCTTCCACCACAGTTGCAATAAATATTGGCCTGGGTTCCTTTATTGGATTTAATCAGCCTTTATTAGTTGAAGTTTGTGCTTCCAAATAACAAATTCATTAAACCTGATAATTGACTTAATAAAATTATTATAATTGTTAACATGACATTGGAAAGGCTGAAAAGAGTAATGGTGTTTTCAACAAATAAAGAAATTTCTACTTTGAAGTCAGTGTCACAAATTGTGTCTTTGATCAAGTAGATGAGCAAATGCCAAGCGGTGAAATAGAATTTTCAGTGATAGCACATAGCATGTGAGTATAAAGGCTTATATTAATTACTGGGAATTGGCCAGAATAGCTCAAAGTTAACAACTTAACACTCTAGGAGTCATAAACCAACTTCTGAAGATCACACTTGCATCTGATTTCACATTCAAATTGCTGCTGTTTCCTCTTTAGCAGTTGTTAGGCAGTTGGTTTCCTTCATTATTTTACATTAAATCTGAAAACTGAGCAGATCTGAACTGAATTAGAGGTCTCAGCTGAAACTGGGGTTTTTTTTCCTAATTATTATGTTCATAATTTTACTCTGTTTTGAAAAGGCATTATTTTTTTCAGTATCTTGGAGATTTAATATTTACTTAATTCAAATGGGAATGAGTACAGTAAAACACAGACAAGGGTGTTTCTGCATTGCTTATGTATTTCTAATAGATGCAATGTCAGAGAAAGGCTGGAAAACTGGCTCAAGCAATCTCAGTTAAAATGCCCAAGACAGATTTTTGTTTCAGAAAGTGCTGTTTACCTACAGATACTGGGATTACTGAATTTTAATCCTATCTCTATTTTGGAGTGTAAACTGGGCCACAAGGACTACTAAACGCTTGTACCTCAAAGACTAATAAATAAATAGAGCTGCATGTATAAAGGCAACCGTCAACCAGGCAGAGCATCACATCAGTATTTATGTTTCTAAATGGTAGGAAAAAGTGTTGAGCAAAGTGGTAGAGCATCAGCATGTCAACCTGTTATTACTGTCAAAAAACTGAAGTGCTGGGATTCCTTTGGAGAGTATTCTCCTTCAGCACCTCACATACTGAGGATTTCCACATTTATCCCTTTGGAGGGCTGTGTGTGTCTGTGCTTGGGGGCCATATCTTCCTTGCTGGGAGATCTGAACAGTCAAACTCTTTATACAGTGTAGCTGCAGAGAAGCAGGATAGGTATATTTCCCGGTACAGATTTATCTTTCAGACCAGAATGACTTAGAAACTCTACATACTCAACTGGACCATCAATCAGAACCACCAATAGAGCCACTGAAAACCTACATATATGTCTTTCCATAACTTTTCACATACTGACTTTATCACCACACCTTTTCTTCTCATGCTGTCTTGCAGAAAAAGAAAAAGGGGCGGGAGAAGGGCAAGGCTAGCACTATGCTGTTGGAGTTTACAGAACAAGGTTTTTATAGGAAGATGTATTTTACACAGATAGTTGAGTGTGAGGAACCATGAGAATGGAGGTTGGCAGGCAGTGGCTGAAGTGCACAGAGGTGTATGCAGCCAGGGGGAAAGAGGCACAAACTCATAAAATGATAACGGGGAAATTTGAAAATACTTTAGAGGCTACATTTTGCTAACTGACAGCCTGATTTGACTTTGTAATTCTTTAACTGCTCACACCCAAACCATCAATTTGTCTGCAACATTATTTAAATGTATTTCTTTTGACAGTATGGTAATATTAGGTGTGAATAAACTAGAGTATCTGCCATGAGCCTGCTATCACAGCATGCATAGACATCATCTCACTTTTTCTGTTTTTTAACTCAGGTTTAGCTGTGTTAATACTAATAACTCTGGCAATTGGAACCCAGGTTTTACTCAAGTTATTCAATTAAGCTGAAATAGCTTGTAATGTAGTGCCATAATTGTAGCAGAGGCATCATTGGAGGATGGTAAGTAGGTGAGATGCTAATTAAATTCTTCTGAACTTCAGTAATTTAATATTCAGAGGAGGCTGAGCCCATATAGTAGCTGCTCGTTGCATTGCCACTGGGGAATACAGAGGAAGAAACCTTAACAAAAATAGCAGCTGCCAAATGATTTTTACTGGACTTGTCTGACTGAAACTTGGGGTTTGTTAGTATTGCTCCACCATTCTTGATACAAACACCATGGGTCACATCTGTCTGTGGGTGAACTGTCTGCAGACTTCAGTAAGATCATGTGTGGGTGGATAAATACAACATTTTCCCAAATACTGCTAAACCCAGGGATGACGGTTTTGTTTATATATAATCTTGAAAAGCCAGATTCTTTTATATTCAGGTTTTTGGGAAAAGTAGGTTTCAGCCTAATTTAAGCAGGAATACAGCTCCCTTTGATTTTCAAAGGACTGTAAGCCACAAACTCCTTTAAATTCTTTTTGAGAATCTCATCTGATCATAAAATGAGAGGTGTGGGAGAGGATGAAATACCTCCGTTCTTGCAGTCACCACTCTGTAGCACAGCTCAGAATGTCTTATCTTTGCTACATCAAGGTTATTGACCAGGTTATTAACGCAGTCCTTCCAGGACCCTGAATACTTCAAAGCAAATATTCCACTGCCCTTCTCGTTATAGCTATCAATAATGATCTAAGCAAGACTGGTCCGGAGATTCCTCCCTAGATGCATATTCTTTCCAAGCCTCTTAATTCAATCTGAATGATGATGATGATAATTTAGGTTATAGTATTACCCAGGGGCTATGATTGTAGTGCAGGTTTCCATTGTCCTAAGCACTACGCAGAGAAGGAAAAGCTTAAATGTTGTAATACCACGGAGTTGTCCAGGCTAAAACCTGGGCAGAAATTAATAGGAATCCCTGTGTATATTCAAATATTATCTACTAATCTTTCTACTATAATCAAATTATATCTACTTTTTAACTGTTGGATCATTCCTTTGTAATTTCTTTAGCTGGAGATGTTCGTATCTCAAGGCTGGATTATAGACCAGCGCTTGCTTATTACATTTATTGTCTTTTTCCCATTAGCACTGTGCTGATGTTTTGCATCTCACCGAGTGAGAAACACATGGATAAGTATACACATTTTTTAAAAAAGAAACCCCTGGTGTTAATTGAAAATGGTTCTCAGAATAGAGAGTGCCCTTTTAACTAAAGAGACCTAAATGGTAAGAATATACCATGATTGCCCACTGTAGAAATGAACCCCCTAACTAAACTAACATACCACCACTTACTTAATGTGTTAATTAATTAATGTCCTTGATTTAATTCTCCACATGAGCTGAACTGAGTGGATGAGTGTTACTATACTTTCAATTAGATGGGTCTTTCAACATAATTTTCATCGTAATGGTTAGTATAAATGAGTTTTCTTAATTATGGTAGGGTGAATGCTTCATTAAGAGGCTTGAGATACATTCTAACAGTGTCTGGCCCATCCTTGTGGGGATCCTTTGTTCAGAAGGACACCCATCTCCACCTCTCTTCCTACAAACTCTTTCTGCTGATGTTTGTTGGCCTCTTAGGTGTGATACTGAAGACCTACCATAGTAGGTAGATGGTCTAATCCGAATTCTCCATAATATTATTTATTAAAGCACTACAGTTGTTATTTAGTGGTGGGTTTAGTATTCTGACATTGCCTTCTGGGAGTGCTGGTGAAGGTCACCATGGTGTACAGTAATTCTGTTCTCTGGTAATGTCTTGGGGGCTGCAGTGGCATTTGAACCTGTGATAAGATCTTATTAAGAAGAAATAAGGTAACAGTTTGCTGTTAGTGCAACACTTCTTGGAATGTTAAACGCAGAATTTGCAAAAATCCTTTTTAAAATGCTTTCTCTTCCCCTAGAATTGTGTGTTTGCTTGGGCAGGCCCTGTCTTTCCCAGCTTTGCTTTCCCTCTAAGATATGTGGTCTCCTGAATATTTTGACATGTTTTCCTGAGGGGAAGGAGAAGTTTCACTTGTTACAGCATGGTGGTAGAGGCTACCCAGGCAGCTGCATCTTGCGGCTGAGTCTGGGGCAAGAATGAGCATTTGAGTAAAAATTTAGAAGGTGGAGAATCATAGAATCATAGAACGGCCTGGGTTGAAAAGGACCTTAAAGAGCATCTAGTTTCAACCCCCCTGCCATGGGCAGGGTTGCCAACCACTAGAGCAGGCTGCCCAGAGCCTCATCCAGCCTGGCCTTGAACACCTCCAGGGATGGGGCATCTGCAGCTTCTCTGGGTAACCTGTGCCAGTGCCTCACCACCCTCTGCGTGAAAACTTTCTGCCTAATATCCAACATAAATCTCCCCTCTCTTAGTTTTAAACCATCCCCCCTCATCTTGTCATTATCAATCCCTGTAAACAGTCGCTCCCCCTCCTGTTTACAGGCTCCCTTCAAGCACTGGAAGGCCGCAATGAGGTCTCCCCAGAGAAGAAAGGAAATAATATTTTTAATGTTTTTAATCCTATCCCCATCCCCAATTTAGCTTTTCTATGCCCTTTATCTACCCTGCGACTCACACTTCACGCTCGTTTCACAAATATTACACCACAAATAAAGATGGGGAAAGTTCTGGGAGAATTGGACAATGGTGTTGCCTTGTTAACATCACTAAAGGACAAGTGTAGGTGCAGTACCAGGCCATGCTGACCCTGGGCATTCATGATATATTTCATCCATTGTCAACTATTTTTCTGAAGTGTTAAGGTCATAGAGTAGGAATCTACCACACATTTGTCCTCATTGCCTTGTAGTATCAGTGTTGGCAGCTCTTTTGCAGCTTTGGGAGGGTTGCAGGGATCCAAACAACTCTCCTCGGAGCTCCCAGGATGGTGGATGTGCATCAGAGACAAAACCTTCTGCAAAGAACTGTATCTGCTTGGTACAATCTGTTTTACAGAGATATAAGTAAACTTGCAGTTGTGGTCACTTAACTCTAGATTTTTAAGAGTTGGTGGTATTGTCTATTTGCAGAAGAAAAAAAAAGTAGACCAAAGTCTTTCTTTCTTACAGGTAGTATTTATTATATAGAATAAGATGAGTGATGGGTAGTCAATAAAAATGTGCAGTGTCACGTCTGTTCCATTCAGAGAACTGGATAGCAGCAAATGTTTTTTAGAAAAAAATGTTTTTTTCAGTCTTTTAAGAAACTGTAGGGATGATCTTGGGACTTACACAATGGAAAATCAGTGCTAGATACTTTTAATGAGATAAATGTAATGGGATTAGAACAAACAAGAATAGCTTCTGTAACAGAAAAGCAGGTTTCTTTTAATGGAATCTCTGATAGTGTCAGTAAATTAGTAATAAGTGGAAAAGAGGCTGAAATCATTTAGTTGTATTTACTAAATAACTTTGAAAAAGTCTCATCACTCTAAGCTGCTAATGAAAGAAAATATTTCTGAAAATAAAATTCTTGGGAAGACTAGAATCTAAGTAATCAAAACAATTGAGATAAATGAGTGGAATATTTGCAGTATGGCAAAAGGGAAACTAAGCTTATTCTAAGACAACCTGGGCCAGGGAAAGTCTAAACACATTTTGAAATCTCTCTGCAAATGGGCTGTAGAAATACAAATATTGTAATTATTTATAAGGAATATAGCTAGACAGGCACAGGGCAATTTGCAGATGGCCCATAATTATTCTGGACAGTGAAAACAAGACAAAGCTGTAAGGCATTTCAGATGAATTAAACAGATCTGGACAAATAGGCAGATGATAAACTATAATTTTGAAAAATATGCATATCTACAATGGAAAGGGAAATGTAAATCCCTGATACATATTTAATTAACTGAATGTTTTAGAAATGGATTATAGCTTTGTGGACAAATCTTTAAATACAGTACTGCCTGAATTCCCTAAGCAAAATGTTTACAAATGAATGGCAAAAATCAAGAACTGAAATATTGAAAATGTTTTCATGCCATGTGGATGCTCCATCCCTGAAAGTGTTCAAGGCCAGGCTGGATGAGGCTTTGAGCAACTTGGGCTAGTGGGAGGTGTCCCTGCCCATGGCAGGGGGATTGGAACGCAATGATCTTTATGGTCCCTTCCAACCCAAACCATTCTGTGATGATTCTATGATTCTATAAATCTTTTAGAAATGGAAAATGAAGAAAAGGAAATACACAGATTGCAATGGGGAAAGAAAAAAGTTATTTTTTAATGTTTTCTGAACAAAATACTGTATTAGGCCATGTTGCTGATTTTTGCCTCCTCTGATTTTCTTCCCGTTTGGTCATTTTCAATCAAATCTGAAAGAGGTCAGTCACTGAAAAGAAATTCCCACGACTTCCATAGAAAGAGCTAACCAAACAGAGGAAGGGCGTAGCATGAACTCGTTTTGTTTTAGACACTAGTGAATCAATCCAGATAAGTATGAAAGGTGTCAGAGTGAGAAAGAGAAAAAGATGTGAGATTTCCACCACAGCAGAAGCTTCTATTGGAGCTAATACCTTACTGTCAGAATTTAACAACACAACTCAAAGCCATAGGAAAGGAGGTCTTGTTTTTTCTGCTGCTCATGGGTCTATTTGTTTGAAATCTGGAAATATTTTATGAGAACATGAAAAAGCAGGACCTTTTAGATAGGAGATTAAAAAGTCAGAACATATGAAACATATGCAACTGTGCAGATGGATAGGAAATTATATGCTAGTAAGATTTTCAGTTACGCTGTAGAGTACAGTGCGTAGTGCTGTCCCATAGGTCTCTCTCTGATAAAACAGGTCTCTGTTTAATAGGATGTAATAACCTGTCGTATATAACCTTTTCAAGGTTGTGCAAATTGGAAATGCCAGTAATCTGCTAGCTCAGTGGTAATTTCTAGAATCTGCAGAAGGAAAACAAACAGCTGCAGTGTTTCAAATTTCTTCTCAAGAGGTGAGCTAGACACACTAACCTGTGACACGGACTTAAAAGTTGCAAGTTGCTTAAAAGTAATAATGGTTTTACTTGTTTTATTTTTCATTCCTGACTCAGAGGTCTTTTGGTAACTGAAACTATGTGAGTATGTTACTCTGTAAAAAGACGGATTTTCCCATAATTATATGCCTGCAGTTGACAAGAATCTCAAAAAAATGAATATTGGCATCAGTGACAGTATGGTCTTAAATGCTTCGTAGAGGGGGAATGTGATGTATTGTTTTCAGTTCTTTACAGTTCACTCATGCATAAGAACCTGCTATTTTATGGTGTGTTTTTATACCAAAGATATATGCTCATTGTACAAATCAAAATAAAGTGTGATGCATGTGTATCACTTGAAACTTTACTTGCAAATTTTATGATGTATTTTTGTCATGCCCTTAACAGAACTTTAATATTTTTCTAACAAATGGATCATTGAGAAGGAATCGCATTTGGAACATTCTTGTTACCTTTCTGCATCATTGACTGATGAGATCACACAGGGACTGAGAGAAACAAAATATATTTTAGTTGAAGTAGTCTGGTTGCCTACTAGTTTCGTTTTGTAAAATCTGTTGATAATCATCTTGTTAAGTTCCGTGTGGACTTCAAAGTCCTAAATAAATGGAAGGAGTGAATTTCTGATGTCACCTTAGGAGTCACACAAGTTAGTGCACAATGTCACTCACTACAGAGTTACTGCTATAGAGCAAATTATAAGGTTTTTCCTGTCAGTTTGCTTGTTTAAAGAAAACCAACCAAACAAAAAAAAGATGATCCTACAAGGTGTTGAAACCTTGTGGGTTTTGCTGTACAATTTGACACTTTATCTTATTCTAGACGCACTCTGCTGAGATTAAAAAACAAGTTGTTATCTTTCTAAAATATTTAAGGAGTTGTATCACGTTTAAATATGGAAAAAAGTTATTCCTTTTTTTTTGGTCTTAAGTGACCTGGCTGCAATAAAATTATACTTTTCATTAAAAAAAATCTACACATGCATATTTATTGTCAGAAATCAAAGCTTAAAGCTAAGAATCTAAATACATGTAGTGTTCACCACGAGTACAGATGGTGACATTTTTAATAGTAAATTTGACACAAAAATCTATTTCAGTCTTACCTTAAAACTCTCTGCTGTTCCAAGTCAAAGGCAAAAAATAATTTAATTTGAATAAAGGAGAAGAAAAAAATCAGAAATAACAGCATTTTGTGTTGACATTTTTAATGTAAGGTTTGTTTTGGAAAAGTCAAAACATTTTATTTCAAAGCTGCCAAATAATTTTGGACTTGTCTTTTTAAACTGGCATTCCAAAAGGGAACAAAATATTCAAAAGTAAGCGTAGCAAAAGAAATAATATTCACCCTTACAGATAAAAACTTTTGTATTGGACTGAATTAAATATTTCAGGTCTACCTGTCCTGATTTCTGTCTTTGTTCAGTTATTGAATGAATAATTCGTTATTTACACAGGTTTACACGGAATATGTGGCAAAACATGTATGGACTTTCTGAGAACACATTATTTCAGAATCTTTATTTTTATTTGTGAAGATACAGAATAAAAGTTACCTTCACACGTTAACTACAGACAATTTCCACAGCGAGTGCTGTGAGTTCTAGAATAATAAACTCTCTCAGTGTATGCAATGAACCATCTATGGCTGACCTTGTCAAAATATGCAGTTTTGCCACATAAATACTGCATTCCCATTCTGCTCTTGGCAGGATATGTTGGGTTACTTGACAAATGTTCATGAGACACCCTCCTCTCCCGCAAAAAAAAAGCCAGAGGACACTCACTTATCATCTTGTCACTGAGGTTTAAACCTGGTTTTAGGAATGTTCAGCTGTTTAACGTTGCACATTTATGAGGCTTTTTAAAGACAAGTCATCAAGGTGTCCTTGCAGCACCATGGTCCAAAGGATAAGGAAAATATGGCTTGGAAGGGAGGGATGAGATGTGCCGTTTCTGCCTTTCTTTAAGTCCAGAGTAAGTGGAACAAGTCTCTTGCCTTTGATATCCATGTATATAACAGGGGAGTATAATTAAGTACTGTATTTGTGAATGTACTTGAATACATACAGTTTTAAATTTTTATGCCTCAGTTTTTCAGTCTTCAAGGTTTCCAGCTGAGGCATCTGGTGTGATAACAGCCACTTCTGAGGTCAAGGCGATATGTGTTCAGGCAGTGGGAAGGTTGTGTAAAAAAGTTCCTAACAGGTATCATATATGGTGTACTCCACAGCAGCTTGAATACAAATCTTGGAATTACCCATTCATAGTTCTGTGCTCCTCTGCTCTGCCACAGTCTTTGGTTTCAGTCCTTCCCTCACTTCCTCCACTCACCCTTCAGCAAATGAAAAAAGACAGGATTAAAATTAGCTCAGAAAGGCTCTCTAAGATCCAATCTTCTGTGAATAATACTTGGTTCTACTTACAGTACTGTATAAATTAAAACTTCTTATATTTAGAGTCAAAGGAAATGACAAACTTTTTCTTTTTACATTTATAACATACCTTGTAATTAATTACAGAAGATGTAGAGATTATACTCTGTCAAGTACTTCATAAAATGTCATGAACTGTTTGCCTGAGTCACCTTTTATAGACTTTAACTTTCTAAATAATTTGTTGTTTAAAAAAAATTCCTCTATGTATGATAATAATTATACATCCCTGATCTGTCATGACATTTTGAATTAACCACAGTAAGGAAAAAATTGAGAATGAGCCAGGCAAAATACAACTCTTGTCGAGTGTGAGCAAGTTTTTTTGGAATGGGGAAAAAAAAGATGATCAAATAACAAGTGATGAAAGCATCAAACCCAAAGTATTTAATATTATACTTTGTTGTAAGTGTGTGCATGCATAACTCTTACTGGGCATATCTAGTTTTTGGCAGAAGTCCTGATTAAAGCCAATGGGGAGTTCAGCCTAAATGCTATGTTATTGTCCACTACCTGGAATATTGTCAAAATTGCATAAACAATGTGCCTTTTTAATTAGGCACCTTGTGTGAAGTAGAGGTTCAAAAGGCATTTTACCGATGTTTTTTAAGGGAAAAAATAATCTATGGCACAAGAGGCTTAACTGTATGTGTAACGTGTTTTGTTTGGTTACCTTTCGTTTTGTATAGATAAGAGGGAAAAGGTTTTAAAACGGGGTTATCCTGGGGGAAAAGCTTTGGAGGATTCCAGTTCAGGGTCTTTTTTAGGATTTGTTTGACATGAATGATTTGCAAAAGGGATGAAACACCTTTTACTGCTTCAGCTGTGATTTCTTAAGCATTGTGCTCAAGTAGCATCCTGCATTATGTATATGACATTGCGTGCAATTAATTCAGAAATTCTAATGTATCATAATTTTCAGATGAATGCACAGTTTGATTTCCATCTTACAAACAGAGATCTCTCTTCATTTGTTCAAAGCTTTCTATCTTATTTAACTTCCTTAGGAAGACTGAAAAGCAGTTGACAGTCATATTTATGTATGTGTGAATGTATATGCATATGTATTCTATAATATATTTGCAAAGAAGTCTAAATTTTTTTTTTTTTAAATGAGGGGCTATATATGATTCTTAACTTCAGTCTTTTAAAATAATCCGAAGATTTTCCTCATTACAGAGCAGCATGTCCTTCCTTTAGCTAAAACAGCTAGGCAAGTTTCTTCAGAGAGATATGTAGAAAATATATTTTAACACAGTAACTTCTGTAAGGTAGAAATGAATGCAATGGGTAACACCTACAAGGTGCAGAGCGGGGGTAGAAGTCTTTATAAAACTGAACAAACGATACAATGAAAAGAGACTAGGACTGGAAAAAATGAGGAATTTGTAATAAAAACTGGGGAGAATATGAATAAGTTATTGTGAAGATCAAGTAAGATGTGAGGAAGACAAATAAGAAGGAATAAAAAAGTTGTGTTTTGCTACCAGTTTTAGTGCCATTCTTCTTTACTCTTTCCTTCAAAACCTTTTTTCTAATGTAGTTGTGATTTTGAGATCCAGATGGGAAAAAGTGTATAATTTGGATCTACCTCTTGAATAGTATGAAGCAAAAAGGCAGTTACTTGTACAATTCCAGCTGAAACACATCTTCATAATCCTCTTTTTCTTTCTTTTGGGGCATTATCTCATTTACTATTTCATGCAGTATAACCATGAAGGCTACTCACAGTTTATCGGTGAGTTACACTCATGTATGTCTTTGCAGTAATAGGGCTTCTGGTTTCAGGTAGTACAGGGGAGGACCACATCGTTATTTCCACAGACAATATTAATTGACTATTAATTATCTCAAAGGCTAATGATCTGTCATATCTCTGAAGGCTGTGATAGGTTAGTTTACCATCAAAAATTTAATTCATTCAAGGACATGATGAAAGACCATATAATTTGCTTTCAGCTGCCAGAGAAAATTCTTCCTCAGTTGTAGACCTTTTTGTTCAATAAGTAGAATCCAAATGGACTTGCACAGGCATTTATTTGAAACTTATTCTGGTCCTTTGACTTCTTAACCTGTGACATTATTTTGTGGTAACTTCTTCATAGGTATTAGTCTCTTGGGTATTCTGGGTTAAATTTGTTGAGGAAAGTAAAGTGGACGAGAGATACTCTAGATTACAACAGTGAAAGAATGTCAGGAACATTCACCAAATGAGAAATGTAAGTTCAGGAAATAATAAATAAATATATTGACTACTACATTGATTCGTTTTGCAAAATACTGCCCTAGTGTGTTATAGCTAAGGTTTTTCCAAAAGATACATCAGGAATAAGATAATAGCTTGGGATGTTCAGAAGAGTTTGGCTGCTCCCTTTAAAAGTGAGTTAGGTTAACCAGAGTGAAAGCACTCTTGTAACTGCTGGGGTGGTTAAATCTGGATGCATAAATTTATGAACACCTAATGAAACCATAAAATTTAAAATAACACTTTCTGGCTAACTACTGGTGGCCATTAAAATTAATATGCTGTGTATAAGCTAATCATTACACTTGGTGCTAAAAATATTTTGAAAATACAAAAGTAGGTTGATCTCACAACATCCCTGTGTAGCAACAAAGTCTAATTACACCCTTCTGCTGGTGAAATGGGAAACTGGAACAGGCACAGAGATCCTAAGAGATTGGTTAGTGCTGATGATGATAACAAGATCAAGAATAGAGTTGCATAACTTTTTGACCACGCCTTGGCTGGTCATTATGCTTTATATAGTGGGCCATGCAAATAGTACACAGATTTGAAAATAGCAGCATACAAAGGTTTTCTTCTAGCACAGTCATATTAGAATAATGATCACAACCTTCAATCAGGGTAAATCCATTCCCTCCCTTTCAGAGCAGAGGGAGGGTCAAGCACATTAAAAAGCTCATTGATTAGATGTCTCTGAGACACACGCTGCTGGGAGATATGCAAACCTCAGTGAAGGATTTCTCTCTGTTGGAACAACTGGTTGTGGAAGAGGGTATTTCTAATATAGATGTTTATTATGAAAAGCATATTTTCAATACTAGTGACATTACATATTGCAATTTAAGGATTAAACCCAAATATTTTTCTTAATATTGTCTGTGTCCCCTGTGAAAGAACTGATGCAGCATATCCAGATTAAGATCGATTAACAATTGAGTGAATTTTGCCCAGCGGCTATAATCGTTGGTTGCCTTAGCAACTTGGTAGATTAAATCATAAGCTAAAATCCAGGGGGTTCAATTAAAAATTCTTGTTGAAATTCAAATTCTTTTGAGGGCGAAATGACCAGTGATTCAATATGCACTTGAGAATTATCAGCGCTGGCTCTGTTTTCTTCAGTGTCATTTATTCGAAATGAAACATAAATCTAATATAATATTCAGGAAATATTTACCTATTGCAATTTACCATTGGTGCTGATGCATTAGGAATAATGAAGCTTTGTGGTTTTGTTACGTAGCAAGGCACAGGCTAAACTTTATCCCACTGAAAGAAGAATCTGATTTATCATATTCACTAGGCTATTTTTCCTGTATTTGATACTCACCAGAATTTATGCCAGCATTGGTCCTACACATAATTTAAGAAGCAGTATTTGTTGATGTACTTTTGATTTATTATGCTGTGACTTTAATTCTGAACTTTGCTTCTAAAGGACTCTGGTTTGTTAAATGTTTAAACCATCCATTGTCCAGTTTGTGGCTGCAGAACAGTGCTAAGGTTCTCTGTTCTGTTCCTCCAGCTCCAGTATGGATGTTCTCAGTAATTCCTGGCTAAATACCAAGGCCTATTCACCTCCTTTTGATTATACTGATTTTTCAGCTGCTGATTTTCTCACAATTGTATTATCTTTCAGTTCTTCCAGCTCTTTTTCTAGTGCCCTGATGACTGTTTCTTTGGGTAGATGCACTTTTCCCACAATGCTGTTGAGGGAAGTCTTGTTTGTCACCCATCAGCCTTTTTCAGAAATGTCTTTGCCTCGCAAAATCACCTCCGGGTAGTTGAATATG
This sequence comes from Pterocles orientalis, assembly GCA_011057875.1. Lineage (NCBI taxonomy): Eukaryota > Metazoa > Chordata > Aves > Pterocliformes > Pteroclidae > Pterocles > Pterocles orientalis. The sequence goes on along the minus strand of WKFP01014837.1, from coordinate 1,072,705 downwards.
GTGCCAAAAAGTATTAGCACCTAACCATTAACGTGTTGATTCTAACCTTGCACAACTCTTGCCTTTTGTTCTCCCCTTTGCGCAAAAGGAAATTTTAGTAGCTGGTGCTTTCTATCTTCACTTACCCTAATGAAAAATTTTCTTGTCTCCTTACCTTCCATTGCTGTGTCCTGGCACTCACCAAAGACAGGCTATCTGTTGAGACACTGAACATATTCCACCCCACAAAAGGTAACCCATTTTAAGCAAGATTTTGTGTTTTCTTCCTTTAATCTTCCTTAAAGATTAAAGTCTTTAAGTTGAAGAAAGTCTTTTTCCTCAGCATATGGCGATGGCCTTCTTTGTAGACAAAGATGGAACAATGAAGATGAGAGGAAAGGAGGTGCTTCTATTGAAAGAAGGAAATAAGCAAAGTTAAACAGAAATAAGTAGAGAGAGAGCAAGAGAAATGTTGCTGTAGTGTTCCAGACACCGAGAGAAAAAACAGTGTCTACCACTTCCAGCGGTAATGGGGGAAGCCACCCCTTTCACTCTCTGTTTATGTTGCTCCATTACATTTTGGGTTTTGGTGCATTTCCTACATATTAGCAAATCTACAGACAAGATACTGTATAGCTGTTCTGAAATCATATCTTATGCTGAATACTGGTGTGTTTCGTAGATAAAAATTATAGTAATCAGAGAAAGGAAACTTGATATAAAATTTATTGGATTGTATAGATAAACCATCATCACTTGGCAGCTGAATATAAAGACAAATCTGAACTCCGTGGGGCCCTCTGTCAGCAAGAAATCTTTACAGTCATATTTTATTCTAAAAATTATCCCTTGAAACCTTTTAATAATTCTAGCAGTTATAACAAATTATGCTAAATTAGAGAGTGGGCCTAAAGCATGGTTCTAGATGCCTCAAAATTCTGAATCTAGTTTAGGACATGAAAGTGTAGCTCTGGGAGAAAAAAGTAGAGAATAAAGCACAGGAATTAGAGCATAGTAAGATAAAAAAAGAAGCCTGTGACTTCACATGCTCCAAGTAGACCTCCTTTTCTTTTTTTTTTTCTTTTCTATCATGCTAAAGGCTTTTTATACATATTGGCTGGGTGAGAGGAACTTTCTAGTCATTAAAAGCTAATTAATGAAGATTAATGAAAATGAAAGTTCTGCCACCCCTTTTTCTGGAAAATACTTTCCAGGTTTCCAGTGTCAGTTTTGAAATCAACATATATTTGCAATTTGAGAAACTTGTTATTTTTGTTTTATTTGACGTTTGCGATGGGTTTTGCAATTCCAGCACAGAAATTCGTGCAGGGGTGCCCCCAGTAACTGCACTGAAGTGCAATTTTGATAAATTTTGCTGCTGCTATTGGTGAGAAAGCTGTTCTGTTGCAGTGTTATTTACAGAGCTGTTCTGCAGTTGTACACCATTCTCAAATGACTTTCTTTCATTTTAGACTCTTCATTCTGGAATCAGTGCAAAACTCATACTGGCTTCGTTTGTGCTCTACATTCCTTTCTTAATTTTGATTGCTAATTTAAAATGAGTCAGCTGGGAGTAGGCCAGAGGAGAATTTATGTGGTGAATGAATGGATCTCTTTCTTGGTTTTCTTATACTAAAAAAAAAAAAAAAAAAGGCTAAAAGGAAAAGGTGGAGAAGGTTTGCAAATAACTTGGTATATATTCCTGGAAATTTATACAAATCACTATGCATTTACACATTATGTCTTTTAAATAAAATGAATAGCATAGAATCTTACCTTTCTTTAATTATATTGACCCATTAAGCAGCTTTAATCTGCTTATTTTGAAAGGCTCTATAGAGATCAGTGTTACCATTGCCTTCCGATTTCGTGAAACAAAGATATGGAGAGGGGAAAGGAATGACCAGAAATTCCACAAGAATTTCACGGCTGAGCCAGCAGCTCAGCCCAGTGTCCTGAGTCCCTTTCAGTGTCCCAGCAATTCTGTCCCATCACTAATATTCAGTGTTGTGCATTAAAAAAAAAAAAAAAAGACCTTTTGGTTCCAAAGTAAATTATTTGCAGTAAGTCAGAGGTACTTTAGTAAGACAGTAGAACTTCAGACATGATGGAAGGTTGCTGGAGGAGTCGTGTTACCAGATGTTAGTAGAAACTTGTCTATCCCAGCAATAGGGATTACATATTGTCACAGTGCCTAGTTTAGAAGTTTGTGTAATTTGCAAGGCAGACATTTTTGAAATCACGTCTACAAAGTACGTGCAGTCTTCTAATGCAGCTTTAAACATAGATCTCAGGAAGAAAAAAATCAAAAGACTCCTGGTGTACTGACACCAGCAAGGGAGATACGTGACGGATTGTAATATTGAATACTTTCTGCTGTGCGTGAGGATTTAAATGAGGGTTATGTTAGCAGGCTGATGAATTGTCCGGCTCTTCAGCTTGCCTAGAGAAGTAGCTGGGTAATGGTCATCCGAATGATAACAGAATGTAGAGCTAGCTGAGGTAGAACCAAGTAGTTTGTCATCTGTGTGCTATTCTGCGAACACACAAAAAAGCCTTCTAAGCCAAGAAAGCATCATTTAAAAACTTTGGTGTAGACTGTAAGATCTATTGGCCAGGCCCTAGTAAGGAGATGTGCTGATGGAGAGAGATTGCTCTTTAAGACAGCTCTTAATGAGGAAGGTGTTAGGAGGAGAGGGGAATGGGTTTGCGTCATGCTGTAGACTTTAACAGATTGCTTTCCAGCTGCCTAGCACAAGCAGAGCAGTTGCTGGCATGTAGCATGTAGTGGAGATGGATATGTACCACACTGCCTGGCAAGCATACAAGCAAATAAATGTAGTAGCAAGACAGAAACATGATTTTGATCTCTAAAGCAAGGAGGTAAATGAGGAAATAATTTTAGTTTTTATATAGGCTGACCTAAAAGATTCGTTGAGTAAATTTTCACCATTTTCTATATCCTACCTAGCTACAAGTTTTTTAGATATAAAGACTCAGAAATTGTTTTAGTGAAATTACTGCATCAGAGAAAATGTTTGGGTTAGGATGCTTGCTTTCAATTCTGTTCACAGAACTGGGATGAGACTGACACATTTTTTTTTTCCTGTCAAATCTTTCTGTGGTTTTAATACATAACTTCTAGCATTAATGCATAATAGATTCCTGCCTTTTGCATCTTTCAGATGAAGTTTGCATTTTAATACTAAAATCAGGGCTTGAGTTAATATAGTGCAGTGGCATCCAACTTAACTGTTTCACTGCCTTCTGTAGATACTTCTACTGAAAAATGTCAGGCAGGCATTAAAATAACATAAATCAATGTTAATAAGCTTCACTAAGATATCCTTAATATACCCTTTAAGGTCATGTATAACATCATGAAGTCTAACCTGGCAGAAAAATTGTAGTCTGAAGTCTTGATGCTGCGCTAACTCTACTTATTCAGAGTGCATGTGTGAAATGAATGTTAATATTGGAAATATGTTTGGTATCAGCATGTTTTACAATTCTTTCCTTGCAGCATACAAGAGAAAGCTCTATGGGCGTTATTCAGCTTAGTAGGGAATAAAAAAAGTCTTATGAAATTTTAAAGTGATACATTTGGGGATGGTAGAGTAGTCTGGCAGCACATTAATCTTTACAAGGGTTATCTGCCCCTGGTGGAAAATGCATGATAAGGTGCCATCCTTTTAAATCTCCTGGAACTGTACGGAAAGGAAGGATGATGAATTTTTAAGTCACCAAGTTTTTGTAGAACTTTAATTCCTAAATGTTGTGGCCAAAGACTAACTTTAAATGGGTCCAACTCTGGGTATTTTCAAGTAGTATCTTGCCATGGCAAGGGAGTTGGAACTAGAAGACCTTTAGGGTCGCTTCCAACCCAAACCGTTCTATGTTTCCATGAAATATGTGATTACTCTTGCAGCCAGAGACTCTGGCTAAAAAATCAAATGTACAATCTGAAACAAACCATAGGCGTGACTTGCTTTAGCAAGAAGGAAGGGCTAATTTGATGGTCCTGTATAAGAAAAACTCTTTTTCTTAAAGAGTTACTGGAAAGTCCAGCAGAATTCTAAATGAAGTTGTTGGAAGAGGACATGCATGTGGGGGTGCATGGCCCCATAGCATGAATGTATACTTTGACTTTTAAAGAGATATTTGTGTACATTTAAAGTACACTAGGATGATCCGATGCCACTCTTGACTTAACCAAGCATCTCTGTCTGTGGAAGACAAATCCAGATATTCCAATTTCATCCTTTTAGAAATCCAGTGGAAACAAGAGTCGAAAAAGCATACTGAGATTAAGATGTCTTTGAATGGCACTGATCTTATTAAATCAAATGTTCTTCTGAGTGTTACTCTTAAATACCATAATTAATTGTGTAGAAGGGATATAATTACATCTTCCTGTCTGTCAACTCATGGAAAAACACATTTTCTTTTCAGTAGCATAGGATGTTTGTGAATGCTGTGTCAAGATGTGATTTACCTGGTTTTTAGACATCTGAAAATTAGGTATCACAGTCCAAGCTTGACATCACAGGTCCCATGATAGTCAAAAAGTAGACATACTGTGTTGCCAGTTTTACGTGATGGTTCGTCCAAGATTATGTGAGAAGTAATGAAACACTTTCAGAAACCCCAGCAGCTCTGCACTGGCAGGAGATAGGGCTTGGAGTGAAGCTCATGGGTGCTGATGGATTTTTAGGGGTGATGCAGCCCACATCAGGCCCCAAATTGGCAATTAGGAAGGATGTACTGCTGGGGGTAGCATTTGGAAGGAGTTGACTACTTTGAAGCAAAACACGATTTTATTATTCAGGGAGCAGCAACACCTGAAAGAATGTTAGCCTGGGGGCAAATTGTGCCATTTATGACAGCGAACGGCTTTCCAAACATTTCTGAAAATTATTTTTCAGACACAGCTTAAGACCTCTATCTATACAGTGTAATACTGAGATCATTTGAATAACTGTAAAGACACCCAGGCACAGAGTATTTTGAGCCAAATAAGAGCTATTCTGGCTTCTCCTTCGAGAACAAAACAGACAACAACAGAAAGCAAGTAGCAGCTCTTTGGTCATGGCAGTTTTCCCAGTATCATCTGTGAGTGGCAGTTCCACCATAGTGCTTGGACAGCACTGCAGAGCAGGAGGCATTGACCTTCCCAAATAATTGTCAGTTTTTACAGAACGGAAAAATCAGGATATGTGCCTATATCAAGGCCAGTATACATACATACAAAACTGGCACTGCTCTGTTTGGCCAAACTGCCAAACTGCTGGTAAAACTAATTTTTTTTTCCACGTAATTGTGTGTGTGTGAGAGAGATTCAGCAGTTGACCAGGCGTATTACTAGAGGAGTCTATAGCAAAAATATCTTAAAATGGTTATATTTATTTAGGAGTTATAGACTTAAATCCTTTAACTTACTTCTGTATGGGTTGAGGTGGTGGGTTTTCTGGTTTGGTTTGGTTTGGTTTTTTCTGTCAGCTTTAAAGCTTCAAAATTTAGGTCAGTTGTGTTTGAGTTTCTGTATTTTCACATATTCTGTTTTATGCATAACATTTCCTTTTGAGAGGAGAAGTAGGAAAATATACTCTATGCAGTCAATAATAAAAAGGTACTGTCAAAGCAAAGAAATGTCCCTTCCTCTGTTCTTGAATTAATCCTTCATGTCACGGTGAAGAAATTTTGAAACAAGACACTCTCTGGTTCCTGTGTCGTAGGCATAAAAAGTTCTCTCATAAACTGAAAACCTCTGAGGTAGAATGAGATGCTTAAAGTATGCTTGAAGTGTAACATATTTTTAATGAATTATGGATGTGGTATTGATATTTTTTTCTTAAACAACATAGTTGGTAAATTTTTTGTTGCATTTTAGAAAGTTGCCTAATTTCTCCTTCACAAAATATATTATCAGTTAAGTTTTACAGGGTGGAAGTAAAGGCAAAGAAGTTTTTGGGGAAAAATGCCAGATAACCTTTTTCCAGCTGTTGTGATGGATCTATGCTTGAGTGAGTTGGAGAATAAAGGTAATGAGAGCAGCTTGAAGGGAATGACAGCATGTCCAGTTTGTATCAAGGAGAAAGACACTATAAATGGTGGATAAAGAGAGAAAAAGAGAAAGAGAGAAAGAACGAAAGAGAGAAAGAAAGAGAAATGGAGGGGGAGGGGAGAGAGAGAGGATGGACACTAAAAATTTCAGATAAGTAGACAAGAAAGCCCAGTCTGCACATTCATAACAAGTTTGTTTTGCATGCGTGGGTTTGACAGAGAATTAATGCACCTCAACCTGTCTGTGTAGAAAGCTACGTGTTTTGTGCAGCTGATATGCTACCTGTGACCCTAATGACGGAGGACTAAAGAAGAGAGAAACAGTAAATGAAGGTGGGTGCCCTTCTAGAGATGCTTGGAATAAACAGAGTTCAATGACTGGGAACAATTGTTCCCATTGTAGCAGTGCCAGGAGCTGTCAGCTAGGACTGGTTAGCAGAAGAGGCATGAAACATAGTAGAAAGTAGTTCCAATCCGTAATATTAATTGAAAGGTTAAAAAAACAATAGATGGAGAAGGAAATAAAGTCACAGTAGCCTTAGACCATGTCTACAGTCTGATTTTTTGCACAGTGCGAGTATACAGAAAATGTTTTGGTTTTCAGTATTAAGCATTTTCTGAGGACTCCCAGAGATAGATTTCCTTTAAAAAAAATAATAATCCACAGTTTATGCATCATTTTCTAAGACTACAAAGTGATACCATTGTGTGCAGAGTGCAGAACCAGTGGCCTAGAGAAAAGAGCACCTCTTGGAAAACTTCAAATGTTTTTGAGCTTTTATGAAATGATTCAAGTTATTGTCCAGACTGACGCCTTGTATTGCTACCACTTTATTCAGCAGTGCTGTGTGAAAGGTCATGACATCTATCTCGTGCAGTAACTTAGAAAATAAAGTGACTTGCAACTGTGTATCTGACACACCTCAGTTTTTGGCTTTCTCTCTTTCCACTCCTGTTGCCCTGGTTATCTTGCCAGACTGTCTGTAAATGTGTCTTGGAGACAGATTGCTCTTACATGTTGGCTCAGCTATTTCATCCTCATTTTCTTCCAATATTTTTTTGTCTGAGGATGGGTATATTCAGTCCTGAATGTTGCCATTTGAGAAGTTGATAAAAGATCTGGGCTAGTTATGCAGGAGGCTATTTATTTAATACGACAATTTTAGTCACTAAATCACACACACGTAAATAAACATCAATCTATAAATTGCTTAGGTGTCTTGGACAGGCATGCCACTTACATTTCTGATTCCCAAAGCAAAACTGATATTTATTAATCAACCTGTCTGCCTCTATAATAAACTCCTGTAGCTCTCAGTGTGTGGCCTCATAAAATGTTTTGTGAAAATATGCTCCTCCCTAAGAGATTTAGACCAGCTGTTGAGCAAGCCAGCTGAACAGTTCTGCTCAGTTGCAGTCTAATTAGAGTTATGCACATTACTGAGTTTTTGCTTTTCAAGTCTTGCAGATATAATGCTTCAGTTCACATTAAAAATGTGATATAGAATCTGTATTGTCTCTCCAGAAACATTCTGTCATATGTGTGGGTTAAAATGCGGATTTTTAAAAATAATACTAATGTATGTCGTAACACAGATGTGGAAAATTATTTTATCACAAAAAAATATGTGAGTGCTCATAGGGAAAACTGTGTCATTAACATTATTTAATACCATGGGCTATGCTCACAGCTGAGTGAAGGATAAATTATTATTTCTTGCATAGCTTCTCCTCTTCATGTAGGATAAATTACAGGAGAGTTAAGTGCCAGAATCAGTAATTATTTATAAATGAATTCAGGGCTTTTATGGTTGTCGATTTTTATTTTCGTTGACCTGTGGTACACTTCTAAGGTACTTTCACATGTATTGAGAAGCCTAATTAAGTAAAAGATATTACTTTTTGTGGCTTTCCAAAGTGTTTTAGGCGTTCTGCTTTTTAAAGAAATGCAGTTGGATCAATCAGATGTCTGTGACTTTTGCAGCCTATAGGCTGACCTTCCTTCCCAACTGAAGAATTATTTGTAGATTATTTGGGCGGTAATGACAACAGCTAGATACACTTTAAATTCCTAAACCATTTTAGTTTTTTTGGCATTGGAGCCAATACTGTCTGGAACATGGAAATAGTCAGGCTCCCTGTTCCAAGTGAATATGCCATCTTTTATAAATTCTTGCATGGTGCCTAAAACTCTGAAATACATTTTAGCAGAAGAACAGAGGCTCTGCCGGAGTCAAATAAGAGAGAGGAAAAAATGTCATTCGTTAGGCAAAACTCCCGTTTAAATCAGTGGAAGAATTCAAATCTTGGGACTTATAAAGGGGTTTGTTTGTTTGTTTAGTGTTTGTTTGTTTGAAGTGAAACATCCTACAGACCATCCTAAATATATCTATGTCTATCCTACGTATAACTGTCTATTCCTTGAAATTATTACATGGAAAATTGTGGTGCATAATATCAATCAACTACAACTTTTACAGTAGCAAAGACCACATTAAGATCATACTGAATTTAAAGCAATGTTATATATTAGAAGGGTGGTTTATAGTCATATTTTACTCAGAATCCTAGTTTTAAAACCTGCCCAAGAAGGATACATAAGCAAAAAGTTATTAAATATTATATTCAATGACATTTTAAGACTATTGGTTGCTCTGACTAGAGCTTATCAATGCACATGAAGCAAATGGACCAGATGTTTAAATGTAACTCAGATTACAGTGTGTCAGCTTTAACAGCCTCCCTCACACTATGCATAGGAAAGCGTTGTGGGGAATCACCTCACTTTCTGAAGGCCAGAGCTTTGCAAGCAATTTGTAAATAATTTTGTTGTCTTGGGTTTTCAAAGGGTATACACCTTCCTGTAAGTTTAGACCAGTTTCACCTTTAGTGACTTTCTTTACATGTATTTCAAACATTGCTTGAAATTGCTTTCCTCTTTTATTTTCTTTTTTTTTTTTTGGTTTGGTTTGGTTTTTTTTTTTTTGGTCTCTTAAATTTGCATTTGCAAAGCTGTTTGTCTTGCCACTATGCCATGTTCAGTGCTTGTGTAACTAAAAATGCAAGGCTTTCTCAGGAAGGCACATTGCACATTCCTCAATGTACAGCTGTGGAGGCTGAAACCTAGATTTTCTATCCTAGAAAAAGCTGAACTCATGGCTTATGAAGTGCTGTCTGGTATTCCCTGTCTCTTTGCATGGGCAAAGAAGTGCGAGAATTTAGCATGTAACATTTATCCGTGATATATTGCTTGAGATGTGCAATCAAAGCTACAGGATGAGTGTGCTCTTTCGTATGATTGTTCTGCTAGAAATCCCGTAGGTAGGAATAGCCACGTTTTGCTGCTGAGCTGTTGCCTTGAAGCATGCTGAGGTAATGCCTTCATATAACACATCTGTGTTGTCATGCTGTCTGGAGCTTTGATGTTCATTTATTATTCATAATAGATGAGAAAATCAAAAGATATATTCATTTAGATTAGATACTAAGAAGAAATTTTTCACTGTGAGGGTGGTGAGGCAGTGGCCCAGGTTGCCCAGAGAAGCTGTGGATGCCCCATCCCTGGAGGGGTTCAAGGTCAGGCTGGATGAGGCTTTGAGCAACCTGGGCTAGTGGGAGGTGTCCCTGCCCATGGCAGGGGGTTGGAACTGGGTGATCTTTAAGGTCCCTTCCAACCCAAACTTCAGACTGAGACTATCTGAGAC
>WKFP01014837.1:1028845-1055159 GCA_011057875.1 Pterocles orientalis | reverse complement strand
GGTCTCTTAAATTTGCATTTGCAAAGCTGTTTGTCTTGCCACTATGCCATGTTCAGTGCTTGTGTAACTAAAAATGCAAGGCTTTCTCAGGAAGGCACATTGCACATTCCTCAATGTACAGCTGTGGAGGCTGAAACCTAGATTTTCTATCCTAGAAAAAGCTGAACTCATGGCTTACGAAGTGCTGTCTGGTATTCCCTGTCTCTTTGCCTGGGCAAAAAAGTGCGAGAATTTAGCATGTAACATTTATCTGTGATATATTGCTTGAGATGTGCAATCAAAGCTAAAGGATGAGTGTGCTCTTTCGTATGATTGTTCTGCTGGAAATCCCGTAGGTAGGAATAGCCACATTTTGCTGCTGAGCTGTTGCCTTGAAGCATGCTGAGGTAATGCCTTCATATAACACATCTGTGTTGTCATGCTGTCTGGAGCTTTAATGTTCATTTATTATTCATAATAGATGAGAAAATCAAAAGATATATTCATTTAGATTAGATACTAAGAAGAAGTGAGGGTGGTGAGGCACTGGCCCAGGTTGCCCAGAGAAGCTGTGGATGCCCCATCCCTGGAGGGGTTCAAGGCCAGGCTGGATGAGGCTTTGAGCAACCTGGGCTAGTGGGAGGTGTCCCTGCCCATGGCAGGGGGTTGGAACTGGGTGATCTTTAAGGTCCCTTCCAACCCAAACTTCAGACTGAGACTATCTGAGACTGGAAGATTATGCTGTCTGCTAATCTCATCTTTAAATCACAACCATTTACTGATGTATTTGTGTTATGCAGCTGCAATCTACCATATTTTTGTTGTTTTCCTACAGCATTACTGTAGGCAGAGTATGGCTTCTTAGGTAAGTGAGTATTACTTAATGTGTTATTTTTAAGGATTTAGAAAAGCATAAATGAGTATTTTTTTACTTTAAGGGGGAGACTTGAAAGCAAGAAATGGGCATTGTAACAAAACAGTTTTGGTAATGGGATGTGCTTAACTGATTAAAATAGTGGCTGTGGGAGTGTCAGGCAGGTTAGTGTGAGGTCGGCAGGCAACGGGAAGCACTCTCCTTATTATCTGCTGCGTGTGGGGCTTGCTGTAACAAGGATCTGGTCTGGATCAGAGCTGGGGCTCACCATGTACCACACCAACTGCTGTCATTAATTACAAGACTGGGAGGTTGTGAACAATCAGCAGTATCTGGGAGCCTGAGCCTGATAGGATAAGGAACTCCTTAGAAGTCTGGGTCCTTTTATCACTTTTACCTTCACTGAACCTTTCAAGACTTTGAATGGCAAAGAGGAGGAAAGTGGAGAGAACAGATTGTTTTTCTTGAGTAAGATCAGAGTTCCTCTCCAATGCTGGGAATGCGATTTTGGCACATTGCTCGTTATTTAATTTTCTTGGCTGGAAGCAGGAAGCATTTTGGAGTTTTTGATTCATTGCAGTATGTAGCTGGCTCCCCTAGAGCCATATAACAAGTCCTTGGAGATGCTTGTTCTGGTGCATCACTGTGTGGAGGGCAAAGATAAGTTGTGAAAATTTGGTTATATTAAATCATTTATGCGTTTAGCTGTGGGGAGTGGTGGAGAAACAGTCTTTTGTTCAATTGTCATTCTGCTTCTGGAAGGTCTAGGCATGAAATATGGCACTTACCAGCATACATGAAAAATGAGCAGCAGTTAATTGCTTGCTTTTGAGGTGCTTTCTCTCCTTATGATGCTTTTCTAAAAGTTCACATAAGTTCATTCTGGCATCCCCATGGTGTCCGGGTGACATGTGAGAAGAGAACTGATGTGCCTGGCTTGGCAAAAATCAATTTGCAGAAAGGTGTGGGAGAATCTTTTAGACTGCTGGATGTATGAATTAAAAGAAAGTATTTCCAGTGAGAAGTGCAAAAGAGAAATTTTAAAAATATCTGTTGACTGGGATCCCAAGGGAAAGTTAAATGTAAATGTAATTTAGACAGCAGTATTGACAGCCCTGGAGAAGGATGGAATGTTCTTATTTTTGATGTAAAAGAAAGAGAAATATTTTGACAATTTCCAGGAACACTTTCTCAATTTTCTACTGGTCGGAGAGCTCGAAAAGTTTCTGTTTTCTTGAAATACTCAGATTAAATTTAAAAACTTCTAGTTGTTTGAAATATGCTGATTTTTATTGTTGTCTTAAAAAGCTATAAAAATTTTTTAAATTTTTTTTTGATCAGCTCTAGTCCGTCTGTTACCAAATTATATCCCACTAGCCATATGCTGCCTCAATTCTTCTTCTGATTTTCAAAGTGCCAAAATCCTCTGCAACAAAAAATTTCCCTCCACAACTGTGTTTCTCATGCTGGCCCTAAGGAATGGAAGTAAAATGAACTGGGGTTGCACTTGAACATTATTGATTAAGAAAACATGGTGTGACAAATTTTCTCATATCCTTAGTTAGCATATAATTAATTAAATAAAATATGTTTTAGACAGGTAAACCTGCATTTTATATTTTACAATTTGCTATATATTTTTCTGCTTCTGAAGATCTTCTCATAAGTGTAAGAATAACTGCTTGTCCTTGACCTCATATTCCTTTACAGTTCTTTTCTTTTTCTGGTCAAGATGGGTGTAACACCACCCGTCATTACTGTTATTGCTAAAAGGAACCTTTTTCATGTGTCACGTTACAATGAAGCATTTGTGTAGTCAGTTTTGTTATGGACTCACACAGACCTTTCAGCAGAATTCTGTAAAGTTCTGTATCAACCAGTGTAGGGGTAGATGCTCTCTTTTTCTATAAAGCTTTCTATCACATTACTTCACATTTGTTAATACTGTTTTCTTTAGACTTTCCCAGTGTGGTAAAACATTATTCTTTTCATTTTAAGAGTGAGCAACAGGCTTGCAAAGAATAATTAAGCTCATGCAGAAGAATTGTAGCAGAATTAAGGGAGCAAAGCTGATACCTGGTCTGCTGTGATCTGGTCTGTCCTCTCTCTGCTTTACTTGAGCATCAGAAAGGTGGTGAGTCAGTTCCAGAAGCATGGACACCTCTTCCTTATCTCTACTCATAGGAAGCAAGAGTTGCAGCCAGTCCTGGATAAAAACTTGTTGTTCACCCATCGTACTTGGTAGTAGACCATCTTGTATATGGAGGGATTGAGTAGAACCTTTTCCTCCATATTTCTTCTCTTTTGCATTTTAGGAAGAATGTTTTTTTAAACCTGTGTGCAGCACCTAAAGTGTTCAGCAATGTGGTTAATGATTTGCCTCTGAAATGGATTAACTTCCCAACTGATATTGAGCTCTGGAGCTGTGGCTAGGAAAGCTGAGGAGAGAGGTGAAGTGCAACAACTGAAATGAAAAGTAGCAGAAATCATTATCTGTTGTGGTTTTTTGTTCTCCACTGTGGGTTATGTTCTCTAACAAGCACTAAAAAGGAGCCCCTGGATGGGAGGGGTAACAGGGGCTGCTCAGGTGGGGTATGTCCCAGCCAACAGCAGAATATGGCTGGAGGGAGTCACATCTGGGAGTGGGGAACTGCTGCTTTGGCAGAGGCTTGTGAGAGTGACTGAAGGCAGCCCAGCCTCTGAGATGACAGAGAGTGGTGTTCGTGGGCTGCGTGGACTCTGCTGCTGCTCAGAAAGGTGCTGAGTGGGCTCAGCCCATGCAGATGTACATGTGCCTTGCCTGCAAGGAGGTGGTGGCATGAGGTTGGTTTGTAGCTGTCCTGTTTGACCTCATCACTTGTAATTCTTTAATGTTTCATAGTTCAATGAAACCTAGCTTCTTGTACGTGAGGGTTTTCTGGAGAGCTTGGATAAAGACAAGGACTAGGCACGTTCACCTCAAGACAGTCTAATGATGCTGGGTCGAAGGAGTCCACGTGTTTCACTGATACAGTGGCTGTAACTTGTGGTGATTCTGCTTAAGCTGACACTTAATTTTGCTCTTGGGGCCAATAAAGCAAAAGTGAGGTTTAAGGAGGGCCTTGAAAGAGAAGGCAGCTAGTAATTGGCCAGGAATAAAATAATGTTTATGATAGGATGATATATATTCCTGTGCTTGTACCTGCAACTGTTTTTTTGGGTTCTTTTGTGATTAGCAACGAGATGAACAATGCATTAAAGGCTGCCTCAGTTGCTGTTGCTAAAAAAAGATTGTAAGGAAAGGATATGAAAGAGGGTAGATTTAGATTGGATATTGGGAGGAAGTTTTTTCCTTTGAGGGTGGTGAGGCAGTGGGACAGGTTGCCCAGAGAAGCTGTGGATGCCCCATCCCTGGAGGGGTTCAAGGCCAGGCTGGATGAGGCTTTGAGCAACCTGGGCTAGTGGAGGGTGTCCCTGCCCATGGCAGGGAGGTTGGAACTAGATGATCCCTTCCAACCCAAACTGTTCTACGATTCTATGACATACCTCAGTCATCTGTGTGGGTAGGTAAACAGATGTTGGCTGTGACTCGGTTGCTCTGGACAGACAGCGAGCTGTGACTGGCACAGGACTGTGTTATGGAGAATGTATGCCACCTGCGCTTGGCTTTGGCCATGGCAAACCCTGTGACCACATGCTGGGAGAGAGATTTTGGACACCCTGGCCTTTGTGCCTTACTTCGTCCCTTTCTGAAAAAGAGATAATGTTCCAGCATCACAAAGAGTTAATTGTTAATACAAAGAAAACAGAGGTGCTGAAATACTGCATGATGGGAGGCATATACACAGTGCTGCAATATAAGTGTTTCCACACTGGATTCAGTTTTTTTCGGGATTTTGTTTGGCAAGTCCCTTGCAAAATGCGCTGGTGACACACGTAAGCACAACTTGCAATGTGTGGTTCTTTCTTTTTCCGTCCCCAAGGAAAAATTTTGTAGTTTATATTATTTCTTGTGAGAGTACTTGCCATGCAAATACATAACTGTACTACACACACTGTGCTTTGTTTTGATACAAGAATCTGAGCCACAAAATAGCACATCTGAGGATTTTATACACCATTTTGTTTGTGATTTCTTAACAGGAAGAAACTTAAAAATTTCTCTCAGAAAGGTGAAGCAGGAAGCAATTTGTGCTGAACTAGTGACAAGGAAAAGAATAAAGGGGCATTTTTCAAGTTTTTATTTTTTTTTAAGGATGCTAATGGTTGTTATATTACTTTCATGACTCACTAGAGTTTCCTATGCACCAGCAGAAACTAGAGTGGAAAATCGATATCTAAAATCACAATTAAGTACCATAATTAGGTTTGTCTCCATTCCAAGGCTTAACAAATAAAGAAAAAGAACTGCCTAAATTTAAAACATTGTCTCTTGCGCCATTATCCTAGTTCTAGAAAACATCCCTATGTGCAGGGATGTGCTGAGTCTCAGTGTTTTGTGTAGGACTTATTTCATTTCCATTTCTTGTGCTTCCACCCTTAAAGCTCTGTTTCATGCAGTTATGCAGCACAACACCTCATCCTCTCTTCTCTTGACCTGTTGCACCACTTGTAGCAGGGTGAGTGCCATCTACCACATCAAATAATAGGAGAGAAGAAAAATAGAAGTGATAACTGCATGGGAGAGGGCAGGTACACAATTTTTGGGGCCTCACAGTGAAAGGAGATCCAGAGGAAGAAATGCTTGCATTTTTTTTTCTTTACTGTTCTGAAAACCTGTGATGTTGTGTACAGAATTCTTCATGGGCTCTGCCAGAAGACAGTCCTGCCATACATCAGGAAATGTGATGGAGGTGTCTGCATGCAGTAGATTGTGTTTTAAGGGGAAATTAGACCATAATGTCACAGCCAGGTTTCTGAAGGGATCATTTCTAAGAGAAAAGATTTGTCACAAAAAATATAAAGTGATTAGAAAAGTTTAAATTAAGAGAAGAACATGAACCTCTGCCACCTTAATATACAGCATTTCTTATTTTTCACTTCTTTTTTCCACTTTTATCCCATGTTCCTTTATCCTCTGCTTTTTTTTTTTTTTTTTTCCTTTCTTCCCTTCTCTACAACATTTCTTTGTCAGGATACATGGCTGTTCTCAGAATTACTGAGAACAATTATGCTCTCATTAACTTTGATGCTTTTAAGCAATCCGGTTTTCCACATCTTTAAATTCAGGCCTAAGTGATAGAATTTTAAAATTTTTATTATGAGAAAAAATTTCTGTTATGTGACATCATAATTGCTAGAAAATACCATAAGTAGAAACTAATCTTTAACCTGTGTTGTAACTACAACAGGGTGGGTTCTCCCCTGGCCAAAAGAGAAGTCAAAATGGGTTTTGGTTGTGTCGACTGGGGTAACTACACCTTTTGTAAAAATGGCCATGGGTTTCCTATAAGAATATGGCCTGTTGCAGTAGGAGGAGGAACAGTTGTCCATTTGCTTCTGTTTATAGGAAAGAGTGAAAAATCAGGTCCTTACAAAACCTTGGGACTTGATCTACTTTAACTACTGGAAGGTCCAAATGCCTACAATTTATATCTTCTGGATGGAATAGCAGAAATTAAGGCTCCTGTCTCTCCTAGTATTCTGATCATGAAGTAACATGTCCTGGCACCCTGTAACAGTGTAAGATAATTACTTGTGTTGGGGATGGGAAATGATTGCTTGTACAGTCAGCCGAATCAATATCTGTTGTTGCCTAGTACTTACAAAAAAATAAGGTAGCTACCTCAGTTTCACATCACCAGCTCTGTTCCTCTGTCCGCAGCTGTGCTGAGTGTTAACACATAAACCTTGAAGCTAAGTGATTGTTTTAAGTCTTTGTTCTTTCATTTGTAACTTGTTCCATCTCCTGTCCATTTCACTGGAAACAGCGTTCTGCAAACCCTGAATTTTTTTCATCTGTCTTCCTATTCTTACAAGAAAGGCATTATTTATGGCTGAACTGTGTTTGTATTTTAAATCGCCCTGTCATCACATTTTATGACTGCTGTGTGTATATATTCAGATAGAGGTAGGAGAGAAACTGAATCCATAGCTAACATCTATCTTCACCACAGGTGTGTGAGGGGGAGGTTGACACCCCACGTGTGCTCTGTGAGAAGTTATTCCTTAACAAGAGAAGATTAATGTCCCGACTAAAGCTAAGCTGCACTTCTTCCCATGGGCTGCTTAAGTGAAACAGCGATGTTAAAACTGAAAGAGGAGGCTGACCAACAGAAATACCGGAGATATTGACTGCATACAAGCAGTTGGCAAGGTGTTTGAAATGACCATCTCTTTTGGTACTGGACATCAAGTGCCATGGCTTGTAAAGTTGGGGAGCCATGTCATAAAAATAATAGGATTCAAAACACTAGTTTTATGCTTATGCCCTTGTGTCCACTTGTTGTAAGACCTGTTCTTCTCAAAGAGGTGCAAGAATGCAATTTAATGTGTAGTATAGATGTGGTTTGGTGTACTGAAATCCACCCACTCATTTGTAGCAAGAAGCCCCTTGTAAAATTTGCTCTTAACTGATTATCTCCTCTCTGTGATAATACTGTTTCTAACTGCATGCATCTCTCTGCCCTTGTAATGCAGCACTTCAGTGAGCAAGCTAAAGTACGTATTACTCCTGTGAGCAGACAGCAGCTGAGAGCTCCAATTCTTCTTCAAAAGCAGCTCGGCTTGTAGCACTTCTGTAAAATGCAGGCTTCGTTATGGTTACAGTAAAATATTAATAATCGTAAAATCCCTGGGTACCAGTACAGACCTAATAAACCTGCTATTGGCAATGTATGGCAGGCTGCTGCGTGATGGAGCTGTAAGAAAATGGCTTGTAGTCTGGCCACTGCTATATTATAAGGTTTGGATAGATCCGCAAATGCATGCAAATAGTTAAAATGCATTTCTGATTAGAATCAGAATTAAGTGTTAGGTGAGATTTATTCTTCCTAATCTAACATTTTCAGTGGGTGGAGAAAATTACCTCCCTATTGCTTTGTCACTATTCCTTAAATGAACAATGTATTCTATTTTTTTCTTTTAAGTGGGATGAATTGTGGCTTTTTATTGCTCCCTATTTTTCCTGAATAAATAGTTTAGTAAAGCTGCTAATGTTGATGATAGAAGTCATAAAAAGGAGGTTTTATTGTTTAATGAGTGTTTCCTTCGATTTTCTCAGCAGCTGAATATACATGACTATATAAATAGTTGCTTGAGAGAATGTACCCTTTTTTGGTTGTAGTGCAATGATTTCAGATTATACTTATTCTCTTCATAAGAGCATGGAAGCAGAGTAGGGGAGGTATTCTACTGTTTATGCATATAAAATGGAAGATAATTTTTTTCCTCTTCTTTTTACTTTAACATATATAGTGTTGCTTAAGCTGTGTAATGATGTTGCTTCTTTTCTGCACTTTTGTTTTCCCATCCGTGTTTCCTTACAGTGAAATCCAGCTAGAAACAAGATCTCTGATTCCTTTCTAAATTTTTCAGGCCATTTTTCTTCCTTCTCCTCCCAGCCCTCCATTATAGGGCACTCTGTCATCCCACAAATGTGGAGAGTGGTGTGAGCCTGCTACGTGGTGTAATAAAGGTTTTTGCACCTTGGAGAATGCATCTTGCCATCAGCCCAGATTTCCGAGACCTGGAGTAGTGTTATGGACAGATAGCTCTTCTATATCAATCATACTTCAGAGGAGACGTAGTTTTACTCTGTTTTGTGGTCTTATAGCTTTCTGAATTCCAGGATTGACTAAATGTCTGAATTGAAGGTAATTAGAAATAATTCCTTTCCCAGAAACATTACCAGTTACCGAGTATTTTGTCAGAAGCTTTGAGATGTCAACCAAAAAGCAAACACACACCTTGGAGTTTCCTTGACAAAAAAGTCACTGTCTAAGGATTTCAATTTAGGCAACCAACTTACCATTTTAAAATGTGTTGTAGAAATTCTTTGAACTCTCTATAATCTTAATGTAATTGAGCAGTATATACCTTCAGGCTCAAAGCTTGGGCAATGCCATCCAGCTCCAGTAACCTGGGTGTTCTGTGTAAGCTGTAAGTGGGAGTGGAATATTTTCTCTTTTGAATTCATGCACCCTGGAGAAATCAGTGTCAGCCATTCTCTGAAAATCCTAGGGCAGAAAAAGTCTTTCCTTGGCCCCAAGAGTCCTATACCAGATTGCCATGGCTGTATTTCCTTTGTCATGCATCTATTAATTTTTATTCGCTCTTTAACACAGAATAGCAGAGCAGAAATTGCTCTTGCATGTGTGCATCCCAAGTGTGATCCTGCACACAGGACGGCAGTGGTTATCCCACGTGTTGGTGTCTCCACAGTTGCAGGTGGGAGGGCAAGGGACAGGATTTGTCCTGTAATGCAAAGTACTATCAGATACAATACATAACTATAAACCCTGTCAGTTTACAGCTTTGATACTGCCTCTGGCTGGGAGGAACATCTGGTTAGTCATATGTCGTGAGCCAAGAGGGTATGTTCCTGCTTATTGTTTAGAGATTATAACTGGAGAGAGGTGCAGGGGTTAAAGCTGTAGGATGTGACAAAAGGAAAATACTACATTGCTGTTTCATGGCAAAAATAAGCATTCATAAGCACTTCTCAACTTCTGATGTAAAATAACTTGCAACTAAAGGAAGAGGAAAAAGCAAGCTTAGGGAAGGCAGAAGTTAAAGATTACTTTGAAAAAAAAATGTCAGTTTTCTATTGGAACCATTATGAAAGAAAAACAGAAATCCTTGAGTGAGTCTTAAATCCTTTAGCAAAGCCTCTATGACATCAGCAAGTGAACTGAACAGCTATGATGTCTTTCTGTCATGAGCTGAAACTAGGTAACAAAAATATCCCAATACATCCCAAACCACTAGAACAAAGTAAAATCCATTTTCCTTTCATATTTTAGCTGCACTGAAACACATAAAACACCTGTTCCTTCACCTTAACAGTTAATACACATTCCTATTTTTGGCACTCGTGTACCCCTTTCCTCTCCTGCAGTGCTGTGTGTCTCCTATTCAAACTGCTGCTGCTTCTGTTGCATGCTGGCAAATAGGAGAAAACCAAGGAGTTAAATTTCCGAACAGGAGAAGAGGAGGTGAGCTGTCTGCTACAGTAGTTTACTGCAGCTTCCTTTCATACTGACACATATGTAGTTTGTGGTGACAGTGCTAAAGAACTGCAGACAGGCACTTAGCAGACTGGATGTGAGCTGGATGCAAAGATGCCTCACCCTGGACTTCCTGCTGGCAGTATGTAAATACACCTGCAGACTGGCCACACTGGGTGGTTTTTTTTTTTGTTGTTTTTTTTTTTTTTCCTCAGAAGGCAGCATGAGAGGACCTGACAAAGCAACAGCATAGTTGAGAGACCTTAACCAGCGTTAGATTCGTATCTCAGTTGTGGGGGAAGTTTTTTGGTATTTTTTTTGTGTGTGCTGCATATTCAGACTGAAATCTTCATCACTACAATGTTTGCCTCTATCTGGTATGCCAAGAAGCTGGGACGCAGGTTTGTGCATAACGCCAGGAAAGCAAAAGCAGAGAAGGTATGTTCCTAGTGGGAATATAAAGCCTTATGTTTCATGCAAGCTGCCTGCTGGCATCCTGTTGTGTGTCTGGTTAGCTTTCTCTAATACCCTGAAAAACGACCTATTGCTATTCATGATTTCATGAAAGAATCCTTGAATACTTTGCATATTAGTTATTTAATACCGGGGAGAAGATCCTTTCAAAAGTCTTTATGCCCTCTTTTTTTTTTTTTTTTCAAGATAAACAGCTGTGCATCTGGTATGTTTTGTGTTAAGGGAGCACTCCAGTGAACTTGTTGCTGTGCTGCATTATTTTTACTAGTACATTAGGCTCTTAACAACCATTGATTGTATGCTGTTTGTATATTTTTTCTAGTGTGGGGCCAATAAGAAGGTAATAAGATATTGAGTATTTATAATGTTTAGGAATTTTGTTTCATGATACTTGTTGAAACCATGCTGCAGCATGCATCCTTTTTATTTAAAAAATACAGGTATGTAAAAATGGTCAGTACTATCTTTCACTATTTTTCTACTCCTATAATTTAACTATGTTTAGCCAGCTGTTTTCTGGAAGTCCTTCTAGGTAAGATTCTTCTACCTTCTTTCTCCATGAGCAAAACTTATATTGTTTTACAATTTGCAGTAATGAAAATTGGGGGATATTGAGGCAATTCCCTTTGGTTCTAAATGTGGAAAGCATTTAGTTAGTAGACCTGCATTCCAGTTTTGTCTAAATTAACATACAAAACATTTTCAAAATGGGACTAATTTGTCTTTTATGTACTCAGCATTAGATTGGGGGGAAAAAAACTTCAATGTGATGTTATAAAGTTACTTCATTAGTCTGGTAATGATGACTTCTTCTTTTCCTTGGTATCTTTGATGTAGTCAAAGAATTTATAAACGGGTTGCTTTATTAATTCTTTGATATGCCTTATGCTATGTAATACAGCCACCAGTCCACTAAGTAATTATCCATTGCCTGAATTCCTCTGTAACTGGAAAAACACTTCCCCTAGAGAAAACAATTAGCAAAGATACATTATATTTATTCTGGGGAGGGGAAAATGGGCAGAGATTTGCTTTTTCTGCAAAATAGTCCCAGAGGTTAAAAAGGTGCTGTGTGGTAATTTTGAAATTTAATTGTCCAAGCCATTGGGAAGTTATCCAAATAATAGTGATTTATATTTTTCACATCGTATGCCTAAGGGAAAACAGAAATGCAGATGGGTATACATGGGACTGTCAAACTTTCTTTGACATTAATCATATATCAGCAAAGAGAGCATCTTATAAACTCTCCTGCTGCTTGTGTGTTGCTATGGGAGGAAAAAAAAGTTGCAGAGTGGATCTTCGTTAGTCCTGAGGGGCTCCCTCCAGAGGAACGTTTGCTTTCAGGCTTCCTCCGAGATGACAGAGGCAGGATGAGTGGACAAATTCCACTCCTGACACAGTGGGGCTCACTCAGCAGCATTGAAAACAGATTTAGTATGGATTGTTTAAAGCACGTATGTGTATAGGTTGTTCCAACAGCCTTGAAAAATTTCATAAAACAGTGAAAGAGTATTCACTCAGAAAATACAATCTTCTCTATAGAATCTTGTAACACAGGCTAAAAGGATGCTTTAAAAATGTTGGCTCTTTTCCCCTTTGTCTTATGGTATTTGAAATATTTCTGTATAAATCTGTTATAATGCTACTTGGCTCTATATAATCAAGACAACTCAGGTCCATGCCATGCAAGCTTTCAAGCCATTCCTCGTAATTTTTTGAGATAAGCTTTTTATGGACATTACCTGAGCATGCTATTAGCATATTTGCAAGGGAATTTTAGTTTTGTCAGAAAAAATAAGTATGCAAGAACACATCTTGTAAAATGTTTACTTATTGTCTTATGTCAGCAATGAAATTTCTTTTTTGAAGGTTTATTCTACAGTCAGTGCTTGCCTTTTTTTTTTTTTTTCTTTTCATAAATCAATGGTGTACTCCAGCCAAGGCAGAAAATCCCATTCCTAGCAGGATGCTATTTCAATAAGTGCTATTGATGATTGGAAGCTGATCAACACTGACATCTTCAGTATAACACCTTGGTAACAGGAGAACATGGATATGAAATTAAGTCTATCAAAAAGTAAATTGAAAATAGCATTTAACTGAATGGCTTGTTTTGTTTTTGTCTTTTTTCATATAATGGTTGAATAATCAAATTATTATGCGGTTTTACCTTATATAATTTTTCTAGAAGAATAATTAGCTTTTGCTCTGTGTGCATGATTTGAATTAAACATTGTTTTCTTAATGTGCTTTTGGAGGTAATAACATACAGCAATAATTTCTAATAGCGTATGTGTGCAAAAAGATTTCTTGCAGTTAAAATCCAGATAGCAAGGATTAGAAGAGTATGGCTCCATATTCTATTATGCTTAGCTTCTTTCGATGAGTACAAGTCAAGAATTTCTTCTTAAGGAGTATGTCTAAGAAATAGAAAATTTGTATGAACCTATTTGTTTTCTTAGGACCAGACAGAAAATTGAGGGGTGACGTGACAGAACAGGGTTACAGCATGGAGTCCTGTGCACACACACATATGCACAACCTGACAGTGTAGTTCCTTAAAACGCCAGAACTTTGGGCCTGAATTGTGCAGAGAGAGGACTTGAACTTGGCTCTCCCAGGTGACTATTTAGATATTTAGAAGCAGAGCTTCCAAGGTGCAAAACAGAGCATGCAGTGCCAGGGGGTGCACCCAAAGTCAAGGGAAAGGATGACGATTGGGGCAGTCCTTTGTGGGAAGTGCCAAGAAGGAGTTCATGTGACAGTGTGGTGCTCCTCTGTGTGTGCTCCACACCTGCGTGAGGGTGTCTGGTTGTGATGATGTGGGTGGGCTTGGCCCCCGGTGTCTCCAGAGCTCCCCATCTTTTCCAAACCTGGAGTTCCCACCCTGATACCTCCCACCTCCCTGTACCTGAATATGGCAGTCTCTGCTCTGGGAGAGTTGGCATAAAAATTGCCTCAAAATGAGCAGGACACACTTGTTCTTGGAACTGTGGGCCCTGCAGAACCGCAGCCTGAGGTCTAGGTGTTCTCTACAGCCAGAACTTGGCCTGTGCTGGAGAAGGTATTTTGGGTCTTGGGAAAGGGTACAGGGTACTAGTAAGTGGCAAAGAGTTGGGAAGACCAAAAGAAGGAGATGGACCTGTTTTCACTAAGACCTGTCATTGCTCCTGGGATGGTTTTCTTCTCTCCCTAACCAGTGTCTGCTGCTGAGTGCCAGCACTGCTGATCCTGGTCTGCATTTCCAAATGCTTCCCTGCAGATGCCATTTTCTTAGAGGCTGTTGATGAGTTGGACCCCGTGGTAGGGCACTATCTCATTGACTCCCACACACAATTTATGGACTTCCTGGTAGATGCTTGGCTTCTAAAACCCAGGCAAGAACTTTTACTGTTAAAATTTAATCTGGAAAGTAAAGAAGACATCTGGGAAGGACTGGATGAATGGCAGTCTTAGCTGTCCTAACCGTGATGATAACTGTTCTTTCAAGTTAAGTAGTGTATTTCTGAGTCATATTTTTATGATATATTGAAAAGTCTTGTTTTAATTCAGAAATGGAACAAAATATCTTGAAAAACGTTAAAACTTTGGAAAACTGAACTCTACTTTTTTCCAACTTGGCCTGGTTAATACTTCTTATAAGTAAAATGGAATGATGCCTATTAATTGCTCTTAATGTTCTCATTTTGCCATGGAAAACTCAAGCATGTCAAAGTTCCTAATACTTTGTTGTTTTTACTAAGCTGGATCGTAAACTCTTTCTGGCATATATTTCAGTTGTTATCTACAAATTCTATCTCAATATTGTTGTCTTGGCTTCATTGCTGGTGTTACCCTTGCCTTCAAGTAGAGAGATATTTAGTGTTCAGGGAATGCTGCCACTAACATTGCCTGAGCACAACTGGACTCCTTTCAAGGCAGCTCTGCTCTTACCTGTTTTATTAAAGTTATAAAAATGCTTTGAGTTTGTCACATGAAAGGATTATTGTTATGAGACTAAACGTGATCATTTGAACATCGGAACAAGAATAACTTAAGGCAAAGATTGATGTCTTGAATTTCGCTCATTAAATCACCATCAAGCAGAAATCAAGAGATGTTAACTGCATGTGGTTATGCTATAAAAATAAGTGCTCTGAATGATTGGAAGAGGTACAGAGAGGTAACTGAGCAATTAATCATGCTGATCCGAGCAGGTGAGCTAAAGCAATGTGAAAAATCTGATAATACTTCACTATATTGATAAAATTTGGGTTTCAAGTTTCAATATCAGAAGGGGGGAAAGACTTGCCAAAGTCAACCTATCATTTAATTTCAATGAGGAAGTTGAATACTGTTTTTTTTTCTGCTTGTTCAGAAGTGGAATATGTTTCAACCATGAGACACAAATTATAAACAATTAGAGTTAGTCAAGTAGTTGAGCTTTTACATCTGAAGACAACAATCACTTTAAAAGGAGGTTTCTCCTTGTCCATTATTTTTGAGAGCAAAACAACAGGGCCCATGGAAAGTGTTTAAACAAGCTGACTTTCACTATCCTTTCTGAGAATAACTGTTAGAATTCTCTTTCTAGCTTTTGGATACCAAAGTGCTCTTATGGTGTGATCCGTTCTAAGAACTAATGTCCTGTATTTGAAAATACATAATTTTACCCTAGAAGGTTTAGTTTCTCATTCCAGTTTAACTCATTTATTAATTTTGTAATTCAAGACAGAAGCAATTTAGCTTTTAAAAATATAATGATACAAGTAGCATGCCAGTTCTGGACTATCAATTTTAAATAAAAATAAAGATTAACCATAGACAACGTTCACAAGCTGAACAATATCATTTTAAGTGAGTAGTTTTAAATGTAATGTAGTGCAGACAAGATAAATAGAACGTAGTCCAGCAGATGGTTTTTCATTCTGTGTGCTTGGATTTAGAGTCGTTTTGGGTAAATCAAATATCCTTGGTAGACTGTCAGCCTACAATGAAATATTTGCAAGAAGACAGGAAAATTTGCCTTCAGAGGTTAACAAAATTAGGATGTGTAACAAAAAAGTTGTCTGTAAATGCAGGTATGTTTAATCATTTTTCTGACAGTGTCCTGGCAATAGCAACAATTAACTCTTCATGTCAAGATGACGCTTGTTGTCTAGACCGTCCTCATAGCTGTATTTTAATGTAGCTAATTGCAGAGTAGGCTGTTCCAGGCTATGTATTCTTGTTTCGTTTTTACTTTGTTTACAAGAAGCTGCCCAGCAATCTAATTTGAAAGAGATAACAAGTTCAGTTGAAACAGTAATTACTCGCAACATAGAATAGAAACTATGTGATTAAGAATTCATAAAACATAATACCAGATAAACAGATTTTTCCTTACATTATTTTTAAGCATATAGATTTAATTCCAAACAGGATAAACTCTCTCTTTTCTTCAATACTTGTGTGGTTGCCTTAGGTTTCCTAACAAGCACCCCTTTTCAAACCAGAGCTTACCAAATTATTTCCAGTTCGCTGAGGTCACGATGAAGTGATAAAACTTGCAGGTCTAATTATTGCCTTGGCTAAAGGTGAAATGACTGCTTCACTAAGGGACATCTCCTGCAGTTCCCTGATGCTGTAAGGGTGAGTGAATGGTTTAACTCATATTTGGGCAAAGGAGAGCCCACATTGACCAGATTCAATGCGATGACAAAAGCGCGTCGCTTATTTGTAGAACTACCTGTTCAATCAGATACAGGAGCAATCTCAGACCCCTGGAGGAATCTTTTCAAATGGACTTTGTAAGTGCTCTATTTTACAGTTTTATGGAGAGATCTTATCTTTTCACATATAACCATGTGGCGAAAAATATGTGTTCCTGCATCCAGAGCTCATTGTGCCTTTTGCTTTAGCACAGCTGGAATTCTAAGACATTTTCTTGTGATTTAATCCAGAAACATACAGCTACTTAACTATATTTTCCACTCTTTTTTACTTCGAGTTCGTTATAATACCATGTGTGCCATGATTAATATACAACAATAGGGATAAGCTACTTAAGTAGAGATTTATTATGCCCATAACTCACTTCTCCCTCACAATCACCATAATAACAATAAATAAATTCAACTAATCTTGAAAAAATGCAAGAGTGATGTTTCAAAATAAGATACTGATCAACAGTAAACTACTGAAGTTAATCCTTTGCAATCCTCTATTTCAAAGTAATATTATTCTTTCTCTTTTTTTTCATCTGTGAGGGATTTTGCTCTTCTTTTCCTTGCTCATTCCATCTATGTAGGCCCAGCACCTACCCGTAGCAATTAATGAGCAATAAGGGAGACTACTGTTTTAAATTAGCTTTTGTTCATTGAAGAAATATATGTTAATCAGCTATAGGTGAACTCTTTGTAAAAAACAGAATATCTTCTCTCTTTCACTCAAATTTCATCCAAGAGGACTTTAAATTAATCAGCTGGCTTCCGTACGTTGATGATGCCTCTTTCCCCTATGCGTTGTCCTTCTGGCATGCACACGGCTGTGTGTATCGGCTTGTCAGGTACAACGAGGTCTTTAATTCATAATCCGTAGCTGTCTAGGGCATGTCATTTAAAACAGTTTTTCCTTTGCTGATTTAGCCAGTGTTGTGATCATCTTAGAAACACGTCAAGTAACTTTACCAGTTAAATTTTATCTTGTTTGCTGAAAAACAACCCCAAGATGGACAGGAAGACATTCAGAAAACAACTGCCACACTGATGGTTGCATTAATTGGTACTCCGAGTGCTCATGCTGTGACTCAAATGGAATCAGTCTGGACATGCTTCTAATGAATAAGTGGGTTTATTATCATAGGCTACAAGCTACTCTGTTTTTTCAAAGATTTTTTTTTCTCAGTTTCTCTTTCCTGTTTTCATTCAATAAATAATTTATCATTTCCACCTTGTTTTGTTTTCTTTTCTCTTAAGAAAAGAACTAGTATATCTACTGTATTTGAAACTTTAGTTGGATTTGCCAAACTTGATCTACATTGTATATAATGTTCTGTTACATCCCAGCATGTAGCATTGTGAATATAATATTTAATTCATAAGGTCCTCAGTATTCTGTTGGAATTGTTTTATTTCTTTGCATTTTTATGCAGTGTTGAAGTATATTATGAAAATGGCTCATGTGATGTGCAAGTATGATTTTTTTTTCTTTTTTTGGCATTACTTGCCTCTCTGTCCTGCATATGCAATTCAAAACAGCACATAATAAAGTAGTTGTTTGATTTGCGTTCTGAATTGCATTTGGCATCACTGGCTATGTTTGCAAATAGAGATCAATTTGAAACACTGACAAGAAACAATCTGTCCTTTGGTATTAGAGTCCCTGGAGAAAACTGAGATGAGAATTCTCTCACTAGTTCCTAAAGTAGATTATCAAATTATACTTAAATATGTTTTTAATATACTGTATATACTGTATGGGTCATTACAGGACAGGCTGAGAGAGTTGGGGTTGTTCAGCCTGGAGAAGAGAAGGCTCCAGGGAGACCTTAGAGCAGCCTTCCAGTGCTGAAAGGGAGATGGGGAGGGACTGGGAAGGGCTCTTTATCAGGGAGTGTGGGGATAGGATGAGGGTGAACAGTTTTAAATTGCAAGAGAGTAGATGTAGATTAGATATTAGGAAGAAATTTTTCACTGTGAGGGTGGTGAGGCACTGGAACAGGTTGCCCAGAGAAGCTGTGGATGCCCCATCCCTGGAGGGGTTCAAGGCCAGGCTGGATGAGGCTTTGAGCAACCTGGGCTAGTGGGAGGTGTCCCTGCCCATGGCAGGGGGGTTGTAACTCGACGATCTTTAAGGTCCCTTTAGACCCAAATAATTTTATAATTCTATGATTCTATAATTACAGATGGTATGTATGTAATTTGCTCCCACTAGAAGGTACCCTGTCAAAGACGTGTGTGTGCAAACACGTTTAGTAAAATTTAGAATTATTGTAATGCAATATGATTTTCAAGACAGCTTATTTTAAAAGAGGCACAATTTTTGTTATGTACAAAAAATGTCTCTGCCATACACTACTTTAATACAGGTTAAGAGATTTAGATGAGCAATTTGAAAGAATGATTAGCTAGTATGTGCAGTATGAGAGTTTGTACCACCAGGAAGGAGGCCCAAATGTCATGTGAAGCATTCACAAACTGTTCTGAAGACTGAAGCTCTCTTTTTCACAACAGTTACATATAGCTCAGAAAACAGCAAAACAAGGTTCCCCACATTTCCCACCGCCCCACATTGCAAGTCTGTTCAGAAGTGGCAGCCTTTAGATACAGAGAAAATACATGACACCACATAGATTGCACAACTCCTAGGTCTTCTGAGATGACGGGTGATGATGATACCAGCACTATGCTGAGTGACTCATTATGTTCAGCTATCTTATTAGTTAACCAATTAATTAATCTTAGCCAGTATTAACTAGTCTGAGGCTACCACATGCCTTTTGTGAAGCTCGGCAATGCAGTAACTTTGTTATTATTAAACTGAAATTGGATTTGAAGAGCAAACTTCATGCATGAAAATTCAGTATTTCAGTCCTAGACTAAAATTTTTTTCAGTTTACTTCAGTTTGTCTTTCGTTAAGTTCTTCCTCCATATTCCATAAGACAACGTTCAAACTGAACATGGATTGATTAATACTTGTGATATCACTTATCCTACTTTTTAAAAAGTTTACCTTGCAAGTTACCTTGAGAAGCAAAGTCATATCTTTAGGATGCTCGAGGGTAATGAGAGGCCTGCTATGAAGTGCATACTTCTTTATTCTGTTTAGATTCTTGAATAGCTACAACATGCAGTTTTATAAATCCATGAAATATTCTTGAGCCTTGAGACATAAGGAAGACATGGAAAAATGTGTTCTACTCATTTTCTAAATACGATACCAGTTAGTTGATGACTTATGTGTACATAGTTGAGGTTTCCTTAGCTGACAGCTTTTCTAAAGCTTTCAGGTGAATTGTTTTTGATAAGACCGTCATGTACTTTTATAAGGTTCAGAAGGTCAGGATATTCTATATTATTAATAAAAACACCTTGATAGTTAAGAAGTATCAATTTGCTGTTTTGAAACAAATGTTCAAGGTTAAGTGAAATCGATCCTGTTCCTACTTTTTGTTTTCAGGACTACAGTTATAGCCTGATCATTGTTTTGCTTGGTGTAATATTCTATTTAATGAGCCTTCCTCTTGAAATGGGACACCCCGTTATTCTTAATTTCCACCAGCCTGCCTTGCTTTGTTATCTCTGCTCTTCACCTTCATTGTTGTTCATAAGGACAAAAAAAAGTCCCTGCCTTCCTCTTCTGAGAGCCATGTTATTTAAGTCAGTGAGACAACAGGAAGGAATAGTTAAAAAAAAAAAAAGATAACTCCTCATTGTCCATCTTGCTATACATTTAACAGCTGAAACATTCATCTACATGTATTGGCCTAAGAATATCTGTTTTGAAAGCTCGCCTTAAATAAATAAGCTGCATATCATCAGTTGCTGTTCAGGTTCAACATTGGGAAGGATATGTCCGTGTCGAGGTGACTTTAGAAAAAGGTCTGTGTGCAATTTCCTAATCTGCTTATGAGTCAAAATTTTAAATATAAATCTGGATGAATAAATACAAATGAATTTAAAAAATTATATCTGGGAGGTTTTGGAAACTGAATCTGAAACAAAGAATTATGTAGATGTGCACAAGAAAGTTAAAATACCATTGCTCTAATTAGAGATGCTACTGTTAGCAAGAAAGGCATTGAATCAAGACTATTATATGGCAAATACAAAAATAAATTACTGCTTTTTTTCCTCCAGATTCTATTTCTTTTAGCTGGCATATGAAGTGCATTGTGTTTTTAATTAATTTAAAATGCCATTTTAAAATTATTTGTGTTGAAAGCACCACAGGGAAGAGACCTATCAGTAATTAGCAAACTGAATGGCCAAGTACATGGTTCTTCACTTAGCTGGTAAGGAGGGCAAACCCCACAAAAGGGAGCATGTTTCCTACCACTTGTTTTAGAAATTTGCCATTACTGCCCACAATACAGTTTAGACTGTTATCGTTTAAAAGATTGCTTAATTTCAACAGAGCACCTTCAGCTTTGCTACCATTTGTAATTAAATATTTAGTTGCGTAGTAAATTAAGCATGTCGTGATCTCTGCAAAGTGGTTCTCCGTTTACTGCTGCATAAATGTTTTACAAGCTGCTGTATTGTTTCTAGTAAATTAATAATGAAGATTTAGATTTTAACTGATTAATAATCTAATTTAGTATTTAGGAGGAATCTAATTTAGGACTGGAAACAAAATTGAGGTAAACATCCTTGGCAGTGATCCCAACTCGCTGACAAAGTCACTAAGTGATAAGGAAAAAACAAATCAGGGTAAAAGAAATTAGGAGGTTGGAACTTCTAGGGGAAGAATTGTTTCTCTGTGAAAACTGAAAATGCTTTCTAAACTGCAGTGTACTTGCACTTGACTTCTGTCATATTGCGAACCATCAGTACAAATTTTATGCAGAAAATTGCCAGGAATTTGTAAGACAAAGAAATATTAATTTGACATAAGCAAAGAACTACCTCAATTGCCTGGTTTAAAGACATTGCAGAAATATTGTGATACTCCCTAGAATATTACTTCTATTTCTGGTGCCCGTAAAAAAACAACAAATATGTTAGGAGATGTTCAGAAGCAGAATGGTCTAAATAAGTCATTGTGAGGTGGGATGAAAAAAGCTCAACACAGCAAAATTTGGGTTGTGATAGCTGTGCTATTGCAAGTAGGTACTGTGAAAATATGGGAATAAGCAGGATATTGAAAACTTTGCATGTTCTAAAAAGTGGTGACGTGGCTGGAACTGGTCAAGTTTAAGGTCGAAGTAAGATACAGCGTGCAGAGGAAGGAAAATTAACAATCAGAAACAGCTAGTAAGGACTGATGGCTCACATCTTGTTCCTCCTTCTACAACCGGAGGGCCTGAAGGTTAAGCTTGTGTGGTCATAGGATCTGAGATCTTCCTATGTGATGCCTTCTCTAATGCTGTTTGGGGTGGACAGATCTGGTTTTGCTGTATGCAGAAATATCTTCAACACTTAAAGGTCTGAGCTGGGGCAGTAACTAATTAAAGACAACACTTCATATCTTCATCTAGTTACCTCCTGATGTTGAGATAGAATTCTTCACTAAGAGCAACTGGCAGTAACCATGTAGATTTTACTTCCTGTATCAACCATTTTTAATTGTATAGGTTTCCAGGACATTTTCTGTCAGTAGTCCTTTTGTGTCAGTAGTCCTTTTCTGCCTTTGGGATCTAGGAGTTTAATCCAAGAACTGAAACACTTAAGTTTAATTTTGGGTGTGTATGTGAAATGTTATGGTTTGTGTTCTAGAGGTCTCCCCTGGGTTCATCCAGTAGTCCTTTTTGGCCATTCTTCTATTACAATCTAATTTAAAGTCAAAATCTAACTCTATCACAAATTTTCTCGTAAAAATGACTCGAGTAGAAATGCTATGGTTTATCAAGGATCAGAACCTGTCCTGCTGTGTTTCTCTGTACAAATAGGTCATATTTGTTGAGTGGAGAGAAGATTATTTTAATTGACATAATTAACTTTTCTTGTGATTATCTTAGGCTTGAAAATGCATTTTGCTCTTTCCCAATTACGGCTTTTTCTCTGATAGAGCTAAACATGCTGTGTGTAATAATGAAGGTGGTTTTGGAAAGACTTAATGTATATAATTGGAAACTAAGATGAGGTAGTTTTCTATCAGCAGGAGGGTGGGGGAGCGAGGCTGTCTAATTGAAGTACAGTGTAATGGGATTACCTATAAATTTTAAACATTGCTTTCATTAAGGAAAATAATAAGCATATTTACTAAATATAGTCTCTGCTTGGGACAATATTTGTTATTATGAAAAAGCTTTTGTAATTAAGCTTGGGTATAAAATGTGTTGAACATACTACATCAGTTTCTGGAAAATGCTTTTGTGCATAAAATTTTACTAAAATAGAAAGAGCTTTCACAGCAGAGGCAGTTAGCCAGATATTAGTATAGCTCACATCTAGCATTCACTGTAAATTTTTCTATCTGCTTTCACTTTAGTCAAGGTCAAATCAAAAGTCATAGTCAAATGCACTTAAACATCTGTCTTTATGAAAGCTTTTAATGATTCTACTATTTTTCATGGTTATACTTAGTGGAAATAAAGGTGTTTTTTTCTAAAGAGTACTTTCTTGCTAAAGCTACAGGAGTACAATGTTTTAAGAATTGGTAGGAGATAGGATGGGTGTCTATGACCCAAATTTTGCAGGTGGCCACATAAATTTTTTCTAGGAGTCCTTCTTGTTCTTAAATATGCATCTGTAAAAAATCTCCATCACAGTAGAAAGTATTTTCCAACTGTTTAAAGCAATTGAAATGTGATTGCTTTGTTGGTGCTTGGGATATAATATGCTGGTCCCTCTGGATGTTCTTTTATTCCTTTTCATTATCACTTTCGAGGATTTCTCTTCAGAAAAGCGCTAAATTAAAGTGTGTAGCTACTCTCCTTAACAACAAGTGTTGCAAACCGTCCTAGATTACTTTCAGGAATTCTGCTGTGGTGGTGCCTATGACATTCACTGGGTCATAAGGTATATCTTTATCTAAAGGATACATATGGATGGGAATTTGTCTATACTGTGAATATATAAC
Source organism: Pterocles orientalis (assembly GCA_011057875.1). Lineage (NCBI taxonomy): Eukaryota > Metazoa > Chordata > Aves > Pterocliformes > Pteroclidae > Pterocles > Pterocles orientalis. The sequence continues at coordinate 1,031,980 of WKFP01014837.1, read as the reverse complement.
TTAGATTAGAAAACTATTCTATCATACATACATACATAAAAATGCTCTTTCTCGTAATTTACAGAGAGAAAGTTGACAAGGTTATGTTAATGTGTGTAAAAGCTACATGGATAACGAAATGCTAGAGAGAGAGAAAAAAGTTCAGAAAGCTCTGAGACACTGCTGTTGTAGTTTCATTGTTTTTCCTTTGAACAGAGTGAATGTATGCAGGAAAGGACAAAATAATAATCCACAAAAAAACCCAACAACCCACAGAACAGCAATATAGATGACATTGGAAGGGACTCCCGGAGATCATCTAGTCCAACTCTGTGGTCTGAGGAGATTCCTGAGGTCAGTGCCCAGGAAGGTGCTTAATATCTTCAAGGACGGAGACTCCACAACCTCTGTGGGCAACCTGTTCCAGTGTTTGAGCACTTTCACAATAAACTAGCTTTCTTATGTTTAAAGGGAATTTCCTGTATTTCAGTTTGTGCCCATTAACTCTTGTCCGGCCAGCGTGAATTACTGGCTTTCCTCCTCTGCTGCGTGTGTCTCCTTGCTCCAGACCTTCCCATTGATCTCAGGGACCTGATTCCTGAAGGTCAGTCTTAATAGCAAAGAGCAAGGTGAAGAAGGCACTGAGTACCTCAGCCATTACCATGTCCTGTGTCACCAGGTCCCCTTCCCCATTCAGCACTAGGCCCACACTTTCCTTTGTCCTTTTACCTTTTACTCCTGAAGTACCTGTAGAAACTTTTTGTGTTGCCTTTCATGTACCTTGCCAGATTTAGTTCCAAATGGGCTTTGGCTTTCCTAACCCCATCCCTGCATACTCAGACAGTGTCTCCGTGTTCCTCCAGGTCCCCGTCCCTGCTTTCACCTCTTGTATGATTCTTTTTTGTGTCTGAGTTTTGTTAGGCGCTCCTTTTTCACCCACACAGGCCTCCTGATACTCTTGATTAACCTCCTCTTGTTAGGATAAATCATTCCTGAGACTGGGGGAGATGATCCTTGACAAATAACCAGCTCTCCTGGACCCTTGTTCTGTCCGGGACTGTATCCCGTGGGATTCTTCCAAGCAGTTCCCAAGAAAAAAAATAGTTTTAGGTTTGGGTTATGCATGGTGATCATTTTCAAGTATTTTATTGCTAGAGGAAAATCAGGTCTAGTCTCCAGAATCATTTGCCACACCAAGAACTGACAGAATGATGCCGACTCATATGAATCTGTACAAGTTGTTCTTTGAGGGAGTGTATAAAAAAGGAAAATCTAATCTTGCATACTAGGTAAAAATGTCAACCTTTAATCACAGCTCTACCTGTCTTCTTCTCAGATGCCACTTTTTTCTTTTTTTTTCTTTTTTTTTTCCTCATTAAAGTTAAGGATGATTATATCTCATGCAAGAAAAAATCTTCTGAACCAGGAGGTGAAAAATCCCAAGAAAAAACTCATGTCATTTGTACGTATAAGAGAAGTTATAGGTCATCAAGAAAGAGGCAAATATAAGAGCTGGAATACAAGGTTAAACACTAAATCAGTTTTAACTGCTAGCTGCGTTTGCCTCAGGATTGTCTCTTTGCCAAGACCTTTCACAAAGAGCCTCACCTTTATGTCAGTATATTTGTAACTTAAAGTAATTTGCAAAATTTGGCAACCTTGTATTCCCGTCCCTTTTCCCAGGTGGAGGGCTGTTTAATATTTTCCATTCCAGCTTTCAGCAGACTCTCTATTATCTTGTACTTGCTAGTGACATTCCCACTCATCTCTTAAAAGTTTATTTTACTCCCCTGACACCTTCCTTCCTTTCATTATCCTCACATAAATTTGGCCAGCTAGACCACATAGTGAAAGTTTCATATTTTTTTCTTTTAACTATGGCATGCTGAAGGACCTTCAGACTCTGAAACTGACAACAGAGTGAAGGAGCTTTTTCCTGTGTTGAGGAGAGTGGGGATGTTCAAGCCCATCATTTAATGAAGAAAAATGCTATCTTGATTATGGTAAAATGTATGTTGTTTTTTTTTTTCTTTGAGACGGGTTAAAAGTAAGAAAATACAACATTGTTGAAAAGAAAATACAGTGAGTTTTGATTCTGGGTTGCAACAAAGTTAATGAGGACAATAATTCCATGGTTATTTATCTTTTTTGCTTTAGTCGTGATGTTGAAGGACCAACAATTTTTCATTAGATTCAATGTCTCAGAAGACTGACCATGAAGATGCTTTGCAGATGCCGGGCTGTAGTTTTTTTACCTAGTTCATCCTTCCCTCCTTCCGTTCCTGCTAATGAAACTCTCCATTCTGATTAAAACACCTACCCCCTCAAAAACACAGATTTTATAATCTTTTTCAATCAATCAATTAGCCCAATTTCTGAGGTCAAATTCTGAGGTTACCAGGAATTTTAGAGGCTACTTATTAAAGTTGTTTTACTTGTCTCCAACTTGAAGACATTATTTAATGTAACAGGCTGAATTGGGTGACTTTTGACTTTGCAGTATAGGCACCAGTTTCCAACTGGACACTGAGTCTGAAGAGTTTGAATGGGTGATGTGAAGGAAGATGAGTAATCAGGGTGAGAAAATCCACTCACTGACATTTTTTTTTTCTAAAAATCTCGTGTATTAAAGACGATGGAGAGCTGGAATTGAATGAGAAGCTGACAAGAGAGGGAAGAAGAGGATCAAACTCATTTGATTGCCTATTTGGACATGGAGTTTGGCTTTTAAAATTTCCTTCTTCTCTATGAGAGGGCAATATGCTCAGGGATGTGAAATATGACAGACAACTGGCCAGATAGTCTCCCCTGTTTTGGAAGAAGTGTGTTTAGACAGCACAAAGTGGGTTTCTTGGTGAAATGCTTTGTTTACAGGTAATATTTCTGGCTCCTGTGAGAGCTGAATTAAAATGAGTAAAGTCAAAGACAGAAGTTAGGAACAGGAATACTGAGTTCAAGTTTGGAGTCATGCCAGCTAAATGCAATTAAATAGATTAGGACCTGAGAAGAAGATGTAAAAAGTTCACTATAGATGCCAACTGAAAAGAACAGGAAAGGGCAAAATATAACCAAGGGAGATCATACAGGAAAGAGGGAGAAAGAGCAAGAACACTGGAGCATGAACATCTACAGAAGTGGCAAAGGCAGGCAGTCGCT
>WKFP01014837.1:1018632-1028825 GCA_011057875.1 Pterocles orientalis | reverse complement strand
GAGGAGCGTCATCATCAGTACCAAATCCTAAATATATGGAATAATATTCTTGTACAGTTAAGTTTTGAGCAAAACCTCAGTTTGTTTAACTGATGCTACAGTACTTCCAATATGTTGAAGACAGTTACCGTTGGATGGCTCTCTTTAATGTGCAGGCATATTTTTCATAAATTATCATACAGAGGTAAAACCAGATCTATGACATGGGTCATTCATCACTCATTTCGTTCATACTGTCACCATTTAAACCTTCTCTTTGCAGAGCAGATAATAGGCAATCAGTTAGTAACTTAGAATGGCTTCTGTCTTGAATGATCAAAATTTCATATAAATGTTTAAGACTTTTTTTCACTGAAAGACAAAAAATAAACCATGTGAAATATAATCTTTCCCATCTCTTAGATAACAAGAACTGAAATACGTGGGACTCAGAATAAATCTTAATTAAAAAATCCAAATATAAATTTGTTTAATGTGGTTTTATTTGTTTAATTTACTAGGCAAATGTTATAATGTGAATTGCTGACAAGAAAACCCAGCCTTGAAAAGAAAATATATAGAAAATAATATTCAAATCTCATTCAGGTTCTTTTTTTCATTCAAGTGGCTGGTTAAATTCAATTTCCCTATGAAGATCTCATAAAAAAAAGTCCACTTAGTATGAGCTTTACCATTGAGTTTAAAAAACAAACCTCAGTGAATTTAATTTGGGAAATAGTTGTCAGCATGCAATACTTATGTGTTTGTAGATACGAAGTGGCAAATCTCAACATCTGCTAAAAGACAACCTGTTGTTTGCACAGAGTGAGAGAAAGGCATTAAGAATATTTGACAATATTATTCGTGCTGAATTGTTCTCTGTATAAGGATCCCTATATAATCTGTATAATGAAAAAATTGAAAGATCCACATTCCTCTGTGTGCATGATTTTGGCATAGAACACAGAAGCTCAAAATTTGTTTTTGAAAACTCGATGTAGCCTGGAGAGGCAATTGGTGAATGAGGACATTTTGTGTTGTTCCAGCCTCCTCTCCAGGTTCTTCTCTTCCATTTCCACTTTCAATTCTGAGTTGCCACCTAGGCTGTCAGCTCTTCACAGCTGGAAGTTGTCTATTTCTGTGCAGTTTTTGTACTGTGTGTCCTCATGATCTGTTGGAGGACTCTCTACTTGCAGCTCTGAGTGACTACAGATGGAATACGTATTAGGGTAAAAACAAAACACCTTCACGTCACAAATAGCCATACTTGATTTAACTAGTTAGGTTAATTATTCTGTGGCCACAGGAGAAAAATGTCACGTGCACGCACACTGTTTTGGTAAGTTGTGCACAGTTTAATTTTGAGCCATGGACAGCAGCATGTTCTTAGGCCTGGGTTCACCTCAGCCTGGAGGCAGGAGCACAGTCACGTTGCCCCAACCAGTGGAGAAGGTTACATTCAGGTGTGATTCATGTTTACATATGCTGAATTGGTCCCTGGAAAGGCTTTATTCACCATATGGGGAGACAAAGTTGACTAAGCTTCTAACACTGGCAACTAAAATTAGCTGAAATCTGTCCAGGTCCTGCTGCACACATCTTCTCCTCTTTCACCTCTTTTATCTTCCTCCCTCACAGATCAGAGTGCTGTGGGGAACACCGTGATCCTCTGCAGCATTTAGCATAATACCTGCTGAGCAAACTCCCACCTTTCATGAAGGTTTCCTTTTTGGAGCCTTCTATAAAATCACACAGTACTTTTAAGTGCCTGTATGACTAGTCCTGGCATACGTGTGGTGGTAGACCTTTGTGGTGAATAATGGGAACAATCTTGGAAACTGGATTTCCTGGGGAACAAACCTTATGTCAGTAGTTTTCTCACCATCTTTTCCTAAAATTGGGCAAGGAAAACACAGGAACTTCTTGGCAGAAAGTCAAAATGCCAGTAGAAAATGTGTTAACACTAGTAAAAAGTGCATACGGAGAGCTTGAATATGATGCGGCATTTTCTATAATATCCACAGTGGATGAACTCGGAAAAGGATATATTTTGAATTTCAGATTGAGTAAGGTCAGAAACCTCAGCCACTGCCTTCAGTGCTTCTTCAGCAGTTCAGAAATAGGAATCATAATTAGTAGTGAGCTAGGCGTCTGTGTTTAATGCAAAATTTATTCCACATCTTAGATGGCTGTAGATGACTGAACTATTGATTTTAATTGTATCTGTCAGAATTTAGCTGCTCATTCACACATGTGATATACCTTAATCATTTGCAGGCAGGCACATGCCTCTTTAAGACTTGTTTCCTGTGTAGATAATATACTGCAGTTCCCTGGAGACCTTATATGCATATCACAAAAGCCAGCACAAACAGCAGGCTTGCTAATACCAAAACAAGTGATTAATATTAATTCCTGTACTCCACTTTTGTCAAAGCTTTTGGAATCAGCATTTTTTTTTTTGTCCTGGGAGAACATAAAATAGGAATACAAATTCTAGGATGCCTATGTAGCAGTCTACTTTTATGTCAGAGGTTGCTATTTTTTAACTTACTTGCCTAATAAAAATGACACATCAAGACAGTTTCTTTCCCTCTCCTGCTTCACTCTAAACAGTTTTTCCCCATGTTTTTTCTTTAAGAAGAAAAAAAAAGTATATGGCATTACAGAGTCACTACAGATAAGTTATAATAGCTATTACAGTACTTTTAAAGCAATATATATTACCAGCTATAAAAAAAAAAAATGTTCCTGACCATACTTCTATATAAAAACTAATAATGTGCCAAGACTCTCTCATTTCCCATCTCCTTTATTGTGTCTTGTTTCCTTTTTCCATATTTGGAAATGTCATCAGCAGATGAAAAAAGATGACGTTCACTTGGTACTTGATAATAAAGGGTTTGTACTTCTGCAGAAGCTTTTCAAGAGCTAATTAGAACAAAGAAGCTGATCTTAACTAAAAATAACATTTTTAAATGTACCGAGCAGCACAAATGCAGCATTGAAATAAAGATCTATTGTCATTAGAATTTTTAAAAGAGATAAATAAGTTATGCTCTCCCTTCTCAAAAAAGTTAAAAACCAGTTTTCAGCTTACTTATGGCTTATCTTGTAAGCTCAGTATAAGTGGTAGAATCAACAACAGTGGAAACACTAGAATTTGTTCCAGTGAGGATCTGTTTTTTTCTAAATATTTTTGACTGTTGCTATCTAGTGATTTTTTTTTTTAAAGAAAATTTAGTGGTTTGGAATTCCCTTTTCTTTTTCTAATCTCCTGAAATGTCTGCTGAAACAGTTTTGTATCCATTTTTGTTTGTGTTTAGCTTTTGAGGTCTAGAAACAACAGTGCTATACCCTTCAAACTTACCCTAGTTCTTCTGTATTTAAATGCGATTTTCCAGGAGATTTTCACGAATGGAATTTTTCAGACATTTGAAACATTCCTGTTTCTATAAAATGGCATCTTTTAGCAATTTAAAAGAAAAAATAATTAAGCATGTGAGGAACTGCACTTATCTTATATGAATAAAGCCTCTTCTGACTTTTGAGTTGAAAAATTTTGTCCTCAGTCTGCATCACTCTACCAAGTGGTTCATCGGTGAGCTGAGACCTTCTTCTTTTTAGGTGCTATTCTAGCAATGACTGGCTTGCCTGATATATCTACTGATACTGTTTTCTTGCTAATCTTCTTTAAAAAGATCAAGTAGTATGTGTTCCATGACCGTGGAGTACCTGTCATATAGATGACTTCCATAAGGTGTTTGATACAAAGTACTTCAAAACACTATGTAAATTAGAATTAATTCATTTAAAACGTATAAATTTTAAGAAATATAATGTGATCTTTAATTAAAAGCAGTGATTTAATGCATACAGAGTTTGAGTCAGTGGTTCCCGGATTCTTAAATGCTGAGTTGTAGATACAGCTGTATGACTATAAGGGAAAATCCTTAATTCTACTCTGCCTCATTTATGAAATAGTCCCACTGCAAGCCAGTTTCATATTTCAAGATCCCTGTATTGGTAATACCTGACAAGGTAGCTCAGTGTACACACTGTTGACTTTAAGATCACAAAGGTTTTCCTGAGAATTATGTGGGCACAGAGAACGGGAGATTAAATTTTTAGCATGAGGCTAGACTTGTTAACAGTTAAAGCAAACTTTTTATGCCTGATAATGGAATAAATATGGAAATTGAAAAGAGAGGGTGAATGCTGAATGAGAAGAAATATATTTTTTACTGTTTTTTTTTCCCTAAAGTATAAGCACACTAAATTATTCAGACTATGATAAGGGGAGAAGTAGCATATGAAATTATATCTCTAAATCCATCCATTCTATAGTTGTGTGGAAGATATAAAAGCTGAAAGCAAAACCCATTAAAACAGTGTGCTGAATACATTGGAATATTTGTTAATCTATAGATTATTTTAGTTACATTCTTTTGTTCTTTTTCTTCCCACTGTGAGATAGGAAAAAAAAAAAGAAGCAGCATTGTAAAGGTTTTTATAAAGTACTAGCATTATGGCATCTAGACAAACAGCTCAGTTTTGTATGGTTCAAAATAGATTCAGTCAACCAGCAACCTGTTTTTTCCAGATTATTCTTATATTTAGAAAAATGGATATGTGGTAAACTGTTCAGGTAATGAAATGTCAAGTTGTTGACAGGGATATTCTGTAATTTCTACTGGCCTGTTGCCAGACTTTTTTGTCCCAGTCATGGAGCCTGAAGGGAAACTTTGACCACTGATGGAAATTTCACGTCCTAATGATACAGTTCAGGATAGTATATAGCATATAAGTCTCTTTCCTGGCCTGGCACAGAGGAAGGTCACTGCTATGTTTGCAGACCTCTGTCTTGTAAGATCTGTTTTGAGCACAGCATAGTTTCAAAGTACCTATGAAGTTTCCTTGTAATATAGCTGCATTTTAGCCTTTCCTTATTTTCTCGTTCCTTTCAGAATGTCATTCAGAAAAAAGGTTGAGGTTCCAAAACTTGTTGGTATGGTCCTCGGTTTCTAACTTAGCTTCTCTTTTAAGTACGATAGGAGAATTTAATGATGGAATTGATGTCCTACAACTAGGCAACACAACTGGAAATAGTTGGTGAGAGTTTTTTTGTTTTGGTTTTTTTTGCTATCAGAACAGAACTTCAGGAAGAAGAAATATGCCTGACAGTTTATTACCACTGTTAAAGGAGTGTGATCTTGCTAGTTGGTGCACCCCCTAAATGACTACAACTTTGCCTTAAATCTTCTTAATATATTTTTCTGTTGATTCTTAATGGTACCTAATCTCCCCAAATCATTACAATATCCTTCTCTGAGCATGGCAACATATGTTGGGATTGGAAATATGTTTACCATGGTGTCCAGCCCATGATGCAAAACCAAAGAAAGTGATTATTAAGTTCGTCCTACATAATATTTCTGTGGTGCTGAAGGTTACCTTTCTGACCATACTTGTCACTTGTTTGTCAGAGTCCTGTGATGTCTCCCTCTTTCTTCCTTCAGAGATCCAGAATATTGTAAATGTTATAATGTCTACTTCTGTTACTCTTGTGGTTAAGGTTTCTGAAAGTATTGTTTTTCAGAACTTCTTGTCAATATCTAAACTTTCATTGAATTTGTAAACCAGGGTTTTAGATTGTGACTCTTGTCCAAATGGCTTGGTGAGATATCAGAAAAAAAGAGTCAGAAGTCTAATATTAAATTACAACATTTTAAAAAAATTATTTTTTCCATAAATGGGTAACACAAGCTGTCAAGGCTCCATGTTTTACCTGAGGAATGCTGTGCTTTTATTACAAATATATTGAATGGAAAGCATAGCAGACAGCTGAAAAGTATTCAACTTTAAAATACTCTCAGATTAAGTCTAAAAAATATAAATGAATCACAGAAGTGTTTTTCAGGTGTTCTTATTCACCTTTCATTCATTCAGAAGTTTTTATATGCTAAGGTTTCATAAAAAAGGGCATACTTAAAGGATCTTAGGATTCTTTTTCAACAAATGAGTTACTCTTCTTTAATATGTGACAGAACATTATCTAATCTAGAACAGGTTATCTAGATGTAAGACCGATCAATTTGGTTTTGGTGTTTATAAGAGCTCAGATAGTCTTTGCCCAGACTGATTCTACACATACTTATTCCCAAATGCAGATTTTACTATTGAAAACAAGTGAGGAGGTAAACAATTTATGGGACTACACCAGATGCCTCAAATACAGCAGAAGAGATATAGGTTGAACCCAGGGCGATGTATGGACTGAACATATTTCCACCAGGAATGTGTGTGCCTAAGAGAATTTTTCCTTTGTACTCATGTTCTAATCTCTCCCTAACATCCTGTAATACATAGCTGGAAAGGAAAAGGTGGATGGACTTTGTTATGTTTTAGTGCTTGTCTGTGCTTGAGGTGAAACGTGGTGAAGACTGGTAAATAGAAAATGCTAATTTTTTTCCTTCCCACTCCATTGAACCTCCCTAAATTCTTTATACTCAGAAATGTTACTTTCTATAATGCCTTACATACTCACCTTTGCACTGAATAACCTGTGTCCAAAGAGAGAAATGTCATAAATTGAGTTTTATGTTGTAATTCCGACATTATCTAGTCTCTAGATACTGGGAGGAGACATGGGAAATTTCCGCATAACCTTGTGAAGAAAGCTCACCTCCCTCTGAAGGCTGCCTTGCTACAGTTGTCTTTTTGAGCTAAGAGCCTATTTCCCCACATTGCCTTTTTACTCTATTCTTGTTTGTATCTGAGGACTTGTATTAAGTGCTGCTAAAATAAATGTATTAAAGTGATACTCTACTGCACTAATGGTGAAAGTTAACTTTCACTGCTCCCTGAAGGGGAAAGCACATCAGTAATTGAGGCGTTCCCCTTGCTGTTCTGCAAACCTTGCGGTGGTGTATGAAAGATGTCTTGAATTATTCAGTGTTCCTTGTTAGTTATGTTTCTCCTTGGTTTCTCTGTGTAGCTAATGTCATTTCCGGAGGTGATATTTTTTTTATTGTGTGGATGGAGCCGAGATTTGTGAAAAATGTCTCCCTTTTTAGTTTTGTTATGTCTAAGAGGTAGCATCTAGTTGCTGGCATTTTTGATTTGTCCAGCTTTTAGGATATGAAATGTTTGGAAAATTTTAGGAAATTAATATTATTTTGTCTGTCAAACTTCCTACACTGACAGAAAAAAACTTATAGAACATTATAATAATGCTGATGCTTGCAGTCCTTAGGGTAATTTACTGCTGAGATCACAGTGAATGCTTAACAGGATTCTGTTTTATTTAAGATGACCTCTACCTATATGTACAACTATTTCTGAAATTCCTCTCATTTACATTTCACACCTGAATGCACATCCATGAACACAACCTTTCATAAAAGCAAAATGCACATATGTACAAACCTGGAGTTTTTATTTAAAACTCTCTTCTAGAGTTAGCAGGTTTCTCAGTTTGGTTAATCTTAAATTATTTTAAAAAAAAAAAGAAGGATCTTTTCTATGAGTTTCTTAATCCGTCAGCTGCTAGGAGGAGCACCAATTGCACCAGCACAGATGTGCTGTCTGTAAGTGCTGTAGGACAAGCTGTAAGAACAGCCCATTCTGGCATAAGAGCATTTCGTTATATAAATGTCATGAAAAAGCCTGTCATTTCTGTGAATGTGATCTAGTTAGAATTTTATTAGTCCTTCAGCTTTGAATTCCCCATCCCACAGGCTAATGAATTCTCTTTTTAACTTTAAATAGCTACGCAGAGTTTATATCAGAGATTACATTTAAGATGATGTTATTTTCTCTTATTGTCAGTCAGTACCAGTCCCACCAAAGTGAGCAGCAATATGGCCTCAAATTGATACTGAGCAACAGGAAATGTACAGTTTCTCTTGAAATTTTGTCACCTTGCTTGTTGTTGATCTCATCATAGGTGGAGTGAATGTAAGATGTGATCATATGTTTGCAGACCTTAAAGTGGAGAACCATGAAGGAACACTTTGTTCATCTTACAAACACGCAGAAAATGTCTCTCTGTATCCTGAGACATTTTTTTGCTTCTGCAACTGCACTAGGCTGGCTGATCCACTGGAATACATGGCAGAGAAGACCAAATTCTACCCCTAGACCTACCCTGGTATCTCCTTAGAAAGCTGAATGTTTCCCAGATGAGGAAAAAACACACTTTTCCTCTTGGTAGACAAAAATATTTCTTGCAAGATAATTGAGCATATTCATCAGTTCATACAAGATTGTTATAATTGAAAGTCTTAATTCCAGCTTTGCAAGGTCACCTTGGTCCCTCATGGAGAATTGCAATGAAAGCCAGGAGACTGAAACAGTATTCCCAGATTCTGCCACTGACCTGATTTTGCAAATTATTGCACATTTTTCTTTATTTCTCTTTTTCATATGTGTGTGGATATTTTTACTGTACACTTTCTCGAAGGTAGGAATTGTTTGTTTTAATGTACTATCTCCAAGCTTGGTTTGGACTCCTATCCTCTCTGAAGCAGTAAATGAGACTAAAAGGGAGAAGATTCAGACATGTGAAGAGCTCTTTGCATCTTATATTAACAGTTTGTAGAAAAACTTTTGTGAAACAGGAAAGTGCGTAAAATCAATCAATTTGGGTAAAAAATCTCAGCTGTGGTTCAAAGATAAATTCTCCTCAAGTAAATGGTTTAAAGTAGCTCATCTGACTTTGGTATTAACATTTTGTAACAGCTGACATCAGCAGTCTGATTTTATTATTCTTTTTTAACCTTAAATAGCACATTTTTTAACATTGTACATCTTGCTATTACAGGCTTTATTGCTTTCCTAGTGAAATTTCTGCCCAGTTCATGCCTCCATCTAGAGTGATGACTTAGCTTTGTTGACATGGCGATAATGTGAAGTTGATATGGAGTCATGTATATGTGCCACACCTGCTGATATGAATATAAATTGCTTAACTAATGCCCTACATGCCAGGTTGAGAGTGTCACTCCAGATTTTGGGAGCTTACCAGAACAAATTCTGAATCAAATCCTTTCCTTGCAGGGTAAAACAACTCATGCTACAAGAGACAAGCAGAAATTCAAAGCTTGAAGATATTCTTTTATATTTTTGTGTCTTCAAGCAGAAAAGGATCGGAACTCTTGGGGCAAAAGCTAACAGAAAACCAAACACATGTAGAATCACAGAATGGTTTGGGTTGGAAAGGACCTTAAAGATCATCAAGTTGCAACCCCCCTGCCATGGGCAGGGACACCCTCCACTAGACCGGGTTGCTCAAAGCCTCATCCAGCCTGGCCTTGAACACCTCCAGGGATGGGGCATCCACAGCTTCTCTGGAAAACCTGTTCCAGTGTCTCACCACCCTCATAGTGAAAAATTTCTTCCTAATGTCTAGTCTAAATTTACCCTCTTTTAGCTTATACCCGTTACCCCTTGTCCTATCACTACACTCCCTGATAAAGAGTGCCTCCCCATCTCTCCTGTAGCCCCCTTCAGGTACTGGAAGGCTGCTATTAAGTCTCCTTGGAGCCTTCTCTTCTCCAGGCTGAACAACCCCAACTCTCTCAGCCTGTCCTCATAGGGAGGTGCTCCAGCTCTCTGACCAATTTTGTGGCTCTCCTCTGGTCTCTCTCCAACAGGTCCAGGTCTTTTTTATGTTGGGGTCCCCACATCTGAACACAGTACTCCAGGTGGGGTCCCATGAGAGCAGACTAGGGGGAGAATCACCTCCTTCGACCTGCTGCTAATGCTTCTTTTGATGCAGCCCAGGACATGGTTGGCTTTCTGGGCTGCAAGTGCACACTGCCGGCTCATGTTGAGCTTCTCATCCACCAATACTCCCAAGTCCTTCTCCTCAGAGCTGCTCTCTAACCACTCTCCGCCCAGCCTGTATTTGTGCTTGGGGTTGCCTCGACCCATGTGCAGGACTTTGCACTTGGCCTTGTTAAATTTCATGAGGTTTGCACTGGCCCACCTCTCAAGCCTGTCAAGGTCCCTCTAGATGGCATCCCTTCCCTCCAACGTGTCCACCACACCACACAGCTTGGTGTCATCAGCAAACTTGCTGAGGATGCACTCCATCCCACTGTCCATGTCTCCGACAAAGATGTTAAACAACACTGGTCCCAGTACCGACCCCTGTGGAACACCACTTGTCACTGGTCTCCACTTGGACATTGAGCCATTGACCACCACTC
>WKFP01014837.1:955821-1018612 GCA_011057875.1 Pterocles orientalis | reverse complement strand
ATTTAAAAGGAGGGTTTTTTTTTTTTTTTTTTTTTTTTTGTGTGTGTCTGTTCTTTCTTGGCAAAGTTGGGAAAGAAGATGTTTATTACATCCACAATTTATTATTCGTATTTGAATTAATTAGAAGAATAGCTATGCTGGGTCTGCCCAAGGGGTCCATCTTGTTCAGTGTCCCACCAAGAAGATGGGAACTGTACCTAAACTGAGAACACATATGTGAGAGTATTGTCCCAGTCTCCAGCTTCTCAGCTAAGAACATTTCTCTGGTTAAAAAAAAAAATAAAAAATTATTCATTGCTTATGTAATTTTATTTAATTTTGCCTCTTTTTTTTAATGGTTTACTTACTGCAATCTCTATATGAAAATTCCCCAGAATAGTGCAGAGTAGATTCCTTTTTTTTTTTTTTTCAGCTCTCCAATGGAAATTTTCACTTTATGCCTCTCTCTATTTTTCCTGTCCCTGCTTCCTTTTTATTGATTACTTTTCTTCTAAATTAGGTAGACATTAGCATACTTACCCTAGCTGGGTTTTATTTACAATTCTTTGATCTTCAGGCTTTCTTGAAAAACTGGTAGGAACTGGTTTCCAGTTAGTGTTGGAAGGTGAATTTATTACTTTGCTTATTAGACTTGAGAGGAGTTTCTCTTTTATCTACCCTTTTTCCCCCTCCTCTCTTTTATTTTTCTTCCTTATTTTCGTTTCACTAGGCATTCAAAATTTCTGGCAACACTAACCTGCATAAAAGTGATTCCTGTTACTAATATTTTAGCGCATTGTGCTTTAACAGAGACTTCAAGCTCACTAAGAAATATGTCAGTTCTTTTTGCTCATTGCAAAGGCTTCTGGGCGAATGGATGAGTTTAACACAGTTATGTGGCTGCAATACACAAGCAGACATAAACTGCTTAAGGGGTCTCAGAACATAACTGGCATGATTTAGGTGTCTAGGCATCAGTCTCTCATGCATTTTAGGTACCTTAGGGAACCTGAGGCATCTGCATGGAGTAACAGATACGACACAGGACCTTTAGAAATCTCACCTTTTCTGGAGTGGCAGCTCCAGGTTCGGCAGGATACCCTGGGGCATCTACAGTGTTACTAGACTCATATACATTGGCAGTTGAATTCTACCCCTGATCTTTTTACATATTCCCAGTGTGCTGTAACACTTTGATGTACAGTCTTACTTATCTGCAGTGTTTGCAGTGTTGTGCACCAAACCCCAGATATAGTAGTATATATGTAGTATATATACATTGTCTCAGCCATTGACAGGGAAGAAACACGATACTGCAAACATTCTAAAAAAAAAAAAAAAAGCATCATTAATAGTAGTTTGGCTGTTTTCTAATTCCTATTGTGTATACAGTTAACTGTTTCCGTAGAATCATTTAGGTACGACCTAAATGGAAAAGACCTTTAAGATCACAGAGTTCAACCGTTAACCTAACACTGCCAAGTCCACCACTAAACCATGTCTTTAAGCACCACGTATACGTGTCTTTTAAATACCTCCAGGGATGGTGGCTCAACCACTTCCCTGGGCAGCCTGTTCCCATGCTTGACAACCCTTTTGGTGAAGAAATTTTTCTTAATATCCAATCTAACCCTCCCCTAGTAAAACTTGAGGCCATTTCCTCTTGTAGAGAATGATAAGATCTCCTCTCAGCCTCCTTTTTTCCAGATGAAACAACTCCCATTTCCCTCAGGTGCTCCTCATAAGACACTCCTCAAGACCCTTCACCAGCTTCGTGCCCTTCTCTGGACACATTCCAGCACCTCAGTGTCTCTCTTGTAGTGCAGGGCCCAACACTGAACACAGTATTTGGGTTGCGGCCTCACCAGTGCTGAGTGCAGGGGATAATCACCTCCCTAGCCCTGCTGGCCACACTAATTCTGATAAGACTGAGGATGCCATGGGCCTTCTTGGCCACCTGGACATATGCCAGCTCGTATTCAGATGGCTATTGACCAACACCCCCAGGTTCTTTTTCACCAGGCAGCTTTCCAGCCCCAGCCTGTAGCGTTGCAGGGGGTTGTTGTGACCCAAGTGCAGGACCTGGCACTGAGCTTTGTTGAACCTCACACAGCTGGCCACAACCCATCAATCCAGCCTCTCGAGATCCCTCTGTAGAGCCTTCCCACCCCCAAGCAGATCAACACTCCCACCCAGCTTGATGTAATCTGCAAACTTCCTGAGGATGCACTTGATCCCCTCATCCAGATCATTGATAGAGATATTAAACAGAACTGGCCCCAGCACTGAGCCCTGGGGAACACCAGTTGTGACTGGCCACAGACTGGGTTTAACTCCATTTACCACAACACTTTGGGCCCAGTCATCCAGCCCAATTTTACCCAACAAAAAGTACACCTGTGCAGCCGTGGGCAGCCTGTTTCTCCAGGAGAATGCTTTGGGAGACACTGTCAAAGGCTTTACTAAAGTCCACATAAACAGCATCCACAGCCTTTCCCTCATCCACTAAGCGGGTCACCTTGTTGTAGAAGGAGATCAGGTTAGTCAGGCAGCACCTGCTTTTCACAAAGCCATGCTGACTGGGCCTGATCACCTGGTTGCCCTGTACATGCTGTGTGATCACACTCAAGATGATCTGCTCCATAACCTTCCCTGGCACTGAGGTCAAACTGACAGGCCCGTAGTTCCCCAGATCCTCCTTCCAGGCCTTCATGTAGATGTGAGTCACATTTGCTAACTTCCAGTCAACGGGGACCTCCCCAGTTAGCCAGGACTGCTGATAAACGATGGGCAGTGGCTTGGTGAGCACCTCAGTACCCTTGGGTGGATCCCATCTATGCCCATAGTCTTGTGTGTGTACTGAACATCAGTGTCTTTCTGGTTTGCTAGCTAATTAGGAATTTAAATAGTGACACGAATTTTGGAAAATTAGTGAGATTTTAGTATCTGAATTGCTTTCATAAACTGTCTTAAGTCTATGTTGTTAAATCCTTCATTGGGGGAGTGGGGAGACAAGCCTTTACCTGCTAAGAAAATACACACTTAATTTTTTTTTTAAGAACTGTCCTGATCTTGGGGTGGGTGGGTAGTGTATTTTCCTATTTGTGTTACATTTTTAGGCATCGGTGAATTTATAGGCAAAATTTGAAAGATTCATTCCAAATAACTAACAGTGTAATTTTTTTATTATTTCCATATTAAGAGAGGTACTACAAACCTCTGAGCTGTTCAGCGTTAAAACTAGAAGCTAAAAATCCTTGATTTCCTATATTCCCTGAGGAAAATAAGTCACTAGTAAGTAGAAATTAAAGGAAGTAAGACAGGAATAGCAAAATAAGTTATTTTTTCTATCCCCCTAATTCAAGACAAGATTAGCTATTCTTGATAGATGTCTTTCTAATATACTCAAAATTCAATATTTTCTGTGGTAATCTTAAGGCAATCTACTCCAGCACACCTCGTATTTATGAAAGTTTCCTTTTCAAATGTTTATTGAAATTTAAGCACTTTGCCTTCTTCATTAATAAATATGTTGTTCCTCCTTATTGCAGCAATATTTTTCGTTAAAGACTAGTATGCATCTTTGTGATTCCTTCCCTCACTAGACTAAATAAATCAATTTTTCCCCCATACATTCCCCCATATATTACATTTACAAGACCTAGTCTTAACCTAGTCAAGACAATAGTCTTCCTACTGTCTCTCTTCTGGACTCTAAGCAGTTGCTTCACAGTTTTCTTGCGGTTTTTAACTGAAAACTCTGTTTGTACTTGAAGTATTTCCATCTGAGATTTCCTGCTGGCAAGAATCCCCCTCACCTTTTTTTTCTGATGCTGTTCCCAGCCACCAGCCCTACAAAGGTATCACATTGAATGTTGTGTCAATGCCTAGAGAAAGTTTATAAGCAACCCTTTATTTTTTTTAATTGCATTTGCATACTGTTGGGAAAGGAAAAAAGAAATGGGGGACAACCCCTTCAAGTCTGATCCTGAGTGAAACGATCCTTTGATGATGTCATAGTCGACCTTCTTTTAGGTTTTAACATGAAAATACGGTTTCTTATAATAAAAAAAATAGCTGAAGAAATCATATAATTTTCTCAATTACATGTTATTTTAATATTTAACATGTGAATTTACTGCTGAAAACTCAGAAAATTAATTTAGAGATTTTAAGAAAAAATCTATTATACAACTGTAGAAAATAATTAAGACAATAAAACACTTTAATCAAGTCTGGTACTGTTCAAGTCATTACAAAAATTAGCTGAACAACAAAATTAATTTTCCCTTGGGCTGTTTTACTTCCCTTCTGATAATAATGATAAAGTCAGTTTGTGCTGCTTGACAGTCATGATTTCTTTTTGTCTGTTTAGATGCAACAGAGGTCTTCTAGCTGAAAGTGCTGCTTTGCTTTGGGGAATGAGTAGAATCTGACTTGCTTCCGGCTTCATTTCTAATAGTTTGGTGGGAGGAAGCTACTGGTGCTGCTCTAGAGCAAATGGTACTCAGACTTGACAGTCCCATATGTGATGTGTATCCTCCTCACCCCTCCACCTTACCTAAAAAATCCCCTCCAACCCAACCCAAAAAACCCCCCAAACAACCCAAAACCCAAACCCATCTTGCTTTACAAAATCCAGAAACATCTTTTGGTGCTTCATTCATGTACCTTAAATATTTCCTAGAGGTACTGCTGAATTTGTTTACTTTGTGGTCCCCTAGTTCTAATAACAGAAAATAAGTACAAGGAATGGCAGAGTTTAATTTCTGATAGAATTCTGTCTCCTCATTTGATTCTTAAATGTGTTGAGTGCATGCTGCCATTGTAGTTTTACCCTCAGTTTTCTTAATTCCGAGTGGATTATGCTTCAGCCTTTCCTTCACTGGAAGCAATAACACGTTCTCTTGCTTTGAAGTTTCCTACTGTTTCAATGAAAATTGCCAGGAACTTTGAGCGTTGTCCAGATTTGCCCAGAAATGTCCCAGTAATTATTGAATACATTGCTCAATAGTAGCAGCAGATACATATTTGGACACTGAGTCTTTTAAGTTGTGCCTCCAAAAAAAAAAGTTGGAGGCAATGAAAAACTTTTTTATTACATTGATTTTCTATTTAGTGTTAATACTCATAGAAAACGTGTTTCTCAAATGTTACCTGAAATGAAGACAACTGTGTGACAGTAGCTAGAACATCTTCTCATTAATGGCAAATATGTCAGCTTGGCTTCTAGAAAATTAAGTCAGAGGGTGCAAAATTTGCAGAAAATTCTATATCCAGTGTGTTTGAGGAGGATGTAGAGAAGAGGGGAAAGGTCAGACAGCTTTTTCACAATTGCAACTTTGCTAGCTATAGCTTCTGCTTTAAGCATTATCTTCCTATTATTGTTTCGGTGTAGGGAGATATGTGTGTCCTTGCATGGCTTGAATGCAAGGGCTCAGGCTTGAATGATTGATTTAAAAAAAAAAATAAGAGAGCGAGAAGAACCAGTTCAGCTCATCCAGCAGAAGTTACAGCCCTCTGGCATTTAATTATGTGGTTCTGCAAACCACATTCCGGAAGCTTTTTATTTTTTTCTGGGGTTTTTTTGTTTTGTTTTTTTTTCCACAGGCTTTTCATAAGGCTACTACATCTTTATTGGCTATATCGAATATGTGTCAATGGAGTTGTTTTTCATGCTGCATGAGTGCACCGATGCAGTGATCTGCTTTTGGCAACTATAAAATAGAAAACAGGAAAATTAGTACAATAGAAGAGGAACAGCTCAGGACACACAAGTGAGGGAGAACAGCTGCCGCATAGCCTGTCTTGTATAAGAGTTGTTAGTAATGGACTAGAATTCTCTCTGAGTCTCTGAGATAGGTCAGATAAAAATTATAACCAAATTTGTGGCATGTGCATGACATAAACTCAGTTTGGGATTGCACAATTGATAGCATCAAATACCATAAGTTACAGCAAAGTTTATGGGTTTATCATTTAGGGTACAGAATATGAAAACTGTTTCATAAGGCTTTGAAAACAAATGGTTTGGGGAAACTTCTTTTTTTCTTTTTTTTTTTTTCTAGTTTTTTTTTTTAAAGTGAGAAAACAGTTATCAGAAGACTGAGTTTAAAATGAACTATCTAGTGGTAAATAACTCAGCCTTGATAAACCACAGAGGAAGTGTACCTAGTGTAAAAGAAACACCTCATGAGGTTTTGCGCCCACATCACCAAAAAAGGTGTTCTTTAGATGGGCAGAAAGGAAAAACCCAAGAGTCAAGCCAGCTGAAGTGGCCATCTCTTCTTACTATTTTTAAATGGAGACAAAGTTTGGAAGAGCGCCTGCTGAAGAAGCACAAAACTAGACTGAATTGTTTCCAGGTAATGTGTCAGTCACAGAATATCTTGGCTGTCATAATATGAATAAACATAATCGGCAACTGCATGTGGTTGTGTGTAAGGGATTAATGTTAGATACATATGTCATATATCATTCCTAATTTGCTCTAATGGGTTGGAAACCTGTTATTAATATGTTTTCAGAATTTTTATTAATGCACAGCCAAGTATATGATGTCTTAAAAGGCTAAATCAGTTCTTGCTGATGCTTTCTGAAGTGTCAGCAAATATGATTGAGTAGGTTTTGCTGAAAATCATGGAGTCTTCTTTGGAACATCTCAGATGAGAGTTCTGAAGTAAGGGGTAATTCATCTGGAATATAAATATAGCTTTAGTAATTTTGCAGTGCATATAATGAGAGATTTAATGTATTTCAGAGATTACAAATGTACTCTTATTTGCTCTGCTTTATGTTTTTTCTTTTCCATGTTTGATTAAAAGCAAATTGAAAATAAAAAAGTTTACTGCAAACAGCAATTAGGAAAGAAGAATGTTGACAGTCACTGTAATGTTTGCAAGAGTGTGCAAGTTCTCATCACATTTCCACTTCACAGTTTGGAGTCCTACATTAAACTGTATGAGTTAAATATGTATTTGGAAAAGGTAAAAAATACAATAAAATGGTATCTTTATGTGAGTCAGTAAGAGCTTGGTTAAGTTTGAAGTCCTCTGCTGACTTCACTGCAAGCAGAATTTCAATAATAATCTCTAAATACAACACTGGTTATTAGCAGTGTTAGAGATTAATATGAGTCTGTATATAAGGCTATGTATTCCTGTTTATGGGATATTTGTGTAGTGAACTTAGTTTCTCCTATTATGCTACTACTCTGATTTAACAAATCTGTTCTCATCAATGCCATTATTCGTAGATGGACAGTAATAACTGATGGATGTAATGATATCTTGTTCTAACTTAACCTTCAGGCAGAAATCCTTTTAAACTTCAGAAGACAAAACTTAACTGTGCAAAAGAGCATAAAGCATTTTTTTAATGAGGAATGGAGTACATTATAGTTCTGCTAGCAGTGTTTGAGTGATAATGGTGAGTGGGTCATAACAATCATTCACAATTCCATTATTTTCAGAAGCTTCCCTTTCTAAAATTAAATGCAGGGTCTTGTAAAGGATTATTTTAAAGAGTTCTTATACTGTTCGTATTCAGAAAAATCATTTACAAAATGAACTCCTTTGTAGTAAATTGACAGTACTAAGGAGCAAAATCAAAAAACTCTCTGGAAAATGCTTTTTTCCCACTTTTTTTTTTTTGCAGCTCCCTTGTCAAAAAAACCCAAATCAACAAATTTTACACATATTTTTAAATTTACTTCATCAACATCTCATAAAAAACAGAATTCTGCTTAAATGTTCCATAATACATATTATTTGATTAAAACAAATATATAAGTTTTGTATCTTTCCATCATTAGTATGTCCTAGTGGAGGCAAACATTGTTGAAGGAGGCGACTATGCTTCAAGTCTAAAAGAGTGGTATCTAAAGTATCATCATAATTAACATAGAAAGATCTGTATATATTGGAATACTGGTGGATTTGCCATTCAATATAAACAAGACAAACTTTATGATCCTATGTGAATTTTCATATTATAATATGTATGAAATTATTCGCAAAATCTCTGTAGCAGCTTAGTATTGGCTTTTAGTGTAGGTGATGGAGGCAGGAGGAGGAAAAAAGAGCAAAATAGCTTGTGTTCATACATTATCTGATTTGAGTTTGGGAGGAATAGTTAAGAATTATATTTATTAGGTGATGATAAATTGCAGGTTTAGGTAGCAAGGACAGTCTGAATGATGAATTGCAAAAGGATCGTAAAAGGCTGGGGAGATAAAATAGCTGATGAAATTTAGTATGAACAATTGTAAAGCAGTGCATGTGGTGGTGGAGACTGGGGGAACATTTTTAATAAGGTGAGCAACCTGGTCGAGTGGGAAGTGTCCCTGCCCATGGCAGGGGGTTGGAACCAGATGACCTATAAGGTCCCTTCAAACCCAAACCATTCTACGGTTCTATGATTCTATGATAGTTCCCAGACAAAATCACCTCGGTAGTGCTAAAAAAACCCCAACAACCTCCCAAACCCTTCTCTTGTACTAGAAGTTGTTAGGAAAAGAACAGAGCACAGAAAAAGGCCAACATGGCCAGAAATGAAGAGAACAGAAATGAAGTGACAGGCAGGAGTTACCTTTTCAATGGGGCAACCTTGGGGTTAAAGGAAATAGTGGTGTGGGGGATTTTCACCTCTTGAAGAAAGTGATGGGGAGATGCAGTATATGGGCCACCTTGAGGACAGTACACACATCATGGGGACCATGTACCCCAGCAGACCATAGTCCAGAAGGTCTCTGAGATTGGTAAAATCAGCCAAGAACATCCTCAGGTGCAACAGCCAGAGCAGAGAGAGTCCTGCCTGGTCTACAACTACTGAGACACTCCATCCCCCAGCTCATCCGAGTAAGCTGCTGGAGAGGGACAGATGACAGAGTTGCACACCTAGATAGATCATCTATGGTGTGTGGATAAGCTTAGGGTGCCAGGTAGTAGCGTTAGGGCACAGCACCACAGTGGAGAGGGAGGTGCTGATCTCTTCTACCTGGTACCATAGATATGACATGTAGGAATGGTTGACAGCTGCACCAGAGAATATTTAGATTGGACATTGGGAAGCATTTCTTTACTAAGAGGGTGGTCAAACACTGGAACAGGCTTCCTAGAGAGGTGGTCAGTGCCCCAAGCCTGTCAGTGTTGCAGAGGCATTTGGACAATGCCCTTAATAATTTGCTTGAACTTTTGGTCAGCCCTGAATTGATCAGGCAGTTGGACTAAATGATCACTGTAACTGAAAATTATTCTGTTCTGTTCTATTCTATTCTGTTCTGTTCTGGGTATTCCCATGCTGCTTGGGATGGAGGAAGGCCCCCTTTCCAAAGTTTGGTTTCTCAGGCGGTGCAGGTTTTGCTTAAAGAATTGCAGTAGTGACCTTCCTCCACTCTCCTTTCTGATCATACAGAAGAGTGGGAGGTGAGCTCCTAGAGCAGGAGTCAGCACACCCAGCTATGGAAACTGGGTGAGAATTGTCCTTTTTCCTCTTCTGTCTACTATGGGACACAGGATATTGGGGAGATGGCTACTTAGTCCAACTAGTATTGCTGTTCTTATGTTCTTACATTCTTACATTTGGTTGGGAGGTGATATCTTTGACAAATTGTTGAGAGTTTTTTGTCTTCTACAGGTGTGCCTGGGGTAGAGTTAATTTTCTTCACAGTAGCTTATATGGTGCTGTGTTTTGGATTTGTGATGCAAACGGTGTTGATAAACAGGGATGCTTTTGTCATTGCCGAGCAGTGCACACACAGAGTGAATGCTTTCTCTGCGCTTCTTATCGCCCTACCAGCAAGTAGGCTGGGGGTGCACAAGGAGTTGGGAAGGGACACAGCTGGGACAGCTGACCCCAACTGACCAAAGGGATATCCCATGCCATATGGCATCATGCTCAGCAATAAAACTGGGAGAAGAAGGGGGAACGGGAGATATTTGGAGTTATGGTGTTTATCTTCCCAAATAGTCATTATGCGTGATGGAGACCTGCTTTCCTGGAGATCGGTGAACACTTGCCTGCCCATGGGAAGCAGTGAATGAATTCCTTGTTTTGCTTTCCTCGTTTGTGCAGCTTTTGTTTTACCTGTTACATTGTATTTATCTCAACCCATGAGTTTTCTCACTTTTACCCTTCTGATTCACTTCCCCATCTCACTGGCAGGGAGTGAGCGAGTGTCTGTGTGCTGCTTAGCTGCTGGCTGGGGTTTAACCATGAGCATTTTATTAGCAGACGATGTGTTTTATCATGTATTATTATAACTGAGAATGGAAAATTAAGTTTAATCCAGCTTAGGTAATTTTTTATTGAAAGATCATAATGTCATTCAGTTTGCAGTATGCTCCGAAGAGCCTGTGAGATGAAAAAAAAAAAGGAGAAAAAAGATGGTGAAAATGTCAGGTGAAAAAAGAAACTGTCAGACATAAGCAGGCTCATCATGCCTTAGAGAAAGTATGCATACAGCCCTTTTTATTCAAAGATTTCTACCTAAGATTTGTTTGGGGATGAACACCTAGTGGTAGCTGATTGGATTTATTGCTTTGGGAACCTTGGTTAAAGAGTGATAAATCACATTGTCTTCTAAGGGTGAAGTTCAGTCTGCTTTACTAAGACTGGGACAGCTACTTTCTACTGCTTGTCATGCCTTGCGGACCTGGATCAGCACCAGGGACTCATGAAACAGCACAAGTGGTTTCTGTAATCTCTCACTAACCCCAGCAGGTATTTCACGTGCAATACCACATGCTTTAATGGACAAAAGTTCATCCTGGAAACAGCCTTTTAAGTGCCTCTTCCTATGATTTTTTTTTTTTTCTTCCTTTTTTTGGATCTGAGCAAGAGAAATTGACTATGTTATTGACAGTCAAATGAGACTGCTTTTAATTGTCTTTCATAATGAGTTTGGAGCCCTTCTCACCTTTTCTCCATAGGCCTTTATTATTGTACATGTTCAAAATCTGATGTTTCAAGCTCCTTGGAATCTGATAACTCAGGGAAGTTCTTCATTGCCTAAATAAGATCTGTTTTCCTGGTGAACCCAAGGTTTTCTTTCATGATAGGAGCAATTTTGACTTAAAGTTCATGTATGCTGTGTACGTGTCATATTTTATGTTCTCTTTTCCAGTCTTTAGCTCCCCTGAGGGGCCAGTATTCACCACGTAGAGTGCCATGTATTTAGCCTCAACTGAAGCTGAGTGACTGCCATAAAAATCTTGCAGGGTGTAATTTGAACAGGGAGGGGGGGAAGTTAAGCATTTTCCTTTTCAGGTAACTTTCAACTGATTGCATGCAGCATGCTGTGCCACCAGTTGTGTACAAAAAATCTGTGTTGTTTTGAGGCTACTCAATATGAGTCACGTTTGAAAGCAGCCCGATGTACTCAGTCTTTCCTTCTAGCTGGTGCAGTTTGTTGAACGCTAGTATGCCTTATTACAGAATTGAATGGAATAAAAAAATCCATTCAATGTCTTAATGTAATTTTGCTCTAATTAGATAGGGAAAGGAAACTACTATGTATAATTGTTTCTACTGCATCTTTCATGGCCACAACAAACCCTTTCAGGAAGACATGCAGTCTTCCTTCCCCTTCTCCCTGAGTCTTCCCCTGCTGTCATCTTCATCCTGCCTTCTGGTTTTGTTTTTTGAAGTGCTAAATTAGGGAGTTTCAAAAGCAAGGAACCAGAGACAATAAAGCATGTTTCTTTTGTTTCAGACATACAAAGCCGTTGTCTTCTAGAGACAGAAATTGCAACTCCCTTAATAACTGGTCTTCATCTACTATATTGAGGTGTTTAGTCATATAGATATTTCTGGACTACTACTGCATGTAGGTCAATATTGCAAAAGACCTTGGTTAGCACCGTGACGAATGGTATGAAACACTTAGTAATGACAAACAGTGTGCATCAATGATTTTCTGAATACTTGTGTTCCTGTATCACTTCATCACATACAAGTTGCTGGTGAACTTTAAGAATTGATTCTAGGAAACAATATAATAAAGGTAAGAACTTGTAGCTGTGCCCTGTCCTTTGAGGGTGCAAGAGCTCTGCTGAAGAGGTCAGAAGGAGTAGAGCTGCTGAACAGCATTTCATCTCATGAAGCACTTCTCTGGTATTTGACTGCAGTCTGACTTGTATAAGACAAATTTAGCTTTTTAGATTACTAGGTTTAATAAAATTCAAAACAGAGAAATATTCCCAGACTAGAAAGAAAACACCGTATAATTTTACACAAGCTTAGGAACATCAATAAGCAGTAGATGGGACTGCTGTGGATTGAATTGGAAACCGTCTTTTAGAATCCTGTCACTGTGGCAGATAAGCACCCCATAAAATGTAGTTTTAATATCCGAAACCTAGAAACACTGAGGCTCAAATAGTTTTTATTAGAGGAGCTGGAGTATTGCTTTGCTAACTCACCCAAAAGGGGTTTATAGATAATTTCATAATTATATCCTCTGTGTTAAAAGTAAAATTAGCCTGCAAAACACTCGAATAAGACATTTGGAGTTTTATAGTCAAGGTTTATTTGTCTAAAATAGTGTCTTTCTAGATATCCTGATCCAGTGTAAACTATGGCAGAAGTAAAACTGATATTTGCTTTTGTTTCTAGTATCTGTGTTCTTCAGGGCACACTTTTCAGTGTGTGAAACCAGGACGAGTGTGATACCAAACCACTGTATGATACTGGAAAGTGTGTCTAGAAAAGGTGAAGGAGGAGATCATATGAAGGAAGGCAAAGAGAATCACAAAGATGTAATAAAGTAGAAAGTATTCACTGTCCTCTCCTTCTCCCCCCCCCGCTCCAGGTTCAGAGGTGTCCATTTCATTCCAGAATAAAACTCTGATCAAACCCTGAAAGCTTTCGTGAAATTTGTGGTCATCTCAAATTCTCAGTAGATTCGGGAATAAGGTCATGGGAATGGACATGACTGTCTTTCCTCATACAGGGCTTCCATGAAATTGTTCGTATCACTTGTCGTATTTCAGGTAATTTCCATGGAGAAGAAAATGTGTTCACAGAACAGCGTGCACATCAACAGCGCTGTAGTAATGATGCAGGTGTGTAGGATTCCTAAATATTGCCTGAGTGATGAATGCATTCATAAAAAGAATTTGAGGAACAGTAAGCAAGTTATATGCTGTAGTCACTGGGATTTGCGTGTTGTATTAGTGTTTTGATTATTCAGAGACTTTCACAAATCTGTGTTTTTGAGGTTTTTTTTTAACTGTAGTCAGATTATACTAACTGAAATACGTCTGTGAACACACTGCAGCAGGTTTTAGGTAAAAACAGTCATACTTCACTACCATGGTGTGTTCTGGAGGTGGGAATGATGCCCTTGGATGCAAACAGAGTACTTCTGAATTTTTTTTTTTCCTGACGCTTCAAGAGTTGCTGCAATTAAAATCTTAGAGATTGCACTCAGAGGAAAGTGTTTGTTGTTGAAAAGATAAAGGGGCTAATGAAGCTGCAGTAATTCATCCTTCCGCTTCCTAACACCATCTTTTGTTTATACTGCGAGACACCGGGAACAAAAAATGTGCCATCTTGTGGCTTGTGTAGCCACTGCAGTTAGCTCAATAGAGTACAGTCAAGCATTATCTGAAGTATTTTTCCTGTCCTTTCTTTTTAACTGACGAGTTGCATACAAACTCTATTTGAAAGAAGTCAGAAATGGGATTCTTTGGGGAGAGGATGAACGTTGTAGGCCACTGGAAATGTATTGAAGTGAAGCATAGGAATTGGGGCATATTTTTTTTCCTCCAACCTATTTTTCCACCAGAAAACGTCATCCTTGAAGGAATTTGCTGTAATTTTTGTTCACACATCTAAATGTAATGCTCTTTGCAATGGTGAAGTCAGCTCCTATTTATGTATTCTACTTGTACTTGGTAATTAAAACAATTAACATGCTGGCTGCTGTGTCTTTTAGAGGGAAGCTTTTAGCCGTGTATAAACAGAAGGTCACAGCTTCACTGGGTGCATCATTTTACTTGACTAGCTTCAATATAGATAATCAAATATGTTATTTTTCTCCTGCAAACAATGTAGCAACGATGAAGTTTTACCTGGATCATGGAGAAGGGAAATGTAGTAAAACCCAAAAACCAAACCCAATTATTTTGCAGCCCTAGGTCATATTTTTAAGAAAAGTTTTGTCCTCCTTTTGATTCATTTTTGTGGCATATATTGACAGTTTACTCATGCAAAACAGTGAAACAGCCTCTTTCATGAAGAATTTAAAAGTCTTTAAACAGAAACATCGAGTTAGAGCCAGAATGGGTCTACTGCAGTGTCAGGAAGGATACCTCTGAGCCAGTGGCAGAAAACGTAGCAAATAACGGGGTATTTGTACTTGCAGGAGTCAACTGACAGATCAATTCATGTATTAAAAAACATGCCAGCCCAATTTTGTGCAAGCTCTCTGCAAAGTGACCTGCTGTTTCCAGGAGGAACGAGAGGTGAGGGCTCCCTTTGCTGTGATACCATCTGCAGTGGGAGTGAGTATTGCAGACAGTACAGAAGTAACAGTTTAAAAAAGCAAAAGAGGGTAGATCTGTGGAAAGAAGCAAAGCATGTGCCTTTCCAGGGTTTTGTTCCATGCAATTGCCCCAGAGGCTGCAGTGGCAGACATCACGAACAGAAATACAGCTATGGGG
This sequence comes from Pterocles orientalis, assembly GCA_011057875.1. NCBI lineage: Eukaryota > Metazoa > Chordata > Aves > Pterocliformes > Pteroclidae > Pterocles > Pterocles orientalis. The sequence continues at coordinate 1,003,967 of WKFP01014837.1, read as the reverse complement.
TCCAAGACCAGACCATGGTGATGGTACTGCAGATCTGGAAGATTATAATCTCTTCTAATTTGAAGCATCTCCATTACTTCTAGAAGAAATTGTATGTCTGAAACTGGCATTTTGTCTTTTTTTAGATGAGTGAAACGAGTATGTGTCAGGTATCTGAGGGATAATAGTGACACAGACCACACTGATAACTGGAGGGACTTAGTAAAAATTTTTTATGTCTTTTATACAGCACCTGCAAATTTTCTGTCTACATAATCTTACTTTAGGGTTCGCCTATACAGATTAACTTGGCTCACACACAAGCAATGGGAACCAGTTTTGACCAGGACGTTAAGTACCTGCATCCATTCTTCAGTGTAAAAATTAACAGATAACGTAATGATAAATAAAATAACTGCGTGATGAACAGACACTGAGACTTCAGAATTCCAGCATAAACTCTAGATCTGTTAACCTTTCAAATATCTGCAACTGGTAATGAATTATTTTCATATCAAGGTTTATTTGCATCTCGCTTTCTTCATCTTCAGGACACCTTAATGACAATTTCTCCATTGTATTAAAATATCAAATAAACAAACTCTGCTGGTCCAGATTTAGTTATATGATAAAACCTTGTGAAAAAAGGGTAGGTTTTCCTCTCTTTAAATTTTATCCAGATGAAGTCATTAATCTTTCTGTTAACTAAAGCTATATCCTCTTTTCATTGAGCATTTGGGAAAGTTTGAAATTCATAGCTTAACCATCCTTCTTATGGAAACCCTCCTGGAACATAGACTTTCACTATCTTACTAAATATTTACCTACTTCTGAATTTCTTTTTGTGGAGAGGTTGTCTGACAGGTTTATGATGGAACAACTATGGCAGGATATGGAGAATTCATACTTCCTTGACGCTCTGCAGCAAGTTTAGAGTCTCATTGCTTAAAAAATAAATGAAGATTTAAATATATTCATACTTCTGAGAATGATCCTGTTATGCCAGTTTAGAATTATGAAAGAGCAGGATAAAAAAGTTCCTTCTCTCTATCTGCACAAATACTTTTCAGAATTCAGAACTCTTTTTCAAAGAGAAAGCGTGTTGTACATTTGCAGTCATTGAAACTATTGTGCCAGCAGTGGCAAGTCAAAGCACAGCTGGATCTATCCTGGTTTCAGCCAGAATTTGGCACTGTGATTACTTGACTCTGTCTGACGATTTGACACCTTTGTGTGACTCATTCCTTCAGTTAGATTATTTTTTCACATGGTTCTAATCAGATATCACTTCATTGTTCCTGAACAAGAAGGTTGTGAGCTTTTGGGTATTCATGTTGGAAAACCAGCAGCGTGATTTGGTCTTTATGAGCAAATGTGATTTCTCTTTAATCTCTATATTGAAATGAAACACAGAGATTATTTGCAAAACATGCTTCAGTGCTACACTTAATACTTGGAAAAATGTTCTGTCCCAGTGGTCAAAATTTCACATTTGAAATTTTAAAAGGGAGTCACACAACTACTGGGCAACAGAAAGGCAAAATTTCTTATACAAAAAGGTCAAAAGTACAAACCACAAAAATTTGTATGAAATGAAATTCTGAAAAAATAGAAAGTATTTGAGATCTGAATCAGGAATTTGTACTCCAGATCAGCCTAATAAAATGGAAAGAAGGTACAAGGATAAATATCTTTGTGAGAACAAATGACTGTGGATAAATAAGGGAAAGAAAAAAAAGAAAAGCAGCATGCTGAGTAGAGAATATTCTAATAGAAATATGCTATATGTGTATTTATGCTATAGAAAAAATCTTTGATATAGAATCATAGAATCATAATATCTTAAGATATTAAGATAGTAAGATATCTTAAGATACCTTAAATATTATTATCTAGATAAAGGTATAAAGGTTTCAAACTCATATATTTTATTTAAGATTCATAACATATATACCCTGTTTAGATTTTAGAGTCCTCCAAGTCCTGAGGGCCCTAGTCCAAGCTCCTGCTCAAAGCTGGGTCCATGGTAATTTCAGAGGCTGTTGTTGGAGGCTTTGTCCAACCTGGTCTTACAAACTTCCAAGGAGGGAGACTGCACAGCCTCTCTGGATAACCCATTCCAACGCTTAAATTCTTGCAGTGGTTGTTGGGATGTCAGCTGTGTGCTTTTCCTTCTGATTTCTTTCTTTATGAATTTGAGTCTTCAGTTTCGTTCAGCTGGCCCTAGTTGATCCCAGATAAATAGAAAACTTGGGATACTAATTTTGAATAAACATCTCCAAAAAGGCGTAATTGTTCTGCCATTTAATGTATCTCATTTATTTTATTTAGTTTATCTAGCAATTTTATTCAACGTATTGTCGTCATTATATTTTCTAATTTATTTGTCATTATTTTTTTCTGTTGTTAATAACTCAGAACTGTTTTAATCCTTCCTTGCCCCAATCCACAGTGATTTGTTTAATGTATACTAGATTACTCTGTGCCTGGATTTTTCCTTTTTTTCTAAGGACATTAAACTGTAAGTTGTATTTAGCACTTTTTTTATTTTTTTAACCACATGCTCGATCTCAACAGTGAACTTCCAAAAGCTTCCATTCTTGGTTTAATTCTTGCAGTCTGTGGTGGAATAGGAAGTGAATATCCTTACGTATAGAAAATGTTGAAGGCAAGTGAGGAAATACAGGAAACAAATCAGCAATCACCTAGTTTATTTTGAAGTAAATGTTTAAAAATGTGATATGGGATTCTAAATTTCTGAAAATTCTTCTCTTACTGTAGCAGGTGTAGCAGTTTTACAGGCAAACATATTCCTAAGTCAAGTGTACAATATGGGGAAACAGAAGATGTTTTTGCTTAATTTTTAATCCTTTTTTTGTGGTTCTTACAGTGCTTTGTAGTCTGTACAGTGACCTTTTCAAGTGTGCAATCACTTGAAAATATGTTTTTAATAATGTATCTGTTTTGGTCTGGGTTGAGTGTCTTTACAATCAGTGAATATTAACAAGGGGCACAGGCTAGCATATGCAGGTTATATGCAACATTAGGTAGATGATATTATTGTCTTTTCAGTGTTATTTTTGAAACTTGGAAAGTTTCTATTGCAAGGGCATTCTGTGTGTTTGTTAATACTCTTTCGGGAGGATCATAGACTAGTGTGAACTTTAAATATTCATATACTGTGTTGGCACTTAGCAGCAACACTTTAAGGGACTCTTCAGAAGAGGGGAGAAAGAGATGGTTCACTCATTAAAGTCACTTTTTAAATAAATTTATAGCAAGCATAATATTATTTACTAAGGCCATCTTTGAAAGTGTTGGGTTTTATATTTTTAATCATTTAATACTGCTCTTAATTAATCGTTATGTTTGATTAGCACTTTTGCAAAACTTATTCATATTTGTTGCATCCATTATTTTGAAAACTATTTCAAGGCTGACATTTAAAATGCATTTGGTGAGAAAAGAAATAAACAAGGAATTTTAAAATTGGTATATTAACATTAGAAATAATCAAAGTTGCATTTAAATAAGGTTAATTTAGATGTAAATGCACTTTGTGTAAACAGAACTGTTCTTAACAATCTGCCATAATTCATTGACTGAGATCAAAAGAATTTAAAAAATGGCTTTCACATCAGGTGTTAACTATTAGTAAGGAAAAAAACTTAATTTGAGAAGTCTGGACTTCAAAGTATTCTTAAACTTCTTTTGTGTTAAAAGCTTGCTTGATATCATGAGGAAATGAAATTTGTGTACTACAAGTGCAGCAGATGAGATTTTCCATTTGGATTTTATAGCCCCTGATTCTGGGTTGACAAATAACCCTCAGAACTTCCAGAAAAACATAAAACTGATAAAAATCAGAACTGGTAACAACTGCTACTATTAGAATTCCTTGATTCTACTTGTACAAAACTCCCCATCAATTGTGGGGGGACAGGGTTTCACCAAGCTAGGGAGTCTGTGATATCCTAGTGCTGGGGATGCTTGGAAATGCTGGTGTAAGGGATCTTGCTGGAAGCAGGGCTGCTGGAGACACTTGTGTATTAAAGTACGTTGTCACACATGGTGTAGCTGTGAGCTTCAGGTGTCACATGCAGTGTCACTGTCCGTAGGCAGGCAGGGGTATTACGGCAGGTTGCACGGATTTTTCCTTTAGCCTCTGGTATGGGAATGACTGAATTTGAGTGAAGCTATGTTTCAGGCTGAGAGTTATGGATTGAATCTCAAAGAACTGGGAAACGGCCCAAAGTGGCTCCTGCGGACAGCTTGGCTCCATACACGACCAACGTCATGCCACCTTCCCCATGCTTTTTTGCTGCTTGGCAGTGGGATTAACCTGGGTGCACAAAGGCACTCAGGGCAGAATAACACAGGGAGCGAGTGCCAGACAATTATCGTGCTCCAGATTTGAGCATTCGCTCCTTTTAATGATACCTGAACTTTGTAGAGTCTCTCAGAGGCACCGCGCAGGCTTTCATCTCTTGTTCTGTTCTGTATTTGCTGAAGTTCAGCTCTTAACACCTACTACTGCAGAGACTTTGCCAGTACAGACTCACTAAATGAAACAGATTTTCGTCTGGAAACTCACATTCCCTTGTTTATTGCTTTTATTAGTTACTAACAGCAGAATAAAATGGAATCTGATGTTACTGTTAAGATTATTCAGTAAGGGGAAAAATTATCATCAGTCAGGTGTACCAGTTACAACAACATAGACCTGTCTCTTTGTCTTAGAATGAGCTATATCGTCACCATTCTGCTCAAAACAAACAAAAGTGTATATAATAATATACCCAATAATGTATATTTAACAGTAACCAGGGGAAAGGTATCCTTCAAAAAAAGTTGTAAAAGATTTTAAAAGCTCTAAAAGAATTCATGTGTTTTACATCTAACCCATGTTTATTTATTAGTTGTTTTTATTATTATGCACTTTATCTCATTACTTTTATTATCACCAGGAGTAGAAGAAATGAGATTCTGTGCTAATTGGTTGCATACTGTCATTAAGATACTGAGACTCTGGACTGCCACAGGACAAAGATGGGAAGTAAAATCCAAGGTCTATTAAATTGCAAATCCTAGTTTCTTTAATGAAGTACAAAAATTAATTAACATGAGTTTGCTAGATCCAGTCATAGGAACACTGGTGACCGGTGGCTGCTTTCCCCTTTACAGCAACATCCAAGCTCTGTTTAAAAGTGTCTTGGCTGGAATATCTTCCTTTTAATATGTTTCTTGACCCTCATTCGGATTCTGAAGTATCTTGTAACAGAAGTGCTAACTCAGTGTCCGTTAGAGAATCTCTTGGTGAAGGTATGATAACATATTTCTCAGTATCTGTAATAACTAAATGTGAGCAAGGAGGCTTGGAAATGCCTTTCTCTTATGACAGAAATAGTTATGAGAGCAGAAAAAATGATAAGATGTGAGTGTCAAGAGGTTTGAGCCAGAGGACTGGGAGTGTAATCAGAAATTTGAGGAATGGAGGCTGAAATGAGCTGGTGTGGGGCATGAAGGAGGGAAATATGGAGGAGACCAGAACCTGCAGCAGCAGATGCACGGAGGACAGGGGAACCGACACTTGGTGCAGCATGCTCTCTGGGAGTCCCAATCGTGTGGATTTAGGAAAAAGTCAACATCTCTTTTTATATTACTGATGCTGTAACAAACAAATTCTGTATTTTATATGGGAAACATTTATCAATGTGGGTCAAGGAAAAAGCTTGATGAGGGTAAATTAGAGATTTTGTACAAAACAGAGTTACTTCACTGGAGAAAGTAACTGTAATTATTCTGTCATAGCTATCACAACTGAGCATGGTATGCAGAACTGATAACCCCCACGACTGTTGGAATGGCATGGTTCTACTTATACAATTGCTTTTCAGCCTGTAACTTTGACAAAGTTTACATATTAAGCTAAAATTTTCTGTGCATTGTTTCTATCTGATCATTTGTCTCTGTGTTTTCACAGTTTTGGCCAGAATGATTTAGGTATTCATGGACTAATATTAGGGACTGAAAAAAGCCTGGAACCCTTTTCTGTGTTCCTGATATTCCAGCATTTCTAGAAGAGCCAGATGACTTCTGTCACGGGTAGTCCTTCTGAAAATGCCAACAAATTTGGCGGAGTTACAAACCAGAGTTTACACAGGCTCTCTATATGTTTGCTAGAGATAATAATTAAGTCTTCAAAGAGCTTTTCTTGCACATGCTGAAGGTTCTTACTGCTCCTGCTGCTAACCCTGTTTTCCCAGGGATTAAGCATGATTAGCTCCAAGACAAAGTCAACCTTTCCCTGTAACAACTGCTCCATCCTTGGATGGTTTTGTGGACTGGAACCAAAAGCAGAGTCTTTCTTTTTTATGCCTTAGAATGTGGCATAAGCCAATCTGAGAAACAGACTGTATTAGCTTGGGAACAGCACTGTGTTAGCACAGCTACATTTTGAGTCTGAGTAGCTTACACACTGGGTGTTAGTGGTTATATCAATCCATCTGGCTGGCTGGATTCTGAGAAAGAAAGGGTAAGGAGAGTGCAGCTGGGAACCAGTAGAGGAGAGGGGAAACATGATCACTCTGATAACAAGCTCTAAAGCAAACTAGAGTACAGAGAAATAACAAAAAAATAACCAATCTAAAATAAAATCTAAAACCTAAACCCACCTTTACACTAAACTGGATATTTGATTTATCCACGCTTGATAATTCAGGATTTGCTCAGCCTTATAAAGCACATGAACTATATAAGAAAATTCGTGTTGACATCAGCTGCATTTTTGGGGTTGTTTTTTTTGGGTCTTGCTGCAAATTAGACTCAATGCTTTCAAATTGAATAGCGAGAAAATTAGGCATATGAAATGACCACATGCGATAATGTTGTTTTAAATGGCTTCCCCAGCGGAACATAGAAACACTTTGGCAGAAGAGGGAGTCGAAGCCAGCAGTCAAGGGAATGATTTAGTTATTTTAACAGTAAGATCTTCTTGATTATCTGCACACACTCTCTGTTCTGGTGCAGATGAGTCAGAGGTCTTCAGAACAGTTTCTTTCAGATAACCCAAATTTATTTCCAGAGGAGAAGGAAGAAAATAAAGTTCAAATTCCTAGTCTTTCCTTAGCTGTCACAGATCATATATTTTCTTCAGATTAAGGAATGTGCTTTGCCTAGTTAAACAGTAGGTACATATGATGTTCCATATGTGTAAGTGACTTTAATGATCATTCTGAAAAGCTTAATCAGATGGCAAATATAACATCTGTTTACATATCTCCATTAGAGATAACTAACATTCTTTTCAAAGTCACCCTCAGGGTCTGGGGAGTTAATATCATGGGATAACTCAGTGGCTCATTACTGAAGAAGTTGAGGATTTTTCTTTTTGCAGTTAACATACAGAATTGGAAAGGGTCTTGTAAAATACAGAAATTACCATATTTAAAATGATTTAGAATCTAACAAGATCTGGCTCTTGAAGCAGAATTGTGACCGTAATGAAGATGGGAATACTAAGGACCAGGTTCTGAACTGCTTGTGACTGTTTACATATGGTGTTTATTTGCACACAGGGAAGGAGACAGACCTTTAATTTCTCTCTATTATATCATTAGTTGTACCCAGTGCAATGCATACGTGCTAAGGTGTAGTTCAGTGCATTGTTCAGTGCTCAGCCCAGCTTTGTTCCGGCTATGGTGTTATTCAGCTGTTTGTGAAACTGGGTTAGAGTTACAAGCCCAAGCAAATAGGGGCTTTTCCTCACTGAATGAGTTTCACTTATTAGAAATTGACTAAGTATCTTTAATGGTTCACCAAGCTTGCAGATTTAAAAATGAGATTAAACTAATTGCTTTTCAAGATTGAGACTAAATTGGGTCTGAGGTGTTGCCTTACGAATGCCGTGATATGTTGACATTTTACAAGTAAATTGACAACTTTTATGAGAAAAAAATGTAACTGAAAATAATTGTGACATTGACAGTGGTGGCTACATTGTGGCAAGCACTTTTCTTGCGAGGGAGTTCTGTTAAAATATCACAATCCCAGACAACATCCATGTGCTATTTACTTATCTATCTGCTGTCTTTGAGCCCGGTGGTTTATGTAGAGCCCTCTGGGCCCCTTGTGAGGTAACCTTCTCTTCCTAACTGCTTTTTCTGGTGACTGAAACCTGCTGTTAGGTCCTACTATCAAAATTCTTCCATGTGTCCTGATATACGCCATTCTCCAGTGCTCCAGACTTGTAGGTTCGTTGTTTCACATCTTTCCAGATGTCTGATAGTCAAAGCAAAGAGATTTCAACATTGCAAATGAGATTTATAAAATAATACTTTGTTTTAAGCTACACTGGTGCCTAGTTCCTTTCCTCAGCAGATGAATACCCTGATCACCCAGCAGAGTCCTTTACTGCCATTTCTTGTCTTCATTCTGGACCCACACTGACAGCAGAGGTCTGCCATGAAGTTATTCAAGTAATTGCATGGGAGGTGAAAGCCTTTCATGAATTAACTGGAAAGCAGCTTTGCAGAGAAAGAACTGGTGGTCCTGGTGAGCACCAAGTTGACCGTGAACCAACCTTTGCACAAAAGGATGCCAACAGCCTCATGGGCTGCATTAGGTAGGGTATTGCCAGCAGGTTGAGGGAGGTGATCCTTCCCCTCTGCTCAGCACTGGTTCCTTCCCACCTGAAGTATTCAGTGATTCCGTGAGGTGGGTCTACATGGAAGTGAATGCACTGTCCTTGGGTTGCTGACATCAGTCAAACAGAAAAATGCAGCAGCTCAAATGGAGCTGAGAATGTTTTGTTTGGTAACAAATAAGGCTACCACAAACCCTATTTTTGACTGCCCTGGAATTATTTACTCATTTCAATAGGTTTTGATGAATGCTTTTTTAATCTGGAAAAGATTCCGGAGGTGGCTCAGTTCATCGCAGAGGGAGAGGTTCAAGAAAACGAGACAGTAGAACACCCTGAATATTGAATGCCAGTCATCTGTCCACATACACACATGGAAAAAAAAGACATGCCCAGCCATTTCTTGTACTAGTGTAAGGAAGAGTTGAGTTGGTCACTTCTGTTTGGTGGTGAAGTACAAAGTAAATGTTATGGAATGTATTGAATTGATGTTATATGTTGTACCTAAAGTTGTATAGTAGATTGGGGATGTTCTGTGGTATTAGGAAAAAAAAAATATATATATATAATGATAAATCAACATAATGCTTACTGGGAATTTGTTTCGTTCTTTCACTTCTGTCAAAGCTGAAATGTATCCTGCAGTATATATTTGTCTGTGTTTTGATGCTTAGAGAAAGGAAGAACCTGAAACAACTTTCAGTCTGCCTTTTAGCAAAGTGATTAGGGGAGGAGTCAGATTCTGGAAGGTGTGTGTTTGAGAACAGAATTAACGTGACGTGCATATTCAAGTTTAGTATAGAAGTAACCAGGACCATTAATTCTTGGTTTGAGTTTGGGGTTTTTTTGGTTTTGGGTTTTTTTTTGAGGATTAGCATTTACAGTCTGAGAGCTCTGGTATCATCATTTGTCTGCTCTCTTCCGTGCCACATTTTAATTTAGAGTCATAGACAATTCAGTCCATACTGAATAACCACTTGCTATCAGCCAAAATGAAGCTAGATCGAGTTCAGGCAGTAAGTACCTGATTGCTAGGCAATTGATATCACTGGTAAACAAGCTAAAATCAGTTTAGGCTGAGTTGAGCTCAGGCAAGACACCCTGCATGTCAGGCTTTTCCTACTAATGGTGAGATCAGGTTTTTTTTTGGCTGTGCTCGATCCACCACTCTTTGGAATAGACATCCCAGTGCAGAGGTTTTCATTGTTGGCTGGGATCATCTGTTTTTGCTGGACAGCTTGAGCAGGACCCTGAGCTGAAATATTCTGAAGAGTGCAAAGGCTTGGGTTTAAGTCAAGACAAATCTGTTGAGTCACGTCTAGAGTAAGTTCAAGACTCTCTTTTAGACTCCATGGCAACCTGGTCCTGGATGCACGTCTCAGTACACGAGCTGTTGTGGAAAATGAGGTTTTTCCAGCAGTTTTGTAAATATAGCTTTTATTTTGCTTTCCCTTTTTTGAACCGGTAATTCAAATACAATCTGAGTCATGGTGTGTGTTTTCTGTTAGTTGAAGCAGAAGGCTGTTTATTTCGTAAGAGCAAAATATTAACTTCTAATATTGATTTATTTATTGATGGCAAATACAGATATATTGGCAAAACACTGCTTACAAATCTTTACAAAAGCCTTCTGTCCAGAGAAAAGTGAATTTCACGTCTTAGAAGAGAAAAATAATGAAGATGAGTGAAGGTCATAGAAGACATTCAACAGAGAAATCATTTGCATAGCTTTCTGTAGATAATTGGTTTTTGAATTTTGCTGCCAAAATTCCACCTATACATAAATGATTTTATATCTGTAAAAGTTTTATAAATTATTTGACTGTGAAGAAATAAAAATCTCTGTATATTTTCTAAATCTGCCCTGGTTACTTTCAAATTGTAACACAAACAAAATTTGTAACATGAAAGTGTGCACATATGTCCTCAAACAGCACAGAACACAAGGGAGCAGGTTGTCCAGGGACCGTATGTGTGCATGTCATTGCCTGATTCTTTAAATTTATGGGTCATGGTCTTGGACATATTAAAAAAATCCATACTAACACAACTGCTTATGAGGGCATTGTGTGGACCAGCGGCTCACTGGAGCACAGGAGCTGCTGGTCCTCCCTGGGGCCAGCAGGTCAGGGTCACACAGCCAGGCCTGGTCCCATCACCCAACAAGGGCATCTGGGGGAAGCCCCCAGCCCTGGGCACCAGGCACCTCCATGGGGACAGGACTGGGCTGAGGCCAGGCTGGAATGTCAGCCTACGAGTGGACCCAGCTGAGCAGGGCCAATGCCTGGGCAGAGCAGAGCTGAGGTGGAGCTGGAGACCACATCTGTACTGGGTTTGCATGGCAAGGTTTTGGTAGCATGGGGCTACAGGAGTGGCTTCTGTGAGAAGCTTCTGGAAGCTTCCCCCATGTCTGATAGAGCCAATGCCAGCCAGCTACAGGATGGATCCACCACTGGCCAAGGCTGAGCCCATCAGCAACAGGGGTACCCCCTCTGGGATGACATATTTAAGAAGCAAAAACAGCAGTGGAGAGAGGAGTGAGATGTGAGAGAAACAACTCTGCACCAAGGTCAATGAAGAAAGAGGGGGAAGAGAAGCTCCAGGAACCAGAGCAGAGATTACGCTGCAGCCCGTGGGAAGGACTCACACTGGAGAAGTTAATGGAGGACTGTCTCCCATGGGAGGGACCCCACGCTGGAGCAGGGGAAGAGTGTGAGGAGTCCTCCCCTTGAGGATGAAGGAGCAGCAAGACAATGTGTGATGGACTGACCACAACCCCCATTCTGTGTCCCCCTGCACTGCTGGAGCGGAGGAGGTAGAGAAAATTGAGAGTAAAGTTAAGCCTGGGAAGAAGAAAAAGTTGGGGGAACGGGTTTTTTTTCTCATTATTCTGCTCTGATTTGATTGGTAATAAATTAAATTATTTTTTCACCAAGTTGAGTCTGTTTTGCCCATGACAGTAATTGGTGAATGTCTCCCTGTCCTTATCTTGACACACCAGGCTTTGGTTAAATTTCTTCTCCCCTGTCCAGCCGAGGAGGGGAGTAATAGGGTGGCTTTGGTGGGCACCTGGCGTCCAGTCAGGGGCAACCCACCACAGCATCCTATGGGGCAGTCTCTGGGGCAGGGACTGATGGCCCCAGACCGGGCTGAAATGGGGTCCTGGGCCATGTCTGCAGGATGGGGGACACCCTGGGTGACATGGGCAGAGACAGTCAAGTCTCCTAGCGCCCTCAGGGCCCTGACGCTGCTGTCTTCAGATTGTTGTTTGTAGGCACATTGTCTTGCAAAACACTCCACAAAGGATAAAGGATTTAGAAGACAAAAGATTTGAAATTAAACTTTTATACACCTTTCATTCTGTGAAACAAATACTTTGGCAACAAACTTCAAAAGTCTAATGCCCTGACAATCTACTAAAGTTGTCAGAAGATGTTGATAAAAAATGTATTTTTTTTTCTAAAAGATAACAGACTATTAGTATTTAATGCAAACTATAGTCCTCCTTTGCCATATTGAATGTCCTTGGATAATTAATATAAAGCTGATTTATTTTGGATTTTTTTAATAGTTTCTTCAGTGTTCTCACATTCTTTCAGCTTTTTGGCAGTTCCACCATATGAGTTTTCCAGACTGAAAAAGTTTGTCTTCACCTGCCAAGATCTACATACAGTGTTTTAAAAAAAAGGTTGGGAAGAAAGGATGAGCCGAACAAGGCTGAGCTTGTGCTTGCCAACTAGTTTTCTTTGGAAATATGAAAAAATTGTCACTTCTGTCAAACAATTAGCTTAATTTATATTAAGGTAACTTTCTAATGTGGTTTATACTAACTGGGTGACTCAAGCAGAGACACCGAAGACTGACTGACTAGTCAAGCGTCAAAAGAGGTGCTCTACATTAGGGGACATTGATTGAGTAAAAGAACATTTTGCCACACTTGTATAAGCATTAGTGGTTTTTATATTCTGGGCAACCTGTTCCTGTGCTTGATCACATTCATGGTATTTTTTTTTTTCTTGACGTTTAACCGCATTTCCTTTCCTGCAGCTTGTGTTAATTGACTCTTGCCTTTTGCTGTGCAGCTCTAAAAAGTGTCTGGCTCTGGCTTCTCTGTAACCATCCATTTAAGAAGAGGGTTAGCTAGGTTTTCCCTTTAGCCCCTTTCCTAGCCTGAAAAAAGCTTTCTCATCCTGTCCATATACATCATGTGCTCCAGCCCCCTGACCATCTTGGTGACTCTCCACTGGACTCACTTCTGTTTGTTAATCTCTCTCTTTTACTGTGTAGCCCAAAACAGACAGTTCAGATATGCTTTTGTAATACTCAGTGAAAGTGAAGAATCACTTTACTTGATGTCCTTTCTATATTTTCACTAATGCAGGGTTTATCTTCATTGCTATAGGGGCACACTGCTAACTCGACTTGTCCATCAGGACCCCCAGCTCCTTCTCTGCACCTGCTTCCAGCCAGTCAGTCCCCAACCAGTTCTGTTGCATGGGATTATTCCTCCCCTTCACGTTGCCTTCCTTGAACGTCATGAAGTTTCTGTCAGGGTATTTCTCCATTCTGTCAAGATTCCTATGAATGACAGCCATGCCTATCAGTTTGTAAACTCCCTCCAGTTTGTAAACTATTAACTTTTTCTTTTATTTGCTCTATAACCTTCCCATGAACTTACATTAGGAAGACAATTCTGTAGTTCCTCAGATCCTCCTCTTGCCCTTCTTAAAAATGGATGTGGTTTTTGTCTTTCTCAGCAATCAGGACTTCTCCTGACACCACAACCTTTCAAAGATGAGAGAGGTCTCACTACAATGTTTGCAAGCTTCCTAAGCACTTTTGGATGCGACCCATCCAGTTCCATGGACTTGTGTGCATCCAATTTCCTTAAGTGGTTTCTAGCTTCATATTCCTGTATGATAGGTGGGACTTCCCCCTATGGACTCTATACTACTCATTGTAGGGACTAGGGAGGCTGGAGAGCAGACCTGTCTACAAACATTGAGAAAGTAAAGTCACTTCACAACAAAGGCTTTTCCATGTCTGTCATTATGTCCCCACATTTTCCTTTGTCTTCCTTGGGTTGCTGACATAGCTATCAAAACCTTTCTTGGTACCCTTCATGTCCACCTCCAATTTTAACTTCAGCTGAACGCCGGTAGCTCTCTTTCTAGGAAATTTAAATAACAAAGAAAACAGAGCTGAGGAGGTATCTTTGCAAATAACACTATCTGCTCAGATTGACTATTCCAAAATATTTTTCTGAGAAGCACTATTAGAGATTTCAAAGAATTATTTCCTTTTTCTTCTCAATGACAAATTTTCATTGAACTCATCCTCTAAAACTTTCTGTATTGCCTTCACAAGTCAGTATATACACGGGCTGAAAGAAATCTGGAACACTGTTGTTAATAGATGCTCCCTTTTTCCTGTTGTAATTTTTTGCAGTCATTATATCTATTTAAGAACATATTTAGAAACAGTTATTTTGGCATAAATGCAATTCACTAATCAGTCATTAGTCATGAGAGAACAAAATTATGTTTGATTGAAATGATAGATGAACGTGTCATCATGTTTTGCTCCGAACGAGTTAAAAATATACTTTCACATTTGTGTGAAGTTTTCTTTGTATAATTTCAGATTTGCTGTTTAATAAGGACTAATGCTCTGTTCTTGGTGGTAAAGAGACAGAAATTCAGGAAAAGTGTAGTCCACTCTCCAGGGTTATCTGCCAATAGCACTGTTGATTTTTCTTGGGATTATCCAGTTAATATTTATTTATTTATTTATTTTCATGTCCTAGACTATAATTATAGATAGACTATAAATGAACTATAACCATAGCTCCTATGAAGACTGCAAATTTAGTTTTTGTTTTATCTACATGAGTTAACAATGCCTTTTAGAGAAACATTTATTTTCAGCTATATTTAATTGCTTACCATATTTATTTCCATGTCGTTCTTTCATCTTTCTTTGAGCCAAGTAATTTATTCTGTTATGGGGTTCTAAGCAACTTAGTAGAAAAAATATCCATGGGATATTGCTGTAATCCATACAGGAATGATATTAATATAATATTAGTGAACGCAAACTGAAAAAAAAGTAGTCAACCTGTATCAAAACGGAGTAAGAAATTGCAATAAATTACTATTGTTTCTAAGCAAGAAATATGTAGATGTCCATAAACTATGACAATTTAAATATTTAACTATGGTAATGCCTGCTAAAGGTTTTAGTGAGGAAAAAAGCTTTTTTTTAAGCACATCAGAAGCAGATAACTCCTCAAAGAGACATTGGAAGGAGTTAATACATGAGTAAAATGCAAAAAAAAAAGGGCTACTGAAAAAAATAAAATTGTTTCAAAAGTCTAATTAGTTGTTTGCTTCACTTTCCATGGCAAAGAAATGTTGGCAGTTTTACTTTTTCTCTACAGAGAAGTCGGGGAAACTGTCTAAAATCGAAGTACCATAAAAGAGGAATTTCATTAAATTAATAGTTGCATACTGCTGGGACCATGTGGTTTTAGCCCAGGAAGAAACTTAAAATTGAAATTATCAAAATGCTGAAACAATGGGTACCCTATGGTTTAGGATGCTTTTGGAAATACAAGAATGGAAAATGAAAAATGCAACTTTCTTAAAATAGATATTAAAGATTATTTGAAGAATTAAGGACCAGGAAGTCTGCCTTTAGACTGCCTAAAATCGTTGAAAATATAATTCACTCTCACAATGGAAGAGTCAACATAGCTATTCTAAAGGAAAGGCTCTGTCAAAAGACTATTCAAATTCCTCAGAAGAGTGACTGAATGTATGCAGAAAGAAAATAAAGCCATACAATGTAATTGTATTTTTAAAATTTTTGACAAAGTTCAGAAGAATGTGTCTGAAGAAAATTACAGTAAACTTTAGAAGATGAAGAGAGGGTCTGCTCTGGATTGATGATTGCTCAACATGTAAGAAACCTGGAAAGGCAACAGAGCTGGATGAGAGTGCAAAATCAGATGAGTTAACCCAGACTACAGCTAACTGTGAAGTTTCAGAAGAACCTACTGACTCATCTGACCAGTCCATAGGTGTGATGTGACTGACTCTTAGTTTTCATAAAAAATGAGAAATATAGTTTGAATTTAAGTATTTGCATATATAAAAATCAGTAACACATAGCTTGTTTTACTGGAATGTTTGAAGTATAGGGTAGATGCTTTATCTACCTACCTCCCTACCTATCAGCCCATCTATCCAGAAACGGAGATTTTTCCTTTAAAGAGTCCAAATAGTCACCACTGAGCATAAGAGGAACTCTTCAATGTTAATTGTCCTCTAGATAAAAGTAGTTTCTGATGAATTTAGACTTTTTTTTCCCAATACTTTAGGCCCTTTGGAAAAAGAGCTTTGGACTCTCAGACTACTTAGGTTCTTCAATAAATTATTGAGTTTTGTATACTGCAGTCAATTGTTGTACTACTTGATATTTCATTTACCTGAAGATGACATTCCCTTGATAGATAAAAATGGTTTATAGACATTACTGAACTAAACATGGGTGCCAGTGACATAAACATCATCCTGTGAGTTTGTCTCAGAGTGAGAGCTGTTTGACTGAACAGCAGCCTTTCTAGCTAAATGTTGGAATGTGTCTCAATAAATGATGCAAAGCCAAACAAAAACCTTGCAATACACGTCGCCTGCTTTTCAGTATCTGACCTCAACTGTTCTTTGATTTGCTCTGGCATCTCCTTAGGACTGTAGACTGTAGTTTTTATGAAGTCAAAAGGTTTTTCTGGCTTCAGTTTCAGGTTGCTCATTTCTTCTGGCCTGTTTACCATCACACATTAGAACTGCAAAATGTCAGAGATTGCTACCAAAAGGTGAAAGAGGACAGAGTTGTTTGAGTTATCTAAATGTAATTTGCTACTTGACGTTGTACAACATCTTTATTTCCTTCACAAGCTAACACGCTTTCCATGTGATCCTGTTACATAGACCAGATTGTTTTCCTAAGATAGCAAGTGGTTCCAAGAGAAGTTACATGTTTTGGTACAGAGGGTTTACTTTGCCAGAAGCTCATATGTTTTGTTACTGAAGGTTTACTTTCCTGGATATTTTAATAAAAATAAAAGTCATCCTCACAATTTAAAGGAAGAAAAGTATGCTTCTGTATAACCAGGTTTCCTCTTGCTGTAACCGTCACAGCCGTAGATGGCTCAGGCACAGGGCTGGTCCCTCACCTGCTGTATCCCGGAGATCTTTCTCCAAAGTGTCACTCTGGGAAGCATGTTTAATTTTGTCTTCTCTTCCTAAACCTGAGTGGAATCCTAAAGAAACTATGAATAGCAGGCTGCCTCTACCTCCACTAATACAGAGAAATTACCTTTTATCTTAGCTGTTAGCTTAGTTTCATTCATACGTACAGTGCTAGGCTATTAGATTCTCTGGTTTGACCTACTGTATAACACACACTCCAGAATTTTACCGTCAGTCCTGCATTGGGCTCGGTAACTTCTAGCTGTATCAAAGCAAAGACTAATCGGTCCAGGCCCTTGAGGTCTCTTGGTGCAGGTATGGTGTCATATTATCAGTACTCTAAATAATGCCAATAGATTTTTTTTACTCTTCAAAGTAATGAAGATAGATATTAAGAAAAAATACCCCAAATATATTCAAATCTCTTATGTCTGGAGTGACTGTTTATGGGTAAAGTTGTTTTCAGTATAAAACCGTCAAGGGTTCATCTTGCTCCTGTATCTCTTTTTCTTGATTCATGTGCCTTCCTTGTCATATAATACACAGCACGTGGACCTGTATGTAATTCCTTTACAAAAATATCCTTTTACACCAGGATATTTCTGTTGGGGAAATCTTCCTAAATATTGTTTTCAACTGAAATGAAATCTCAGGGGTGGTCAGGTGTGGATTGTAGAGAAAAAAGACACATTTTTATTATCCTTTTAATGTTGAATCTGTAGTGATCCAGTCAAATGGTTTTGCTTTTGCTGTGGGATTTATGTTGGTCACTTAAACAAGTCACTTTATTTTCCAAAGGCTGAAGAAGGAACATAGTAACTTAGAATCTATGCTATAAACCTTGTCTTTTTTGGCTGTGCTATGTGATCACCCCTCTCTGCTTTCCATTCATCTGCAGTGGAAACTTATAACTGGCCCAAAATAAGAGTGACAGAACTGTGCAAAACTCTTTAAAGATGATGTGTATTATGCAAATAACACAAATAGCTTCACAGGGAAGAAAATATTTATCCCTCTGCTGCTAAATTTAAGTGAAGTTCTTTTAAACTAGCTTTAGTGGTAAGCAATCAGTTGGAAAGATGATGCTGTAATAGACTCTACACTTAAAAAAGACTGCCTGAGTTGGCTAATTGTCATTTATTTGCTATGTGGATTACCAGCATTGGAATAAAAATATACCTCTGGAAAAATTCCAGCTTGGTTATATTGTTCTCTTTTTTTATGCAATGTATGCAGTGCAGGTATCTTTACTCAGTGTGACTGATTAATTTATTCAATGGATATCTCCTGGGTATTCATGGTATACTTCTGCTGCTTAGGTTACTGCCTGAAGGGAGACCCAATGTAGCTGAGTTTCTCTCTCAAAATTAAAAATCACCCATACTAAATAACATGCTGTTTTATTCCTAATTTAACAGAGAGACAAATAAGAATGGTTTAAGGTACTGAATATCTTCAAGCAACTGAACTTGGGCGTGTGAATTTTAAGTAACTATTAGCCATTAAGATTTATTTATATACTTTATTATTACATGCAAACCAGTGTTCAAGTATTAGGCTGCAATTCCTCAAAAATTGGAAATGCAGCATCAGGTCTTTAAAAAGATATCTTAGTCTTAATTTAAGACTTAAATTAACTAATTGAGATCTAATTAAGACTTAGATAAAGTCTTAAAGTGCTAGTATTAGCCTTTGTAAACTGAAGGATTATTAGACGGGTTGAAGTCCTTGGACTCTGCAGTGCTTGTCACAAACTACCTGGCCAAAAGTACCCAAGCAAAGGACTTTTTTTCTCATGATAATGGGTGAAGTTCAAGGTTATATTTAAGTATTTTGGGAAAGGCTTGAACCTGGCCCTCTTGTCCTCAACAGCATGTGGAAAAGAGATGTCACTTCAGTGTTTCCCACATAGTGAAAAAGACAGTTGCAGCAAGCCTTGCCGTCCTTTCTACCCTCTGCATTTAATCTCTCTTTTCTAAACAAATCTTTTTGCAGCTGCATCTAAGTAATTTTGCCTAATGGCTTTATATGAATCTAGTTTAAGGTGAACTAAACCACTGAAATTCTCCGGAGGAGAGAACTGCACAAGCAACTATACACCTTCACCTGAAAATAACAGGTCCTGTAAGGGATGTTTCTGTGTTGGCACGGAAGTCTTTCCACTGCAATTTTATGTTTCTTTGGTTCACTTGGATGTGAAATTGGTAAACCTGCTGCTCTGTTCTCCACCAGCTTTGACATGATTGATTCTGACTTAATACTCCCAGTTGAGGGTTGTTTTCTTCTGTTGATATAGTTCCCTTCCAACCCTTGTCATTTTTCTTTCTCATTGTATCTTGATTTCTAAATTATTATCCTTATGTCAACCCTAGGACATGCAGCTAGCACTGAGACTGTGTGTAACTCCTCAAGCTTTTCTACCCTCTCATAAAAATCAAAAGAAGGTGCCTTTGATCATACAGGAAGATATGTTGTGCAGGGAGCTGTGTTTCAGATAGTGCAACGCTGATATTTTTGTATGAAACTTCAAAGCTTGAGATCCATCCTTTTGTTTAAAGGATATGGGGACTCTACGACTTTTTAAAGTAAACAAAATATTACTCTCAAAGACCATTGACAAATTTCCAGTGAAATTTCCTTAATGTAGAATTTTTTAAATAACCACCTTTTATTATGTTTTTCCACTTTTACTGTTTAATTTTTGGTGCTGTAGTCCTGCACACCTCTCTTGTCTTGAGCACCTGGAGGAAAGGAGGAGCAGGCAGGCCTGAAATAGAAGCTGAGCTGGTTTATTTCAGATGTGTCCTTCCCCAGCTCTCATGTTCTGGTTTCATTAAATGAACGCTTTTTTTTTTTTTTCATTTTACATACAGGATAATCACATAAATCAAGTGATTTGCCCAAGATTTCCTATGTACTCTGTGTTAGCAATGAGTTGTGCCAGGTCATTTGGCTCCTGGCCTAATCTGAGACTAATCACAACCATTTCTTCTAGCCTATGTCACCACTAAGACTATTATTTCTATACAAGCATAATTGCTTTTCACCAAACAAAAAAATAAATAGTTGCAAAGAAATTGCATTTGACTTATTTCAGTAGCCTTGCTATCATATTAACAATTGTTTTCCTTATTATGTTTCTTTCTAGACAAATAGTTGTAGCAATTGTGGGACCACTAAATAAGCTGGTCCATGCCATGTTTATTATTTTTGTTTCATTCTGTATTTTTTATGGTTGCATAACATTGCTTTCTTGCTTGGAGGGAAAAATCTGTTACTACATCTAAATCATCTTTGCCCATGCTTCTAGCTTCCCTTTCAGAACTCTATTAGTACATTTTCTTTCCCATATGCACTTTTTGTTTCCCATATGCACATTTTTGCCCGAAGCAAACTCTTCCCAGCGTTTATTTTTGGTGTATGTCCAACATTACTGTAATCCGGTTACAGTTATTTGTGCTGGTAGAATATCAGCTAAATCTATTTGCTCCGTTTTGTCATGCCTACTTAATATTTTAAAAAGAAAATTAGTGAGATTTTTCCACAACAGTATCGGGTCAAACACAGTTCACACAGTGTACTGTACAATATTCAGTTTTCCTTTGTGTGCCAGTTATTATCGAATTAGGATGATGGTTGGGCATGTGGATTTGAGCCATGTGTTAATCCAAGTTCATCCAGAAGTGTGTGCCATCCTGTCTAACACAATGGTTCAATTACAGCTGATGAAATTGCATTATCTTTTGAATCCATCTTACCGTGTTGTCTAGCAATTACTCGCACATATACATCCCATATTCAAGTGCTTTTGTCTCACATAGGCAGTGACAAACTTTAAAAAAATTAAGTGGACTTTTAAATAATTTATTAATAGGAATTTTTAATTTACGGATTTTCTAAGTATGAAATAACCTAGAAGTGTCGGGTAGGTTCAAGGCAAGTTCAGTGGTGTCAACTTCCAATGAAAAAAAAATTTTCCACCTTCTGATAAGAGGCCATTTCAAATATAGTGTTTTAACAGTGTATGAATAACCTTACAGTCAAGAGGATGCCTGTGCAGTTCTGCTTTGTTCTGGTTGGGGTGCAGTAAGGTTGCTAAGAGGTCACCTACTGCTTCAAAACACAGAACTTGGGGGTTTGTGATGGACGTTTTAGCGCCCTGGTGCAAGTGGCTTTACCCAACATTTAGTGCAGATGTGTGTCTGGTCACAGAATGTGTAGGTCCTTTTCCACTCCCCAGCCATGTTGTAGCTGTTGCTTGCCCTGATTTTTTTTTTAATATCTTTTTTGAGTGTTTTTTTTTAAATTTACATGTGAACTTTTTTTTGAATTCTGCGATTAGCCAGATTTCTCCAAATAGCTTTGAAAGACATATTTAAACCATTGGTTTTTAGGCTCTGACTGGCATTTGGGAAAGCTGCAAGAGCATCAGTATAGTCTGGAGTGAACTGAGTAACTCGCTGTGTGACAACAAAGATGATGGTCTGATGGACACTGCTAATATAGGTCTATGATGATGAAATGAAATGTGAATTTGACCTTGTTAGTGTTTTCTCTTTAAATATATATGGTATATAAATAAATGTTACTACTTTATACATGATTTATAGCATTGATTAATGGTAATAAATACATTTCTTACATAGAGGTAGTCCTGCTGGAAATGAGACAGTAATTATTTGAATTATCTTCTAGTAGACAAGTTTTTAGGTGCCCAAGGTTGAGTTACCCTCGAGCACTAGAGGAAAGCGGCTTTCTGGGCAGCTCGCATACCTTCACTCGTTATGCTTGACTAAAATTTCAAAAACATGGATTCAGTCATATGCATCCTTACGTTTAGTTAACATGTAGCAGTGATTACCTTGGAGACTCCCTCAGCTCTGATTTTTAAGTGCTGGCTTCCGTATCTCCATCTGCAATTCAAAAGTGCATTAATATTTGTTTTTCAAACATGAAATGACCTTAACTGTATGCAAAGCTATGAGAGTACTTGCAGTCGGGCACTTGTTATGGGAGAGGACACTGCCAGGTGTATGATTTTGGCTTTTTAGCAAAGTTCTGAACAAACCTTGCATTATAACATGATTGTAGTATAGTTTGGGACAAGCACCTTGAATGCAAATACAGTGAAAACTGGTGTTAGGTTCACATGCAACAATTTGAATTACAATGTTGTCAAAATATCTTCTCCACTTTTAGAGCATTGCCATAATTTTCCATGAAGAATTACTGCCAGGTTGTATCGTCGTGTATTTTAGCAATGTCTAAGCTTTGAGGAATTTTAGGTTAGTAATTTAGAAAGAATTAGACAATTGAATCAGTTTTTATTGCACCAGAGCATTTGTAAAAATTCATGTATCTCATTTGAAAGTACATTTGAGGATAGTCATAGAGATGAAGATGTGTCTTTGTCTTTGAAATCTTTAAATGTAAATTTGCTGTAGTCTTTGCAATGGTAAAACTACACATATCACTTATAAATTCTGTTTATTTTTTGGGTACTTAAATCCTAGGTCAACAACAATAGACGTGAAAGGATTCTGTCACACAGTCCTGTATTTGTTTTTACAAACTAATTTATTATTTTCTGTGGTTAAAAAGTTCCTTAGGCTTAATTTAAAAGAAAGATAAAATCTCAAAAAAAAAAAACCAAACCCAAAGGGGGCTAAATCTTAGTCACCTGAGACTGGATTATATCCCTGAATCTCTTGAGATATTTGAAAGGCTCAGCTCAGATTTCATACATTTTACACCCCTTCTATGAGAAGAAGGACAAGAAAATACTTGCAAATAAAGGTTGCAGGAAAGTTCAAGGAAAAGAGGTTGTATTAGTAAGAAGAACCTGAGTGGGGATCTGCAGAAAACTCTGTAGAGAGGGTTATTGACAAGCACCAAAGAATTTGTAAAGGGTGAAAAAAGAGAATGATGCATCAGTCATAATCTTAAAGACCTTCTGCAGAGATAAATATATTCACATTTGTACATATAAGCTGCTGATTTGTTAATTTGAGGTATAGATATTTTCTAAGATGCTTTATTTTTAAACTCAGCCGCTTGCTCTCTTTCCATGATGTTTATGTACATTAGAACATACCAAAGTTTATGCTAGGGTTTAGCATGTAGGGCAGCTAACATTCTTCCTGAGCCTGTCGTTTGCATCTTCTGATGCAATTTTGTTGACAAGGTCTTTCCAGGCATGCAGGGAAAAATACACTCCCGCGTCTGTTTGGATCATTGGCAGAGGGGTATCTTTCTCAGTAGTTTGTCTAGATGCAATTTCCACAAGAAAGCACTTTGCCTGTAAAGCTTGTACATATAAATCTGCCTCAGCAGGGTGCCTGCAAGTTGTGTCAGGGTCAGCTAGAAAAAGACTAAATCTTCCTGAAACTTGCAAGAGTGTTTTTTTTTCTTTTGGTTGGTTTGCTTTTTTTGTTGTTGTTGTTGCTGTTATTTTATTTTATTTTTTTTTCTCCCGTGGTCTGTCATCCAGAAAGGGATGCAGGCACACATCCCAGCCACGCAGAGCATTGATTGCTTCTGCCTGCAGCGGGGATGCTGTCAAGTTGCTGCGCGAGTGGAGTCCAGTATTGACACAGAGCTGCTGGCCAGCAGCTCCTGCTGCGCCCCGCTCCCGCCATGCCCTGCCGCTAGCTGCTGCCAAGGGGGCTGGAGAGGCCCCGGCGAAGGACCTCACGCCTAGGAGGAGAAGCGCTTTCACGCAAACTGGCCAAAGGAATCCCTGGGTGGACCATGCATGCACACCTTCCCAAGCAGCACAGCTGCTGCAGGGGGTCCGAGGGGTCGGATGCCGGCAGGAACGTGCCTCCAGTAGCGAGGGATGCCCACTGCGCCTGTCACAGGCACCAGCATCCTCCGGGGCTCCAGTATAGCTCTCAGGCACTTTCCTCTTGGGGATCTGGTGGTGCCAGCCAGAACAGAAGCAAATTTGTCCCTCTGTGGGATACTGTGCGGAAGAGCCCCCCTAAATCCCCAGCCAAGCCCCAGGGCAGCCCAGGGGAGCGGTGGTCAGAGTGCGCCTGTGCCCACGGCTGGGCCCCCCCGGTGCAGGTGAGACAATTCTTCACTCTCCAAGCGACTTAGAGGATGCTCCAGGGAAAAAAAAGTGAGGTTTGGTGGTGTCGGCAACTTTTCATGCTGTGTCTTGATTTGTGCTTAGTGGTGACTTCTGGAAAAATGATATGCAAGGGTGAGCTGTCTGTTGGTAATGTCTGTCGTTTGAATATTGATTCGCTGTGGCCTGTGGAAATTGTGGGGTCCTCTTGGAAGTGTTTTCTTGTTAAAATGTTTTGATTTCTACCTCCAGGTTCTATAGGCTTTGTATTCCATTGTGTTGTGTAAAGAAAGGATGTGTATTTTCCTTCCATGTAATGGGTTTTGTCTGCTTCTGTCAACAGTTTATTTTCAAATATTGCATGAAGTTAATAAGGATATTTTAAATACAGAACATTGGGGGGGTTGAGGTCAGATTTTTTAATAAGTGAAAGTGTGACCTGTTTTTTCTCTTTTGAACTTCAAATGTAATTGAAATCTTTAAATAAATATGAAATAGCTCTTTAGCTTTCACAAATCTACAGATTTTTATTTAAACAGCAAGGCAGTGTATTTTAAAATAGAAACAAACTAGGGTCTAGGGTGTGTACAGATACCTGTAAGCAGTTAGACTGAGAATGATTACACACCAGATAAGCCAGCACTGTGAAACAGAAATCACAGTGATGCTCATATGATGGTTAATATTAAAAAGCATTAACACTTCCTCCACTCATGCATGTTTTCATTTATCCCTTAAAAAATTTAAGCTCATTCAAAAGCTTTGCATTATGTCAACATCAAATCCTTTTGTCATAATTTCACTCTAAAAAAAACAGAATTTAATGTTGAAAGAGGTTTTGAGATATATGTTTACTTACTGAAATAGTATACACTAGAGTTTAACTAGCCTTAGTGCACCCTCTCTAGAGATTAAATCAATTCTTTGATGGAAATGGTCTTAATGTATTTTCACTGAACAGAAAAAAGGCAAAGGATTGCCAGATAGTGTAGCTGTACTTTATCTTGTCTTCTGGTCTCAAAAAGTGATGCGCTGTTGACTGAAGGTGATTGCTACAGATAAAAAACTTCATTTTTTGCCTCAAATCTATTATCAGGTGGAAAAATGAAGCTTTCTGATATATTTTGGAGTGACCAAAATGTTGCCTGTGACTACAGTATGTTTTCTGTCATATACAAAGCACATGTGACTGTTTATGCTGGAATAAAAACAGGGTTAAAATAATATATAAAACTAGTCTTTGTTGTAATTTTAATTATACAAAGCTCTAAATATTTTCTTAGGCACTGAAGATTTTGTTTTGGAAAAACCTTGAAGGAAAAAAAGTACAAAGAAAAGAGTTCCTGGGTTTTCAAAGGTATAGAATTTATAAAGAGAAAAAGAAGGAGGGATTTTAAAAAAAAATAAAAATAAAAAAAATAAAGGCCAATTCTAAGACTACTTCAGCATTTAAGTTATAGATGCATTGTAAAGTTACTCCAGGATTTTCAGTGCCTTTGTAATCACATCCACTTGTGTTTAGATAATATAAAATTGTTCAGGTGTATATCCTTCTATTTAATTTTGAGCTCTGCATTGTGAACTTTCTTTACTGAACACTCTTAACTCCCTTATTCTGTTTAGGAAAGTCCCCTTCTTGGGTTCTGCCTATAATGAATCAATCTGCCATCAATCACACTGATGTTCTGTGCCTAGGGATGGACAGATGTACTTACCCTGGCAAATACTTGGTGGTTTTTGTGTCACGGAGTTGTGAGATAGTTTGTTTTAAATAACAAACTGTCTTTTTTTCTCTGTGCAAAGTAAGCACTGTGAGAGCTATGGGAAAAAAACGAAAGAGTGTGTATATATGTGTGTATGTGTATATTATTGTATACAAATACACTTAGACAATCATTTCATCAATTATATTGCATAGATGCAATATGGGAAAACATTATAGAGCTGCCCTTAATAATTGCCCTTACTTGGGGGTACAAGTTGAAGTCAGTGCTTTTTTTTTGAGGGCTATGTTGACTGGGAAAACTGTTACCTTTCTTGACAAAATAAGAGCAGTAGTGAGTTCTATTTGCTGGCCTTAAAAAAGGAAAATTTATTTGAAATTTTCATCTTATGTGTAACTGTGATAATAAATATGCTAATGACAGCTTCAAAGGTGAAAGGTTTTTTTTTCTGTAAAGTTCTGAGCAGATTTTTCTTCTGTTAGCCATTTTTGGGAGAGACTACCTTCTTCAAGCACAGGGAAGACATAACATCTTGGAAAAATCGCTTCTTGATGACTACTATAGTACCAAATTTCATGCACAGGTCCTTAATTCCTAGAGTGTGTACTAGACAGCTGTCGCTAATGTACACTTTGTCATCCTGATCCTGATAAAAATGTTGATTTTTATTGCTAAGGACATGGCTGCATTTTTTTTACCAGTTCCTTCTTCTCTAGTATGTCAGATGAAAGAATGGCACCCTGGTTTTATTAATACTTTAACTGTCTTAGAAATTCTGCTTTGCTAGCTTGCCTATTTGTGTTTTCTTGTAGTTCCATGTTGAGTCATGGGTAGAAAAATGCTCTCTATATATCCAAACAGAAATTCCCTTGGAATTAAAAAAAAAAAACCAAACCCCAACAAACCCACAAACCCCTCTTAATTTTGAAAGTGAGTTGAAATAAAGTTTAGATGTTAATTTGATTCCAAGACCTAATTTGGTTTTAACTTCCAGTCCTTTCTAACAAATTCATTTACAGCTCTGTTTCCTTTATTTAAAAGTAAAAGAAAAAAAGAACAAATGAAAAAGAAGTTAATAGGGAAGTTTTATATGTCCCTGTTGCCTAGAAATATTTCTTGCTTCTCTAGCATTGTTAGTATCATGGACTCATATAATTTGTGTGATTCGCTCAGTGATTTTGTATCTAAAGCCAGTGTTATGTTAACTATGAGATATCTGACTGATTTTTTTTGGGGGGGGGGTGGGGTTGGAGCGGTGTGCAGAGGCAAGGAGGTGACCTGACATTTTCCACGGGTCATTCTAACATGGGATGTAGTTTTTAACATTTAACACAACAACATAACGTTGGCACATATATACTGGGGGTACATATAATCTATGGATTAATCAGATTAGAAATGTATGATAACATGGGTAGCTGAAGGTGTGCAATGGACAGCAGAAGGGATGGAGGGATAGGAGTCTGTATCACCCCGATGATTATACGTTGAAGAGGAAATTGCAGAGATGCAGCAGCTGTGCTTGTTTTAAGAAGTTCAAGGTATAAATTTTACTTCATGTAGTCTATATGAAAGAAGGCTTCCTCTAAACAACTTTCCAATCTGTGTGGAACTGCACGTTTTCAGACTCCTAGAGCTCAATATTGTTCTGGTAAAGGGAAAGGAAGAGGTAGAAGTGAATTCCCATCTTTGGCTGTTTCCCAGTTCAGAAGACAATATTGGACTCGACTTTAACTCAGCTAACTCTATTGGCTACTAAATTTTTCATCCTTCTGTTTTGAAATGTTTTCAAGCAAAACTTCCTCATATCAGCTAGTATCCTGCATGTGGCATCTGACAAAATACATGCATGTGTTTCGTTTTGAAAACTTACATAGAAGTGTAATTTTTCACATAGTTTTAGATAATTTCTTGTCAATGTCAGCCTCGACTTTTTCGCTTGCTTGGTTTTTTCCAGCAAGATCAGAAAAAAGGGTTTTTTGCAGTGGCCTTTAAAAGTAATAGCATCACTGAGCTGTTTTGTTACCTGGTAGAGAGGCTTGTGAACTAAATCCTAGTTTATAGATGTGGCATGACTTAAAAAAAGGCAGTGAGCAGCTAAATTCTGAAGTATCTGCTAAGAATGGTCTTTTGTCTTGGAAGGCCTTTGGTGCTAGTGCTGAAATTTCAGTACATCATTTGAGAGCTCTTTGCATGGTGAGATGATGTAAGATGCTTCAAGGCATTCTGCTATAGTACTGGGGCAAAAGCTCTGTTCCAAAAGATACTGGCTCTGCTGACAGTATAAAGAAATTATTTGTCATCAGTTATGTTTTGAAAGCTTAGATTACTTCTTTCAGGGTCATGGATTCCCATTGCAACCAACCATTCTTCTGTCATGTCACTCCTGGCAATGGAGGTACATATTGCTATTTTAGTCAGCTTAAGGGAGATCTTTCCACTCTAATTTAGTATGTTTGAGTGCCACTAAAATACAAGTTAAAGGAGAGCAAATTAATGCTGTTTATTTGGCTTTTAAACTTTTCTTTTCTTTTCTTTTCTTTTTTTTTTTTTACTCTTCAAGGCTATTGAGAGCTAGATATTGTGAGTCCAGAGTTAAAGATTTGATGTAATTCTTGACATTGTTAAGAAGGATGAAACATAGGGGAGTAACTGGCCAATTTGTAATGGAGAAAGTAGTTCATATCCCATTCTCAGGCTGGTATGCTCTTATCAATGGATTTAGGCGATACTTCCTAAGTTTTATGAAGATGTATCTTAACTCAGCATCTTGCCTCGGATGGATCATTGTGCTGCATTTATAGGAGTAGACGCATTTGTACATCTTTTAAGTGACAGCTGCACAAATTGCTGACAATGTTTCAAAGCAAAAACACAAAAGCTCTTAGCATGTTCTTTTACAAGATGAATAATAGTGTTCTAATGTTTCCTTTATCTAGTCCCACTGGCTGACAGAGGACTTTGAGAAGTCTACAGCATCCTCGGTGACATTCATATCTGATGGTCTCCCAGGGCATCTGCTTTAGAAAACATTATGCTTTTACATTCATGTTTCACCTATTTCTTCTACCAAAATCACAAAAGTGGTGTTAATACTGAATTCACAGCATTTAGGTTATATTTGGCAAAAAAAAAAAAAACAGAAGGTCAAAGATTAGCAGGGGTGGCCTTTGAGTCCCCTACATTGAGGTTAGCAATCTTGTTAGAGAGGCAGGGAATGTTCCCACTTGGAAGTAACATGAAATATTGCATAATATTTGTAGGCAAACACCATTCCCTTAGGGTAAAGACTGTTCGTGTGATTCCAGTTTGAAATATGGACATGATGTGTCATGAAAAGACCAGAAACTAAACATGCTGGTACACTTTTTGGACTTTCTCTAGAACATAAAGTTTTAAAAAGGAAAGCAGAAAAAAAGAAAAGAAAGAATACCCCAGCACTAGTCACGGTTGGTCCTCTGCAAACTCAGGAGCCTTGGGATGTGTCATTCGTTCCAGATTTTCCACGATGTCTCAAAGGGGCATTCAGTCACCTCTGCCTGGATTGATAATGTAGCATTGCTTTGCAAAGGCCATTGGGCGTATAAGAAAAGTGGATATTCTTTGCTTTTCTTGTATGCTATTCTGTCTCCTTCTATTAATGAATTAGGTCTTTCATCAGTGTTAATATTTTTGATAATACATAATTTTAAGACGCAGCAAAGACAGCTGAGAAATAGGCAGTTACACAGATGATGAAAGTGTTTGCGTGCGAGATGATCTGTACATTTTCATATAAATACTGAAAAGGAAAATATATGCTACATACTGTACTAACCAATGATTGTAAAGATTTATAGTTTATCTGCACACATTTTGGCTCCTGCTGATTTTTCAGTCATAAATATGTTAATGCTTAATTTGCATGATTTGTTGCACTGTATTTAGATTTGCATTTAATTAATCCCATGTTTCAAAGCTTCTCCTCCTAGATGCCTGAAGAAGCCAAGAACATTTTCTCCCCTTGACACATAATTTGGCTTCTGGGATTTTCAGGGGGGATGAAAGAAGGCATGGGAAGGGAATTGTAGAATTTGGAAGGGGCTTGTTTGTAGCATCAGTAATTGGCCACAACGGCACAAGTGCTCTGATAGTCCTCCTGCTATTGATAAATTTCTCTAATACTTGGCATGTGCATTCATCCACGGATAAACTGTTCATCATATTTGAGAACAGAAGGGCATTTCCCTGGGACCAGACTGGCAGAGGCCAAAGGGATTAAAACAATTTTTTTTTCTTTTTTAAAATTTTTTAAATTTTTTTTTCTCCCCCTTTTTTCTTCTCCCCTTTTTTTTTTTCTTAGCTTCTTCTCATAGTCTGCCATGTAACCCACTCCCGGGAATATCCAGGCATTTTCACGTAGCAAGCTGCTTACCATCACAGTAACTTACAACACAGGAAAGTCTTCGATCTTGTCCTGTATTCCTCTGGTGGTACATGACACACAAGAGGATTTCAGTTTTCCAGCCTCTTACACTGACTCAGGAGGTTATAGGTTGCTGGAACTGCTTTGTGTCATGTCAACAGGAATGATAGACTGGATGCTCCCTGACTAATGGGATGGGGGAAAAAAAAAAAAAGATTGCCTTATTGATGACAGGAATAAAAGACTTGCTACCCTGGTTTTGCTTTCTGTCTAATCCTCCACTACATTTGAGTTAGGTATTCAAAGATGCAAAACCTTTACATCAACTCAACAAGGTGGTTTTGGTCTAATCGAAACAAAATCGGTGAAGGATGCTGCATGACAGTTTATAGCTGGATGCTGAGCGGTGGCTAAGGTTGAGATAGAATTTGTCTCAGCTATTTTGGCATGACTTGAAGATGCAACCTGAAAATTGGTTTCTGTTTTGGAAATGGCTATCTGTACTGTTCTGGGGTATTTGAATCAACTGTGAAAATGCCAGAGTTCCCTACAAAAAAACCTAAAGGGAGTTTCTGGTTGCAGTAATGACAGGATTTACAGAGTTTGCCAGTTTAGCTCTCTGTTTCCTCATATCTGCGTGTGGCTTTTGGATGAGGGATAACAAAAATAAAGCCAAAAAAGACCAAAAAAAAGTATTATGGATTAGATTACTTTGGTTTTGAGAACTGTATTTGCTTTGAAATAGGCCATAGATTGTTACAATAGGCTTTATAAATTAAATAGCATATATTCATTTACCTTTCTGTATAAGTATTTTTTTAAAATTGATGCAGTTAATCAGATGAATCAGCTCAATGATCACCTAATTTCAAAAATTCCCATTGTTTTGAGTTAGAAGTAAAGTGATCAAAAAGGACTTTTTAATGTATTCAAAATACAGGTTCTGTAATATCTAAAATGAACATCAGAAAAACAAACAAAATAATCCTTTTCGTAAATTCCAGTTCTGGTATAAGCTTTCTTTTCAGTCACAGGAGCCGGCTATGAATGCAGTACAAAGTCCAGTTTAGAAAAATAACATCTGGGGTTTTTTTAGATATATTGTACTTTTAATATGGAGTTTTACCCTTCTGATTAGGTATTTGTACAAGGAGAAGCAGGTTTCTTCAGCAGCTGAAATTGCTCATATAATTGGTCAAACAGAACATCAGACAAATGATTTGCATTTTGCATTTCAAATGAGAGCAGGACGGAGCAGTGCCACAGGCTTCCCGTTACTACCATGATAGAGCAGTGATGCTGCACTCAGGTATAAGGACAGTTTAACAGAGTCTTTTAAGATTCCTTGTTTACATCTCTTTAATTCTGATCAACACATCCTCCATACCACACTGGTACCACGCTCACAGAATCCTTTGCTGTTTATCCGTGTGCTGGTTTGTCTGAGATCTTACATTGCGGTCATCACTCACCTGACAGCTGAGCACATTAAATATTTATCGAAAATGTGAGTAAGGTCTAAGATCTGTTTTTACTTTCCTTCCTTCTGTAGGGTCTATTTTGTGAAGCTTTGTGAAGGAGAAGTGCAGCTGTGCTCCACTTAAGAGTATCTACCAGAGGAGGGGAGCCCTGGCCCTACACTTTGCTTCCTTCATTGTGCCACTTTGTATGATTGCGTACAGAGAACTGACACGCTAGAAGGTTGAACCACTAAAAAAAAAAAAAAAAAAAAAAAAAAAGAGGTGTTTGAGAGACCTATTTCATGGCCCAGCTTGATGTCCACTAGCACAGCTTCTAGCACCAGCACAGTGCTGAGAGCAGAAGCATATGACAAGGGACATGTCCCAGAAGATAGCACTCAACTGCCTCTTTCAAAGGTACTCACACTTAATGTGCGACCTGAGGTGTGCGTTGGGGTTGTGACAACACAAGAGCTCCTGAGGGCCTCCCTGTGCTAAGTGCAGAAACTTGTACCAAGCTCTTTGCTACCCCCAAGAACTAAAAATAATTATGTTTCACTTCTAAAATGGAGAGTTTGGGGGACACCTTGTTCCCTTTCCTTTTCTATTCTCAGTCTCTGTTGAGCAGGCACATCTGGGTTCTCTCAAAATCTGTCCATCTTGCAGTCATGAGTAGAGAAGTCGCTTGTCATGGGTCAGTTGTTGCAAATGAATTTAGCTGTGAGAGACCACAGACAGGCAGATGGACTCAACAGGCAAATAACATTTTCCAAGAAGAACCAAAAGTTCTTATGTAGGTAGTCAATAAGAAGACAATAAAAGAATCAGAGCCCTGGTCTCACATTCTCTCTAGGGCTGATGCTGTCATGTTTGCGGCTGTGTTCTGGCTGGACTTTGGCCTTTGTCCACCAGTGGCTTGCTCAAGTGTAAATGTAGCGGAAAGTGCTTTAGGTGTGTAGAAGAGACACACCTTTGTTTTATTTTCCAACAGTTTACTTCTCCAATACAAGTTTTTTATGCAACGTAGTAAGACATAGTTTGAAAAAAAAATCCACAAACCAACCAGCCAACCAACCACAGTTACTAAAACTTACACCACGTAGTACTGAAATACACATCTTCAGCTTATTAATATTTTTCTGGCTATTCATCCTGCTAATCTGTAGGCATTTGTATATGAAACCCATGAAAACTTTTGCAGTAATTATATTCCTTCAGTTATTGACAACGGTATATCCTTAGTGCCCATTTATTTAATTTTTCATGAACTGCTTTTTAGCATTGCATGTTCAGAGCTGAATAACGGTATCAGGGGATTGATTATGGGTAGAACTTTTCTGCAGGTGAATAACCAGTAACAATTGGCTAGAGATGTAGTCGCAAAATTTGGGGAGGAGGTTAGAAAATGATGGCAGAAGGTGCCACATCTTCATACTTTCAATGAGCCTAATTTTTGGAAACACTCACTTAGCTAGGCATCACTGAACACAATCATTGGGCATTTCTGAAAAATCTGGCTTATAGGATTTTCATCAACTTTGAAAACATTCGTAGTCTGCTATGATTATAATATTTTTAATCATTATTATTTAAATCTTTAATTATTTTAAAGAAATGAAGCCCTACAGAAATATGAGGAGGGGCAACACCAGTTTGTTGCAGTTTAATTTGACTATTTCTATTGTATATCATAAGCAGAGTCATGATATACTGCGGTTGCCTCTGGGGTAGTTATTAGCTTGCTCAGCCACTGCAAGTATAAAAGCAGTAGCAAGCTGATCACTTCTGCAGGCATAAATCTGCAAAAATACTGCATTTTGTAGTTCTTTTTTTCTTTGAGTTGTCATGGCAGTATTCTCAGTGGATCTTCTGTTTTTACTGAGATGCATTTAAGTCTATATAGTCAGCACAAACTTGGAACTCATCCATTACCCTTTAAATAATTTGTGCTGAAAATTGAGGTTATCACTGCTAGTTGTTCTGGTTTAATCACTGGTTGTTGCCTAACAGCTAAACTAGTCCATGTATCAAGAAATAAAACATTACATTAATCATATGGAGAATACAGAAAGGAGTGAATCAGCTCTTTGTAGTGGATGAAAATGCAGAATTGCGGAAATATTTTGCTGAATGGCCAAAACCCAAAAAACTTCCAATTTGTACTTCTTGGGTCCTTGTATCTTCTGATGGTAGCTCTTGTCACATCTAACCAAAAGGTTGCCGTTTGCTCATTTTCTGTAATGCCCTTTCAAAACACATTTTGCTACTACGGAAATTTACTACTTGTTTTTCTTCCCACCTTTACCCCTTTCTGACTTATTTTTGAAAAGCCTCATTACTTCTATATAATTTTTTTTTCATACCTCATCTGTATTTTCACATTTTTGAATGGCTTCCAAAACAGTAGTGGAATTACTAGGTTTACCTGTATGCTCTTTGTCTTATTTCCAGATGGAAGTCTTTTTTCTTGTGGTTCACTTGCCAGCATTTGTCCTCAGGTGATAATAACTTTAATGTACTTTATGCCAGTTTCTATTTCATCATGTTACCTCTTGCACTTGAGGGTTCAGCAGATCTGACATAACAGCGAAAAAGCAAAAGGGAAGAGAATTGCCACAGCAGAAACATTTGGTGGCAGAGGGATGAGGGGTAAAGGAGCTTGTTTTTTGTTTTATTTATAATAATAGCAATAATAAAACCGCAAAGACGAAGGAAATTCTTTTTGCAATCTGAGATATTAGTTGGTGTTCAACAAATACCCAGGGGCAGGAAAGGTGATCAAAGCAAAATTGATCCTGTTTGTGTTTTCTTCAGATGTCATTACTGCCTGATGTCTTGACACTTCTTAAAGTGCCTCGGAGGGAACAGCTACATGATTCCTTTGTTCTCTGATATATTTGTGAGTTAGGTCAATGTTCATTTGATTTCAGGCTGGGAAGGCTGAGGCAGAGAGGTTAAATTGTGAGGATTGCAAATAAAACAAGGGGGTGGGGGCTTTACATTTTCAAGCCCTTTATCATAGCTTAGTCCTCTAGGCAGGACTGAAGCTAGACTGGGCCAGCCTGCACTATTTGTTGAAGTACTCTAATTTTTAGCTGGTTTATGCTGGGTTTTGGCTAACCCGTCTATGTGGAAGACTATCTGGAATCTGTTCTCTGTTGGACCATCAAGGGCCTTTGCTGTTTGTGACCACCATGGAGGTGTGGCACCCAGCCCGGTTCCCTTGCTGAGAATCTGTACTTCCTAGATCCATGAGCCTTTATATCTTGATAGGATTTACATCTTTTCGAAGTTAGTGGTTCTTCATGTGTACTGAAGAAAGCTTTGCAGGGGGTAGTGAGGCCTTTGCTGAAGTGGGTCAGTTTGCATCAGCTCATTCAACCTGTGAGAAAATTCAGCTAAAGGAAGAGCTATAGTCTTGGGACCATGATTGGGTGTACAATGCAATTACTCAGCCACAGAATCACAGAATCACAGAATGGTTTGGGTTGGAAAGGACCTTAAAGATCATCTAGTTCCAAGCCCCTTGCCGTGGGCAGGGACATCCTCCACTACCCAAGGTTGCTCAAAGCCTCATCCAGCCTGGACCTTGTACTTGACCTTCTTGAACTTCGTGAGGTTTGCATTGGCCCACCTCTCAAGCCTGTCCAGGTCCCTCTGGATGGCATCCCTTACCTCCAGCATGTCGACCGCACCACACAGCTTGGTGTCATTGGCAAACTTGCTGAGGGTGCACTCAGTCCCACCATCCACGTCACCAACAAATATGTTAAACAACTTTGGTCCCAGTACCAACCCCTGCAGAACACCATGTTTCACTGGTCTCCACTTGGACATTGAGCCATTGACTGCAACTCTTTGGGTGCAACCATCCAGCCAATTCCTTATCCACTGAGTGGTCCTGTCATCAAATCCATGTCTCTCGAATTTAGAGATAAGGACGTCATGCAGGACAGTGTCAAATACTTTGCAGAAGTCCAGGTAGATTACATCAGTTGCTCTTCCCTTATCCACCAACACTGTAACCTCATCATAGAAGGCCACCAAATTTGTCAGGCATCATTTGCCCTTAGTGAAGCAGTGTTGGCTGTCACCAACCACATCCTTATCTTCTATGTGCCTTAGCCTACCTTCCAGAAGGATCTGCTCCATGATCTTGCCAGGCACATGGCACTAATTCTTCAAGCCTTTCTGTGAACACAGAATGGTTGTTTCGGCAGTTTGATTTGACCTCATTGCTGGGATGCTGTGCAGAGCTGGACAACACTGTGTAACCGGTTCTTGTATTACTGAATTGGTAAAGCTGGAATAAGAGGAGAAAATACTGAAAATGTAAGAAGAAAATAATGACAAAAAGTCATTAAAAATTGCTGAAACTTCTTAATATTTTTCTTCAGGGTTATCTGAAAAGCAAAAGTTCAATAAGAAGCGATGCCAGCAGAGAAGAGAGTGAAAACTTTTCAGACCAGGGTTCAGCACAGTGCCTAACACTGTTCCCAAAGCACACTGATATAGTCTATGTTAGTGGGATTTGGCATTACTGGCGATACTTTGAATGCTGAAGTGAACCCTAAATTTAAGTACCCTGATGAACTGGGACCAAAGTGTTACTCTAACCTGTAATTAGATTGACTGAATAGATGTTTTTTTTAGTTCATGCTATTGTCTTTTCCATTTCTATGTAAAAGTAAAGAAAAAGAAGAAAAATCCTTAAAAAATCCATCTCATATGTAAATTGTCAGGATTTCAAAAAAAATGTGTTTCAAAGTTGATTTTGTCAAATGCACAGAAAATGCTACTCATGTATTTATTTATAATTTTTAGTTTTTCTTGAAGTTACAGTAACAAAATTGACAGATGAGAGGTAGAAAGAAAATTATATTTTTGTAGACATCTTGCACTCAGATTCAATCCACCAAAGGAGTTCAAAGGCCACAGAAGTCAATTTTAATTACTGTGATGACTGATCTTTGACACCCACACCACTAGTGGGAAAAGCTAGTATAGTAGGATTTCAGCTGATCTGAGAGTGTTATAAAGCAGTATTACTGCCTCTGGTTGTTGGATGCAAAAGTTCAGCCATTGTGATGCAAGGGTTTTAGGCTGGAACTTCGCAGTCATTATACTGTTCTAATTTCCCTCAGACTTAAACAGCACGCACATGTCTACAACCATACATAAATACAGCTGTATGTAAAATTGTGTGGCTCTATAGTTCTTACTCTTCTAATGTAAAATACTTATAAAATGAACCACTCACTTATCTGAGTCATTTCTTCTTAATGTATTAGATGTTTGTAAACAACGAACTGGTGAAACTCCAAAGCAGCTTTATGGAGGCTATCCTCTACTAAAATTCATTTTAAAAATTAACCATTTTAATATTTCATAGGAAGGCAGCAATCCAGTTGGAGAGATGTAAAAGGGTGAGGTGCAGTTAAGTAATTTCTAAATTCTCTGCTGGAGACATACTCGGGTATTCCCAGCTGATCTATTACAACAAATTATAAAAAGTAATCTTACTGGTTGAATTATTTAACATTTACTTGATTGACAGCACTACTTGTTTTCATAGAAATAAATATGCATTATAAACGGCATTACACATATAAGGCATAAAGGAACCTGGAGTGCTATTTTTCCTATAAAACATGAAGGGTTACCTAGGACAGTTGTGTCTTTGTGTATAAACTGTGTGAGCTTTTATTTGATGTAGTTGCATCAGCTTATGTGATACTTTGATCTTTATTCAGTATGAGTTCTTTATTCATGTTTTGTCATCACTGTCATGACCTGAGCTATTGTATGTCTGCAGTGGTTTTTCAGAGAGAATGGAAAAGCTTTAGGTATTCTATAAGATCATTTTTTTAAATATGATGGAAAGTCTCCTGAAATGTGCTGTGACTGGAGGTATGGTAGATCAAGTCGTGATGGGTTGGCCCCAGCTGGCAGCCAAGCACCCACACAAGGGCTCACCCCCTGCCCCTGCAGCAGGGAGGGGGCACAATAGAAAGAACAGGAGTGAGAAAGGTCGTGAGTTGAAATAAAAATAGGGAAGTTGCTCACCAGTTTGTCACAGACAAAATAGCTTGGGGAATTTAACTCAATTTATTGCCAGTTAAGGTAAACATTTAATTAGTGAGTTGGGTATTTAGAAACAAAAAAACACTTATGGAAAAGCCCTCTCCTCCCACTTGCCTAGTCACAGCTTCACTCCAGACACCTCTCGTCCCCCTTGTCACTGCAGGTTACACTCAGTCCCCCTGGTGAGGTGACAGGCGGTGCAGGAGGTTGGGATCAGGACACATTGGTTTCCTTCTACTGCTCCTTCCTTTCTTCTGCTCTTTTCCTCCTCACCAGTGTGGGTCCTTCATGGCCAGAGTCCCTCTGGGGAGCACCTGCTTCAGCATGGGCTTGTCCATCAGCTCCAGCCTCTCGCCTTCTCTGCCAGACAGTCCCTCCTACTTCCCTCATTCCCTTCTCCTCAGCATTTTCCCTCCTTTATTAAATGTTTTCACCGAGGTGCCACCAGCTTGGCTGATGGGCTCAGCTGTGTCTGTCACGGTCTGTTTGGATCTCTCAAATTTACAGGACAAGGTGCTCTGTAAATTAATACTTTATTTTATGAGCTCATTAAAAAAATATAACAAACTAGCTTTAATGATTTTCACAATAAGGGATCTATTTTATGTCCTAAAAGATAACAGCTTAATCGTTAGCTATTCAAATTGATGAAGAACTGGCTAATTATGTATGTTCTCACTTGTAGAATTATGCTTCCACTTTTCTGAGAAGCAAATGGTACTGATCATGTCATGAGATGATGCAAACAACCATCTTGGGTGAAACTAAAGGTCTGGTCAAGCCGTTGTAAATAACGTACTGAATGTCTATGGAAGGGGTTTTTAAGGAAAGGAAAAGTTACCTGCTCCTTGGTACTTATAGTTCACATATTTCAGAATTTCCACTAAATGAACATGTTCGTTTGGTAAAATAAGACATTTTCTAAAATATGCTTTGCAAGGATACTGCATTTTAGTTAGTAATGAAGTATTTTTGCAACATTTAAATTAGCATAGAATTTTCTTGTTAACCGAAGCAATAGTAGGTGCAGGGACAGAGGGGAGAAGCAGCTCTCAGTCTCCCTTTCTTCATCTTCACTCTGCAAAACTACATGGGTTTTTCTTCAAAGTCTCCTTTGTGGTTTTTTCAGAAGTTGGTTTGCTCAGGAAAAGAATACAGTTTTTACCTTAGGCTGTTTACCTTTTTTTTTTTTCTTTGAAAATTTTTATATGAATTTTTTTAAGAAACTGCTCATCAAAAATGTATTTATGCTACATTGTGAAAGGCTTTCATGTTTTTTAAAATAAAATATTTAGTTCTAAACTAGGCAAAGCTTTAGGACTTTTTCATGTTTTTTCTTTCTTTTCTTTTTTTTTTAATCAGTATTAGTTGTTAAACTTTACTTGATTTTTCAAATATTTTTCATCTTTCTGACATTGTTTTCCAAGTTAACATTGACTATGAGTATTTGGAGTCCTAAAATGAGTTGTTACTAGAAAACAAAAAGAAAAGGTTTAATACACAGGGAAGGAAGTTTAAGGCCATTTCTTTCCTATTGTGGTCCCTAGTACTATGTAGCATTCAATTTCTCTTCTCTCACTCCTTCTCCCGCTGCACAAATAATTGCTTCCTACTTCCTTTTGGAAATCTGATTCTACGAGAATGTGAGGAATTGGGGAATAGAAAAGTTTTTATTTCCAGTATTTCATCTTTCATACCGGATATTTCCATTTCATTATGACTGCCTAGCAACTCTGATGTTCAGATTTGCTTTAGAGCTTCTTTGGCAAAGGGTGATGTCTGGTTCCAGAAAATATGTGTAGTATCAGTCTTTGAGAGAATTGTCTGAGCAGACAGCCTGTGTGTACGCTATGCGCTCATCCCAAAAAGATGTTGTTGTCACTAAAATCCTGACCTTACTGAAATCTTTGAGAAATTTGAAATATTGACATTTTTTCTATGCGCTCTGGATTTTATCATGGGAAAAACAAACATGTCTGTCCACTGATGGACGGAAATCCTGTCCTTTCTGCACTATGATAGTGCCACCCATCAGTGCAGGGAAAATGAACCTGGACAGGTAAGGAGAAATCTCTTTTTGGCAATGGAGGCTGGAATAGCAACCTTTGGGAGAGACAAGAACCATCCATTGCTATGCTGTGGCTGTTAGGGTAGTTTTCTTGGATTTAGTCCACATTAAACAAATCTATGTAGGTTGATTCTTACCGTTTGTAACAAAAAGTCTTTGCAACACTTTTTCTCGTGCCAATTCTGTACTCGGTACCTTTCAAATTTTCCCTCTGTTCATGAACATATTTTGGCTCTGATTTTAAGGGGGTCT
Organism: Pterocles orientalis; assembly: GCA_011057875.1. Classification (NCBI taxonomy): domain Eukaryota; kingdom Metazoa; phylum Chordata; class Aves; order Pterocliformes; family Pteroclidae; genus Pterocles; species Pterocles orientalis. The sequence goes on along the minus strand of WKFP01014837.1, from coordinate 964,030 downwards.
GAGAGTCCTTGCTGCACTGAAATAAAAAATATAGGGACATCTCCTGGTTTTCTGAGGAAAACCAGCTGTGAAGAATTTAGTCCTAGATAACACAAAGGGAACATTTTAATTTTCACACATGTATTTTCACTTCTGAATAGTGAAACACCATCTAGTTAGGCAGTTGCACAATTATCCCAAAGAGAAACAGCTGTCTCAGCTCTAATCTTGCCCTCCTATCCTTCCAATAAGGCTTTTTGATTAACTTTTTATTCTTAGGATAGCAATTTGTACCAAGGATCTAATTAAGAACTTTATGTAACACAGCCAAAGTCCTCCTTTTGCAAGTCTGTCTCACCTCAGTCCTACTAATCTTGCAGCTTTCGGTATGAAGCATTCTGAAATGTCTGATATTTCAAGCTATCTCTACTGGTTGAAAACAATTTCAGCTATTGAGAATCAGGAACAAGATTCATTTGATTCTTTTCTCCCGGTAAGGAAAACTGTAACATATCTCTGAAGTAAAGCATGTTTTTAAAATCTAAATTCTGGGAGTTAGGCATTTTTTGGGGAGAGAAATGGCTTAAACTGACCTTCTCTGTTGAGCTGAATGATCTCAAACCTCTGACCATAGGGCTTCTGTGTTTTTTACAGATGAATGGGTGAGTGGGAAAGAACAGTCTTTAATAAAAGCTGGTGATTTATGGGGAGAAAATGCATTGCTCTATATACCTGAAGTTAAAGGATAGTGCCAACATTTCTATTTTATCATTAATTTAATGATAAAGAAAATAGATAGCTACATTACATATGATTCTTATTTCCAGAAAATTATATAGTTGAGCTGTAGCTTTTAAGTGAAAGAGTATTTATCAACTGTATTTAATAAATATAAATTGAACATATGGGTACTACTGCTTATCACCAAACGACATACAGTAATATGACATTGTATATTGTGATAAAATAAAACAATTGAGTGATCTCTTCCATGTTTACATCAATATGTGCCACTAATTTTAATCATATTTTACTTCCAAATATTTTGAAAAACATTTATATTAGTGTCGTGCACTGGAAATATTTATTTTCCCATATGCAGTAGCAGATGCAGGATGATGCTTTCGGTGCTAGGGTTAGTTCAGCCAAGACAGAGTGTGCTGGAGAGGAAAGAAAAGATTATCTTGCTTTCTTCTATGTGTCTTCATTTCATGTGAAATATAAATTTGATGGGGTATCTTTAAATGAAAATACACTAAATATTGTGCAGAAGAGATGTATATCTGAACTGTCAACAACCTGAAGAATTATGTAGGTACTAACTGTATCAGCTCAGCATTGTGCTAATAAGGGAGCAAAACTAAGTGCCTCCAATACCAGATGGGTTGATAGCAAAAGATGCTCAGACCCCTGCTTGTGTGTGAGTAGAGAGCTTATACTGTAATTGAAGAAGACATTTCAAAATGTGTCACAAAGACTATAGTAGCATGTGAAGGATGGACTGACTTTAACTTTGGAGTCTCTTCGTTTCTCCTTGTTACGGCTGCCCTAAAAAAACTACTGTCTCCCGCAGATTCGGTGTTCTTGCTGTAATATTTTCTATGTCATTTTTCTCCTATTCCTCTGAAGCACACGATGTTCCCATTTCTTGTCCTCCCAACTAAACATTTATTTAGTATCAGGGTCAGGTCTGCAGTGGGGATTTTATATGTTAGTGCTCAGAATTGGTGCACCCGCCTGTGAAGTTGGTTAGCTTTTGGAAAGGACCGTCAGATTAGGTGTTAATTTTCCCCAGACGTCCCATGGCGAAAATCAAGATTTACAACAGGCTGAGAACGGTAAAGCTGATATTTCTGACAGGTACCATGATTTACTGGATGAGGGGGTGTCCTGGTTTCAGCTGAGACAGTGTTAACTTTCTTCATAATAGCTAGTAAGAGGCTGTGTCTTGTATTTGTGCTGAGAAGGTGGCTGGTAACTTACTGATGTTTATAGTTTCACTGTGCCAGACAGGAGAAGCTGTCAGGGAGCACAGCTCCAGCTACTAGCCTAGGATTCGATTTTAGGTTTAGGATTGAGACCGAAACTGGCCAACAGCCTATTCCATATCATGCACGACATGCCCAGAATGTGGGTGAGGGCTCTCTGGAAGCTCATCCATTTTTGCTCTGGTCCCTCTCCCAGGGTTGTCTCCCTCCCTCGGTCAGCTCTCGGTCTGGGATGCTCGGGCTCTTATCTCCGTTCCAGGAGTGCAGTTTCAGGACTCTCCCTGCTCTGGGATCATTAGCTGGGAACAGGCTGAGCCTTGGTCATTGGGTGGTGAGCAGTATCACTGTGCATCACTCATTTGTATATTTGTATATATTACTATTATTATCACAATTACTATTGTTTTCAATATTATTGTAGTTTAGTTATTAAATTGTTCTTACCTCAACCCACGAGTCTTTTTTTCCTTCACTCCTTTAATTCTCTCCCCCATCCCCAGGAGGGGGGAGGTGAAAGACTGGCTGTGTGGAGTTGGCTCCCAGCCAAGGGTAAACCCATCAGAGGGGGATAGGTTGAAACTTTTCCATTTTATTTGGAGGGAGGAATTGGTGCCTAAAAAGACTGGGTAGGAGGAGATTGGACCTGTCCAAAGGGTTCTTTGGTAAAGCCTACCTGGTGTCTGAATGTCAGTTGCATGAAATAGATGCTGAGCTGTTTTTTGAGGTTGAAGTATGGTTATATGGGCACAAACGAAATCTAAGTTGATAAAGCTGAATATTTTGAGGATTGAGTTCTTGGATTCCGATGTCTATATTCTATCTAAATTCTGCATTAAGCAGCCAGCTCCTTTTGTGTTTCTAACTTCTATGCTTAGTCCTTTTCCAGGTGTTCTCTCCTGTCGCCTGATGTATAGCGCATAACATCTACTGGTAATTTGTTGCCAGGAAATGTTTTATTTTTCCTTCCTAACAGTAATCAAAGCTCTTTTTTCTAAAGTCCTCTCCTGGAGTTTTCCCATTAAAAACAAAGAAATGAAGCACCATCATATCAGAGACAGACATCCAGGAGCTGCTTATTATTATTGTTTATTATTATTATAGTAAGAGGCTGTCTTGATATTATGAACCATTTAATGTTCCAGTGTTTTGAGGGATCATATAAATGCATGAAAGGTTGTTGTGACATTTGAAGTTCCTCTAATTGATTTGCAACCCATCTTCTCAATCTTGGTAGATCAGTTCTGACATTTTTTAGGTTTTATGTCTCTGTGATTGTTGCATTCATTGTATAATATAGTGACAGTGAGAGGTCAATGTTGTCTCAGTGTAGAAGGAAGGTTGTTTCATTTCTGACAGTTGGACTTGATGATCCTTGAGGTCTTTTCCAACCTTAATGATTCTATGATTCTGTGATTTTTGTGGGATAAGTGAATCCAGAGAGCATAGAACTCTCCTGGTCCTGTCCAGGTCACTGTTATTAATGTATATGTATAGGAGCATCCTAGATTTCTGTGTCATATAAAGCAGAAAATATGTCTTGAAATTAGTAACTTAAAAGATATCCTATAATCTAAGAATGATCGTATTTCAGAGTGGTGCCTTGTGTTACTTTTTGTGACTGCTTCATCAGGAAAATTGCCATCTTACTTGCCGCTAGATGAGTCACTGTTAAAATTGCCCTCATCTATTGTAATTCAGTTTAAGATAATAATTTTTTACTCAGTGTTTCTGCATCCAATTCTAGCCAAAACAGCACTGTTTAGAAATGACAGAATGTTAAAATGTGAAGATGAGGAAAGACCTCGTAGGTCATGTTGCCCATCTGCCAAAATGTGAGTACTGCCTACAGAATGTATTTTAGTGCTTAGTCTAAGTTTGTACGAGGAGTTTTAGGCAATATGGCTTCTATCTCTCCTCTAGGGAGATTATACTATAGTTTGACAAAATTGCCACACAGTTGTATCAGTGTATAAAATCTGCTTGTCTGCCCTTGGCATGAAATTGAAAAATATTCCCACATTAAAAATAGCAAGATACTTGTTGAAAAACAGGCAAGTATAATTTCCCTGATTTGAAGTGTTTCTCAGCATCATTCGTAACATCAAAGAATATATTTTTATATCTTTCTTTTAGTTTTTAGTCTAACTTCCTACCTCTGTCTCTACAGAACTGACACAACTATTTGCACCCTTAACCTAATTTTGTCATGTTCACAACAATGTTCTTCCCTTGATTATTTCTTGACAGGACTTGCTTTCTTTTTCTTCTTTTTTTTTTTTTTTTCTTTCTGGGACTATAATTTTGATTTAAATGAGGTGTATTTTTAAGGTCCTGTAGGAGTTCTTTGAAAGACTGTCAGTTTTGCTGTACCCTCCAGTCGTGTTATTTGTGTTTCTCAGACTTACAGTGGCCCCAGGCATTTTCTTTACTTAAGCGATGACATATAGTAAAACTGCTTTTATGGCACTGCTACTACTCATCTCGAGTTCAGACCCTTTATGTGGTTTCATTATTCTACAAACCTGAGGTGCCATGTTGCATTGATTTTGTGTTTTGAAATTTTTTGGTAAATGCTGTTTCTAAGAATTAAGAGGTTGACAGCAAGAGCATCTTAATAGACTATACGTTAGGAGAAGATGTAGCTCTCCTTCTCTGGAAAGCTCCTCTACGAGCAATAATCGGTTGCCACTTTATGTGTTTCTATTTTCACACTATAACTTTCCCTGTGGCTGCTGTACTGCTGCCAATTTCTCTTTGTTGCCTCTGCCACTCAAGGCAGCATTTTCTTTTAGAACCAAAGAACCTGTTCTTTTACTTTCTTCTGCCACTGCAGTCTCACCTCCAATACAGTATTTGTAGATGTATCAAAAAATAAGATGAATATGTAAAAGATACTGAACAAATACCTGTTCTACAGGGAAATTTCAGAAGGTGGCAGGCAAAGCAGACTCAGCTTGGGGAATTCAACTTTATTGCCAGTTAACATAAACATTTAATTATTGAGTTGGGTGTTAAGAAACAAAAATGACAGTTAAACTCACACTTAGGGAAAATACCTCTTTCCCAGGCTCAGCGTTGCTCCAGACACCTCTCCTGCCCATCCTTATCATCACTTCTTACACTCAGTCCCTCTGGTGAGGCAAGGGTAACACAGGGAGTCAGAAAGTTTCTCTCTGTCGCTCCTTGTTCCTCACTCTTTTAAAATCATACAATCACAGAATGTTTAGGGTTGGAAAGGACCTTAAAGATCATCAAGTTCCAAGCCCCCTGCCACGGGCAGGGACACCTCCCACTAGCCCAGGTTGCCCAAAGCCTCATCCAGCCTGGCCTTGAACCCCTCCAGGGATGGGGCATCCACAGCTTCTCTGGGCAACCTGGGCCACTGCCTCACCACCCTCACAGGAACAATTTTCTTCCATTCCTCCTTCTTTCTCATTTCTCCTGTTCTACCACAAGCCCTCCAGGGTGTTACCCACTCCACCCTAGAGTACCAAAGGTGCAGCCAATTTCTTCTGATTGCTTTAGAGGCACCACCAGCTTCACTGATTGCCTCAGCTGTGTCCAGTGACAGGTTTGTTGAGTAACGAGCTTTGGTGGGTGCAGGGTAGCCCTGGCCTCTCCTTACAGCAGCAGTCTTTGTTGCACCCCCATGACCAAAACCTGGCTGTTTGTGCCCAGTACAAGGCAAAAGGAAAACAGGTATGAGATGAGCTTCATGTTTCTGTAGAGCATATTCCTTAAAAACAACACCTGGATGTAGCAGGTTAAGGAATAACAAGGTACAAAGGCTAGAAATAGGGCTCGTTTTTTTTTTCTTTGTGCAAATTTTTAAACTATGAAAGAAATTGGACCTTAAACTTAAAAGAAAATGGCATGTGTGTATTTCCCTCATCTATCAGTCTAAATGAAATTGCCATCCTAAAGGGAACGTTCTCTTTTTTTCAGTCAAACCTGATGGCATTACACAGATTTGTGAGGAGAGTGCTTGTGAAGCTCAGCAGCCTTTGATGTTCCTGCTCCGATCTGTAAAATTATGGAGAAGTGGCAGTTTTAGCCTGTACTGTCCTGCAAGTGAACCGCAGAGCACCCAGTCCCACAGGCAGAAGGACCTCAGTGAGAAATCCAAGACAAAAATGGTTGACAAGCCCTATAGTGAAATACGAAATAGCTGTAATGTATGTAACAGTGCATGTCCATTGAGAAATGCATTTTATGCCACATGAGGCAAAACCTTGTAAAATGTCTGACTTGACCTGAACCCCAGATAGTTTCACAAAAGATAAGAAACTTTGGTGTATGATGTCCTGTGAGTGCAGTGCTCCTCCAATGATTTAGGGTTTGAAACAAGCTGTCAGCAAGCAATCTATTTGGTATAACTTTGTTAATTTTATTCATCACGTAATGATTCTGGGACAGGAGGGAACAGTCTGGGACATCAATTAAAACTTTTCCAGATGACATTAGATTAGAAGTTTACTTCTGCTGACTTAAAAATCAAAACCTGCTGCAGCACAGCCCAATATAACTTTGAGGTTGTTGCAGTATTCGAGTCCAATTCTTTTTGCTCTTCCTGTGGACAAGAGTAACCCCCAGCTCTTCTGACAACTTCAGTGCTGAAACAGGACCAATGGCAATTTTGCTACTTCTGTTATACCCGAGAACCTTTTTAAAACTCTAAAGACACTTTTCTTCTTTATTTCTTATTCTTTCCTCTCTATGGAGAGTTTTAGCTCTAGCACCAGTAAGTCTTGGTCTATTCTGCTCTTGCCAAGCAGAGGTAAGTGCTCTTTGACACTGATTCCATTATTTCTGGGCTGTTCTACACAGTGCTTGAAGTAACTGATTAGTTCCTGAAAGCCTGTGTTTCCTTCTTCGGAATTTATGTTCCGATAAACCTCTTGAATAGATACTAAATTGTGTTAAATAATTCCCCTATTTCACATTTAGTTTTAAGTTTGCCTTTTTTTGGTGGTGGTGTTGTCATCTTCATCTGCATTGTAATTTTCAGTCCATTTGCTTCTGTGTTTTTGAGGCTGGTTATAAAAGTCTCCATGCAAGAATCAATATTACGCTCAACCTGCGGGTCCTTCAGGCTGTGAAAAGGTAACGGAATAAGATATGGGATAGCTGCTTTGTGAGCTTGCTGTGATTTTAGAAGTAAAAAGTCATGCCATGGGCGATGCAGCCTTCACTTTTGAAGAGAAAGGAGGGATAGAATAGCTGTGGTTTTGCTTTGGTTTTGTTTCCTTCTCTCTGGAAGGAGTTTTATCTTTGTGCATAGCAAGGCTGAATCATGCACTGTACTGGGTGTATGATTTTGTCATAGTCTGTGTTGGAGTGTGTCTGTATACACGTGGATGGGCACATATGTATGCACACAATTGTCTGTCTATGTATGCATACATACACACTTATCTTGATAGTTTCTGTAGAAGGTTAAAGAAAAAATATATTTTTGCACACATATAAGAAGGAGTCTGAACTCCTGAGTAGTGCAATAAATTAACATGTTTTTTGCTTAGAAGAACTTGACAGGTATTTCAGATTACTTTCCTGTTCTTTTCATTGTGCAGCTCTTCTTGAGTTGAATATTCTTTTATTTAAAAAAAAATCACAGAATTTTTACATAATGACTGTAATATAAATTACTTAAAGAAGAATAAGCAACCTGGGGTGGGGGGCAGGATGGGCAAAGAAAAAGTTCACGCCTGGATCTGAAAACCTGCACCACAGTTACCTTACCTTCATTAAGCAGCTAGTTAAATTCATGCATGCACTATAAATCCTACCAGGAGGAAAAAAAAAAAACAATATTGAATAGAAACATGTTAGCTTAGATTTTGACTCCATCGAAGCAAATCAATGTTTTACTGTTGACTTCAGTTATGCAGGGACTTTCACCCAGAAATTTTAAGATCTGATAGATGTAGCAGAATGTCATTAAGATGTTTAAAATGGAAAATGTATCCTGTCTTGGTAATTTCAGAGTATAACGTAAGTTAGCTTAGCTCCTGGGTTTTCAGTAGCATTGCTACATAACAATTTATTTCTGCACTGTGTCTTTCCACTAATATTGACTGTAGTGTCAAGGCAGATTTTTCAAATGTTTCATCTTTTTATAAAATTGTTATGAAAGATATAAAATCTGAAAGAAATGTATGCATATCAGATGTCAGAGTTTTGATGATAATACACTTATAAGAAGACCATATGGAATGTATTTCTATTTCTGTTCTAGATTC